>JARHVA010000338.1:3570000-3770000 GCA_037957365.1 Torreya grandis | reverse complement strand
TCTATCATGACACTATGAATGGATTGCTTGTTAACATAGGATCAAATAAAAAATGCATGTTTATTTGAATCATCATCAACTACTTCACTATCATCAAATGTGGTCATATGATGTGATGTTTGTCTACTTATAACTATACCAATAATGTTATCAAGTGGATATCAACATGTAAAAGGAGGAGGATGAGTATTGTATGCATAATGAACTTCAAAATTATCCTTGTTATTTTCCTCATGATTTGGAAAAGAATATATATACATTTTGATCTTGGCATTATCATTTGTTTGTGGCTTAGCCTCTTTAATAGGTGCACTAATATCTATGATATTTTCATCAATGAGAACTTGATAAGGTCCTTCATGATAAAAATGAGACCTAGATTACAAATATGTGAAATTAAATCAAGAAATAAATATAAATTAATTGATTAGATTAAAAATAAGTAGAATTGCATTATAATTATTGCTGGCAAATTTGAGGGGGAAACCTCCTTTGAGTAAGCTCAATTCAATAAAATTCATGGATGAATTATCACTAATCTAGACTCATTTATATAACAATTTATCACTAAATAAACTACTACTCCCTATGAAAGTGGGATTATTATAATGGGATTGAGGGATGTCTTATAAAGCATATGCATCCTAGCCTTTTACTAAGGAAGGAAATTATAAAAATATGGTTGGGACGAAGGGTCCTAATATGCCATCCCCATTAAAATATTTGATCTCAAAGATATAAGAGAGGAAACTATTTTTATATTTGAAAAAGAGGTTCCTAGGTAACATCTTCTGGTTGTATCTTGTACCATTATACTAAAACTTCAATGATGATTTGATTGTGGTGCTGAAGATAATGCCTGTCAAGTAGAGCTTCAGGTTTTAAAAGGAGAGATCCTTCTTCATCAAGCTCTAGAAGCACTATTTAGGTGGTGACATTCTAGTCAAGGACCTTTTTTTAAATAAGAAATGTGAAAAATTAGGTGCATGTGCAAAGAAGGTGGAAGTTCCAACTTGTAAGCAACATGGATAATCTGATGGAGAATTTTATATGGCCCATAGAATTTAGGAGATAGTTTTTGGCAGCCTTTCAAATTTAAAAAGGCTTATTTTGAAGGTTATAGGTGAAGGAAAACCATATCTCTAGGTTGAAAGGATCATTTAGAGTGGTGATAGTCTATGTTATTTCATGCGATGTTATGCCACTTGGAGATTATCCTTGAGGAGGTGAATGATATTTTCACATGAACTAAGGGTAATTTTAACATCTTATACCTGAGAAATACTTGTTATGTATGAGATAAGAGATGGGAACTTTTCACCATAGATAGCTTCATATAGAGCCAGGTTGGTAGCCATGTGGTAGGGGGTGTTGTACCACCATTTAAAAAAGTTAACTATTATCACTTAAATTTTCACCCTTGGAAGATTATTTAAGCCTTCCAAATTTGGGGTAACATGGAGACAATCATAGGCTATGGGTTGCCTAATAGGTGGATTGAATCTCTGGATTATAGGGGTAACTCCCCTTGATGTACCACTTAAGCTCACAACACTACACTAATACATGTAATGGAAAAGGAAGAAATATAACATAAAATAAACCTAACTAAGGAGGTGATACACCAAATTAATTGACCATTACCAACCAATTGCATGTTCACATCAACCATGTGACTAGTTTGAACTACACTACTCCTAAATTGTCTCTCTTACATTAGTACTTCATGTAAAGGTTGTGCAAGATGTTTTAGGCTAGGAGGACTAAACAAGAGGTCCAAAATGACACTAATGAATAGAAAAACTCACTTAACCATTTAAATTCACTTTAAAACTTCACATGACCTACAAAATAAGCTTTCAAACTGCATATATGTGTTGGAATAGGACATGTCAAGGAAGACCAAGTAAATCACTTAACAAGATCAACTATCCATGCATACATACTAAATATTATCATAGAAAGAGGTAAAATCATTAGTATTCATTGATTAAAGGCATAAAAACGAGTAGGGATTCACCATAGTTAGGTAGAGGATCTATACAAAACCAAACAAGGATGTATTTATAAAGAATGAGAGTAGAAAAGAGAGAGGGGCATAAAAAAGAGAATTTTTTCATGAAAGAGCCAATTAAAATTAAGGAGGTTGTATAACATTCTTATGATATCCTCTTTGACATGTGTTGCATTTCTTGATCATGGTTTTCAAAAGAGTTGGCATAGGAAAGTTCATTCTTCAATGGTTCATCATCCATTCAAAACTGCCCATCTTGGCTTGTAAGGAATGACAAATGGCATTACTTGATCATAAAATCACCTTAAACTATCCATTTATCTACTCTTCGACACTTTGGATCTTCTTAGGAATATTTTATATTGATGTTACAATGATGATCACACCTTCTTAAGTGTCTTGAAACCCAATTGGTCTCATGAAGCCTCTCCTTGCTTGCAAGCATCAAATCTTGATTCCATATTTATGAGTGAAACTTATATTCATGAAAGGCATATCCCAACCTTAAAAAAACTAAATCAACCCATTTGGATCCATAAAACACTCCAAAAGACCTCTTTTTCACCCAAAGCTTGCATTTGCTTTTAATTCCTTGTAGTCTTGAAAACACACAAAACTCCTTGTTTAGGACAATGCACATATAATATTTGAAACCTAAGCATGGATTTGAGTACCCATTATTCCCTTACAACTCTATGCAAAATTTCAAGGTCTCTGAGTGGTAGTGTACTTATTCTGCTTATTTCGCTCTCTAATTAGGCCTCTAGGCCTACAAACTAAATTTTGGCTCTAATGACCTCCCACACATTTGAAACTAAAAATAAGTGTTTGATTAAATTTTAGGATCCCATGAACATTTTCTATGTCAAATTTGGGCTTCTAAAACCTTGTATAGGTGGTTGAACCAAGAAATAACCAAAAAACCTAGTCTTTCACAAGCCTTCACATACTACCTTCAAGAAACATACTTATAGGAGCACTTTTAGGGTCAAATATATGGATTTTTGGATTTGGAGAGATATAATACACCTCAATCCACCTTATATAATAGTTTTCATCTATCTAGGAGGTCAAAAATTTTGAGCCCAAAAACTCACAAAAGCATAATATTTAATGCATCTGTATATGTGAAAGTATAAGCAAGTATCACAGTGAGGGTCCTACAAGAGTTAGGAATTTTGTCTAGGTGGTTTCAAGGGAAATTTAATTCATTAAGGCACTTAATAATCCAATCTCTCTCATCATGTCATTATTAGTCTTCTTGACAGCCTATAACATGGTCATCATCTTAGTAATAGTTCATAAAGGTTGGAGCCTTAATCAATGAACTAATGCCACAAAGTCCAAGTATAAAAGGTCCCCTAACATCCTCTAGGGAACCCATATAACTTGTCCATATTTTTTTGAGCTTGAGAATATGCTTCTCGGGCTAGGTAGACAGTGTTTGGTGAGATTGAGAGAGAGAGTTTGACTTGGAAATGCCAACTTGAAGTTTTGTTTTAGCTATAAAAACCTTAGGGAGGTTTATATCATCTATATTGACATATTAAAATGTTTTTATTTGGAATTATATTCATTATACCTCTTGTAAGATCATTGTTTGATGCTTAGGGTTTATAAGCCAACTAATACAAGTGACCTTAGCAATTGTATTTGTTCTTTTTTCTCCAGTTTGAGGTGTGAGACAAGTTTGTGGTACTTATAAGGCCTTGTCTATAATGTTTTAAATTACCCATATAAGTTTTATATGGTATTATTACTTCCCAAGGTTAGGCAAGTCTCTTGCAAAGTGAGGCTTTCATTCATTTGTTTATGAGTGTGGATCTACATGTTTGCAAACTTGTAGGTATACATTTGTACCTTATTTAGACTATGAGAAGCACATAAAATAGTATTATAACATAAATTACTCCTAATTAATATATATATCTTATAATTAATTCAAAATCTTCTTGAGACATCAAATGCCACTCTAATTGGTGTTTTTTTAATCAAGTCTTACACTAACCTGTAAGTGACAGTGGAGCTCATTGTATAGATGTAAGCTTAAGATATATTATTTTATGTCACTTTTTGATGTTATTAAACATAATATTATGGTTAATGAATTCCATACATCCTAATTGATCATCATAACCTCAAATTCTAATGCATGACATTTCATCTTGCCTTTTAATGCTTGAAAGTGAGTTGAAATTCTCAAGCAGGCATGTAGATAGCATTCTAAGCCTATATAGAGTCTTGAATGAGTCTTGAGATTATCCTAGGGAATATGACCTAAATTTTTTTCACCATGACTTCTAATAACGTCTCAAGAGATTACATCACTCCACAACACAAGTATCATCTCCTCTCTCAAGTCTATCCAAGTCATGACTGTATGTGATACTTTATGGCAAGATTCCATTTTTGCATGATGTTCTACCCTTTTTAGACCCACTTTATGTATTTTAACAATGTGATAAATTTATCTTATTGATTTATTACTTATTTTAAAATACCAAATCAATGTCAATGGTATTGGTTAACTCACTTGGTCATTGCCTTAGTGCATATAATCCATCTTCAAGGGGTTTAGGTATATTTAGAGTTTTACATCTCCTTCATCATATCTCACTTATCCCCTATTTAGTATAAGATTTATTATAATTCATATCTACATCTCTTTTTTTCCCTCACCATCTAGGTCTTCCAGCCTCAATCTCTAATGTAAGAGTATTGCATTTTATGTGCAAAAGAGGCCTACGGATCTAGATAGACCTGTAAGTCTGCATTTTCAATGAAAAAAAACTTTTATGATATATATTTCGGTCATAATAACCATAAAAATACTATTTCACTATCTCATCACATATTTCATGAATTTATGAACTTGATAGATCACTAATAATGCACATTTATCACCCTTTTTCTCACCTTTATGTTAGCAGACCCATAACACAGTCCTTAGAATAAAAACCTAAACTCTATTTGGAGATGATAATATGGAGTGATTAGGTGGTTGTATATATTTGAATGGAGTTATAAGATGATGAAAAATATTTTATTATCACTTATATGCATTGAATCCTATAGAACAACTTCAAGACTTAAGTGCAAACATGCAAAATGTCCTATGGAGATCTTATACTCACTTTCCAATGCCACACATGCCAAAATAATGGGATATTAAAGTATGAGAAGGTTTTTTGGGGCATAAGGAGTGTTTTAAAGTACTCAATCTACCTTTGGTATCTCATTCATGTATTGACCATGCTCAAAATTGAGATCTTAGGTTTCTCAAGGGTTTAAGACCACCTAATGGTCTTAATGATTATTCATAAAGATGAGGGCACAAATATGAGAACCAATGACACAAAACTAAAGGCCATTAGACCCCCTTCCTATACATAAAATATCAAGACATGAATCTCTCTCCTTTGTCTATACTAAACACATGAAATTGACCTTTACTATTCTGCCAAGAAGCCGATGGAGGTTTTGATACAGATTTTGGAATCTCAGGACCTGTGTAAGCTTGATATTCATGGATATGATCTGGATAATGTGAATAGACACTTTGAATACATTTTTACCTAATTATGGATCCTCAAAATCCATATAAGTACCTATAACTACCTATAAAAGAGTGGTTCTCTCTCATCTATACATAAAACTAATATAATCTAACATTCATGATGTGTATACAAGTTAGATAACTCCACTAGCCTTGACAAGTGTGATGTATGGATATTTCATATTATTATATTTATCATAAATGGGTTTGGATACATGCACTTTTATCTTCAACTCCATTTACCTTAAACTTTGAAAATAAACCTTAATTTCTCCAAACAAGTATAAGGTGTTCATGCAAAGTGGTCAAAGCATGAGATGATTTTGAGAGACAATAACCTTTTACATCATGTGGATCGAACTTATTCACATTATGGAATAGATAGAATAGCATAATACCATTCATAAAATATTACCTTAAACTTATCAAAACAACCTTAAAATTTGTTAATAAGACCTTAGAAAGATCATTTAAAGACCTCACAAGGCACAAAATGGATACGAACAAGGTTATTAAGACATGAAAAGTCAAGCTTAAAATTATAGGGTGTTAACCTTTTTGAACTTGGGATAAAAAAAGGTCAAAAAATTGGTGATTCATAGGGGTAACATGCCTACAATGCTTTTTGGACTAGTGGCCTTGTCCTTCCACTAGGCAATGGACTCACTTGCACTCAAACTCAGACCTGAATTTACCTCGACCAAGCCAAGATAATTGACTTGACCTCTAAACATACACAAAACAAGAACAACAAACAAAGAAAAGGAAATAATACAATACCCATGTGCTATCTAAGCACTTAAAGAAAGTAAGACACAACATAAGCAACTAGTATATACAACTGACTTGAACATATATTCTTCCTCCTAGATCAAAGGGGAAGTTTCTGAGATCTTTTTCTCCATGAAGTGGAAAATGTCATAGGGCATGTTTCCTCTTGGACCTTGATATTTTTTACTTCACCATCCTCTTGGTTAGCAATCTTCTTAGTATATTCTCAAGTGAATCCATAGTAGCAAACAAATCACCTATGAAAACAACCTCACCTTGTGTTTCAAGACTTTATTTTTTTCCCTTTTCTTAAAGAAAGCTTTACCATTGATCACATTATAAATTATAGGAGTATCTTCAACCTCATCTGATGATGCTCCATCTAGGCATTGTTCCTGGGCCTCCATGACATCTTGATTGATATCATGTTTCTTATAAGCTACTATAATTTCATCAAGCTCTTCAAAGATTTTTGCATACTCATTCCAAGCTGCATCATGGTATTCAATGGATGTGTCTTGATCAACCTCCTCATGAACATGATCTCTAATAGGAAATTTACCTTTGTAAAGGACTTCAATCTCTTAAAGGGACTCAATGTACCACTGCTAATCCTTATTTGGCTCCTTACTTTGGTCAATTTGAATGAGGCCAACTTGAATAAAATCCTCATCTTTCTCTTTGAGATCTATTAGGATGTCAAGAATATTGAGCCCCTCTATGTAGTCATGATGTAACTGTGAGTCAACCTCTTCAGGTTTAACTTCTTGCCTATTGGGAGCCATTTCAAGTTCATGTAAAACCTCATCTTGTTGGCTTAGGGAATATTTAACATCAAGATCAACTATAACCTCAATAAAATTATATGCAATTGGACCTCCCTCTTGAATCATGCTATCAAGGCCATCTTCTATAACTTCATCCACTACTGCAATCTCATGTTCAAAATTTCTTCTATGTTCTAGCAGTTCTTCACTTGGAAGCACTATGACTGTAGCAACATGAACATATTAAAGAGTACTTATAATAAACTGATCTTGGTCTTTATTTTGATCTTCTTTAAGTTCATTAGGGATCCTTATATACTCTTTACTTTTTACTAACATGAAGACCAAAATCTAGCTTACTTTGAGGAAGATCACCTTCTTTGCAACCTCTGAAGATTGACTTATGTTTCTCTTCACCAAGAGGTGTCCCAATTATACTTTATTAATCAAGTTCACTTGAATTGTCTTCATCATCTACAACTACTACTTGATCTTAATCATTTTCCTCCCATATGATAGGTTCCTTCTCAAAGAGGGGGATGGTGGGAGGGTGATGAATATGCTCATGAGTTGAATTGAGGACCAAGGGAGCACTCTTACAACTTGAGGTCTTGGGGATGGAAGATTCTTCTAATAATTATTGAATAGAAACCAAATTCAGTTGTGCTATGAACATCTCATTCTTCTCAATAAGCACTTCATTATTCTTATAGCCTTCTCGAGGTTCATTTATAACTACAACTTGATTTTCAACCTTCTCAACTAAGACCTCTTTCTTATTTTGGATGCCTTCTTAGATAGACCTATAAGATGGAAAATCTTTAAACTCTTGAGGAGGGGGGAAAGGGGATTTAATAGGCACAAGGTCCTCTTTGTCTTCAATTTCAAAATCTAGGCTTGATTTAAGCTATATGATTTAAGCTATACTCTCTTGGAACTACTCTTTTTGAGGAATGAAGGTTGGAACCTTAGGTGTAGGAGAGGCATAAGAAGGTTATTAGTTGTTTTGGATATGCTTTTTCTCCCATAACATTAAATTATCTTCTATTAAGTATATCAACTCTATAATATATAGTTTTTCATTGGCTCGATGGTTTGCTTCTTCATCATTTGGCCACCCACTCTAAAAGTTTTTCAAAAAATATCTTGTATCATCAATGACATAGATAGGGTAATCTAGAAAAATCTAAACTTCTCTCTAAATCTTTATCATCATCCTTCCATGGCTTAGTATGATTTGTTTGAGTCTTGATAAGGATGAAGTAGGAACAACATAATTTTGACAAGGTTGATTAGAGGGATAGTTAGGCTACCAAGGACGCTGAGTTGGAGTGGGAGGAGGTATATATTATTATTGATATAAGTGATTTAAATCATCATATTTCTGATAAGGATCAATACACTAATGATATGGCTCATTATAGGATTGATAAGGCTCATTATAGAGCTGATAAGGATCATGGTGAGGTTGATAAAGATTACCATAGGCTTGAGATGCCTCATAAATTTTAATGAAATTGAAATATACTTAAAACTCAGCCATAAAAACCTCATCAAGATAGTGAATCAAAGATATAACTTACTTTGAACAAGTGTCTAGGATGCTAAAACCAGTTGATTGAACTTAGAGTCACCATTGATGCTTGTGTCCATGCCTCCAAAGGTTGATGTATTGAAGAGCAACATAAAAATCTGTTTAAGAGATGGACAATTTTGTCCCATCAGGCATGCCATAAATGTTATCACCCAAATTTTCACCCTTGGAAGATTGTTCAAGCCTTCTAAATTTGTGGTAACATGGAGACAATCCTAGGTTATGGGTGGCCTAGGTTATGGGTGGCCTAATAAGTGGATTGAATCTATAAATTATAGGGCTAGCTCCCTTTGATGTACCACTTAAGCTCATAACACTACACTACTACTTGTAATGGAAAAATAAGAAGGATAACATGAAGTAAACCTAACTAATGAGTTAATACATCAAATTAATTGACCACTACCAACTAGCTACATGTGCACATCAACTAAAAGACTAGTCTGAACCTACACTACTCCTAATTTGCATCTCTTACATCAACACTTTATGTGAAGGTTGTGAAATATGTTTTAGGATAGGAGGAATAAACAAGATGTCCAAAATGACACTAATGAATAGACAAAATCACTCAACTCTTGCACTTCACATGAACACTTCACATGACCAATAAAATAATCTTTCAAACTGCATATAGGTGCTAGAATAGGACAACTTGTAAAGGAAGACTAAGTAAATCACTTAACAAGATAATCTATCCATGCTTACATGGTGGAGTGTTCTTCATGGATCAAATGAATATAAATGAATAGGGATTTTCCATAATCATTTTGAGGATCCATATAAAAATAAACAAGGTTGCATTTATAGCGAATGAGAGTAGAAAAAAGAGAGGGGCATAGAAAAGAATAATTGACAAGTGTTTATCTTGAAATATCCAATTAAAAATAATAAGGAAGTTATATAAAATTATTATGAGATCATTTTAAACATGTGTTGCATTATTTAATCATGTTTTTCAAAGGAGTTGGCGTAGGAGAGTTCATTCTTCAATGGTTCATCATCCATTCAAAACTACCCATCTTGGCTTGTAAGGAATGATAAATGGAATTCCTTGATCATCAAATCACCTTGAACTATCCTTTTATCTACTCTTTGACATGTTTCATTTGCTTAGGAATATTATATACTAATGTTAAAGTGATGATCACACCTTCTTAGGTGTCTTGAAACCTAATTGGTTGCACTATGCCTCTCCTTGACTTACAAGCATAAAATATTGATCCCATCTTTATGAGTGTAACTTATCTTCATGAAAGGAATATACCAACCTTATAAAGCCTAAATAAACACATTTTGATCCATAAAACACTTTCAAAGACCTCATTTTGCACCCAAAGCTTGCATTTGCTTTCAATTCCTTGTAGCCTTGAAAAAACACAAAGCTCCTTGTGTAGGATAATGTAAAAATTATATTGGAATAATAATCATCAATTTGAGTACCTAGTATTCCCTTATAGCTTTGTGCAAAATTTCATGGCCCAACCCTGAGTGAAAGTGTACTTATTTTACTTGTTGCTCTCTCCTATTAGACCTCAATTAGGCCTCTAGGCTTAGAAATTGAGTTTTAGATATAATGACCTCCCACACATATGAAACTAAAAATAAGTGTTTGATTCACTTTTATTATCCCATGACCATGCTCCATGCCAAATTTGGGATTCTAAAACCTTGTGCAAGTGGGTGAACCAATAAACAACAAAAAAACTAGTTTTTCACAAGCCTTCTCATACTATCTTCAAGAAACAAACCTATAGGAGCACTTACAGAGTTAAATGTATGGATTTTTTGACCTAGAGAGATAAAATACACCTCAATCCACCTTCTCTAATAGTTTTCATCTGTCTAGGAGGTCAAACACCCTATTTTGAGCCTAAAACCTCATAAAATCATAACATTTAATGCATTCATACAAGTGCATGTATAATAAAGTATCATGGTGAGGGTCCTTATGGAGTGAGGAATTATTTTTTGGTGGTTTAAAGGGCAATTAAATTCATTTTAATCACTTAGGAAGCCAATCTCTCTCATCAAGTCATACTAGTCTTATTGGTAGCCTGTAACATGCTTATCATCTTAACGATGATTCATAAAGCCCGAGGCCTTAATAAATGAAATAATAACACTAAGTCAAAGTAGACAAGGTATCATAACATAAAAAACTATCTTAGGCTTCCATGGAACTTGTCCATACTATTTTGATCTTGAGAAGATGCTTCTTAGGTTAGGTTGAATGTGTTTGTTGAGCTTGAGAGAAAGTTTGACTTGGAAATCCATCTTGGAGTTTGGTTTTAGATATAAAAAAATTAGGGAGGTTTTTATAATCTATATTTACTTATTATAATGGTTTTATTTGTTATTAAATTCATCATACCTCCTACAACATCATTGGTTGATGCGTAGGGTTAAGCCAATTTGTTGCATCCCGATTTCCTGCTAGGCAAACTATTTGACTATTCATAGATATTTATAGTTGACACATTTGATATTGGTTATATTTATAACTAATATTGAGATATATTTTATTATGTTATAGTAGGATATTTCTTAGATACATGATGATACATGCTTACTTTACTGTGAGTTAGCTATAGTGTATGCATTTACATTTTGAGTATATTGATGTGTTGTTTCAGTTATATTTTATGCTATATGGTTATCATGTTGATATGATCTAACTACCTACATGTTATGAGGTTGATTTAGGAGAAATCATACCTAGATTTTACCAAAGGGAGATCATCATCAGAGAGGGTGACGTAGATAAAGACGTCGGAGGATGATAGAGAACTGGTAAGAACTCTGCTCACACCACAATAGTTAGCACATGTTAGAATGCATTAAAATGGTTTGTTCATGGAATTTTAATTTATACTTGAATTGAAAAATTGGTTTCTATGATTTTTCAGTATAGGTTAAATATCATAATGAATTATTTTTGTGTATTTGGCACATTTTATCATTAATGCTAGTAAGAATATTATTAGTAAAAGTAGATTTAAAAATATAGATTATTAGTAATTATGAAATTGTCATTTAAATGATATAAAATTTGTGAATGTTAATTGATTTAATAAAATTATGAAATTTTAACATTTAGTTTTAAAATAAAAATAAAATAGAAATTACCTTAGAAAAAGGAAAAAAATGGAAAAAGATAATAAGAATTAAAAAAAAAGAAATGATTATATTTAAGAAAATCAAATATCTTAAAAAATAACTAAAATAAGAAAAATAAGAGAAAAATAAAATAAAAACTAAAATCTAAATCAAAGGGAAGGCTATGCCTATTATTATAGGGAGAAAATTAAGAAAAATAGAAAAACTCTTTTTCTGAATAAAATAATTAAGAAGAGAAAGAACACATGCCATAACCAGAGTAGGAGACAAGAGTGTTGGAGAGAGGAAAAGTGAGTTTAGACTGTGCAGACTGCTAGGTAGGTGTTGTTTTTTAATTCTCATGATTATGCTAAAAATTAAATTTTTGGGACTGTCTATAATCAGTAGGCATATCTGTATAAATATGATAGATGTGAAATATACAATAGATAGATTTGAATAAAACATCATAGTCTAACCCCCCTAGGCATCACCATATTTTGATAAACTTAGAAGCCATTATATATATATATATGTATATATACACACACACACTTGTAAAAGAAAAAAGAAAACAACTGTACAGATAGGTGAATTATCTGTTATATATAGTTTGGTAGTTCATCTATGACAAATATTAATATAACAAAATCCTTGTATTTTAAACTCTAAGCAGTTCAATTCTGTTATACATAATCATTAAATATTTTCAATGAAATGATAATTATTTTATTTGGTAGTTCCTATCATTATTATAAAAAAAAAATTGCTAAAAATATTTCCCAGCTCTTTTTATGACCTGTTAAGGTTGATTTATAGTTAACTCCTAGGTAGTTGTGAATTAATGAATCGCTGTATCCTTTTTAGATCATCCACATATTGTTTGGCATCATTATTTCTTATTTACCAGCTATATAAAATATTTGAATGGGTTGTCTTGTTTTGAACATCTATGTAAACAAAATGAGATCACTTGAGTTTATAGCTATCTATTATAATTATATTTATTACATTTTTTACCCATGTAACTAGTTACAGATCTGGAACATGCTTAGTATATAGGCATCGACCTAGTGTACAAAGACCAAACTGTAACACTAAACAAATATTTGTAGTCTATAAATTTTCTAGAGTCACTGTCTTATGGCATCATTGAGTAAGGGAGTTGGTATAAAAACTATGAATTGTTGTATATATAATTTATCTGCAAACATAAAAGAATTGAGATCATTGTATTTTGGAGTATGTTGAGAAAAAATTTATTATAACATCATCGTACATGTATTCCTAGCTATCAAAACTTTAAAAAATAGTAGGTCATAGGAAGTGAAACCTCTAAATTTTAGCTGTATAAACAAGCAATGCCATATTTACCAGTCTGCAATATACACATGAGGGCGTGGAAGTCTTTGGTAAACTAGTTATTTCAAAATATAAATAAAATGGTGATGATGATATATACATCTCTGAAATTGAATCTATCCACATAATGTGTCACCCTATATTCTATGCTCAACTAAATAATCTTACAAAAAGGCATCTAGTTTCATTGTAGTATTACCAAATATCATAGAATATTATTATTATAGCTTTTATTTAGGCGCTAAAGATTAAACTATGTTATGCAATTTTTATATGAACTATGAACATAATTTATATGAAACATTATGCAATAGAATGGAAGCATGCCCTTTATAAAGGCACTATGTATTTCTAAGAAAAGAAATAAAGTTATAAAGTGGAAATTTTATAACTTATTCAACTATTTCCTATTGAATCGAAACTTGAATGGAACTTATAAATTTATGGTGGTCATAAAACATAAATATGGTTTTAATATATGTTTATATATTTCACAAACTTTATAAAATTTTTCTTATATCTAAAATGAGACTAGATCCATAGAGTACTTTGATAAGCATAGGGTTTGTGTTTTGTGACTATTAGCTGGTGGAATGGTAATACAAAATCACCCAATGTCTTAAATTTTATCATGTAAAATTAACCATAATAGATTTAGATCTTATTTTACTAATATGTATGTAGCTATAAAATTTTGATATCGTAACATGGTTTAGATTAAACATATGAGTCTTAAACGGGTAAACATAACATCCCTGTATCATGAGATAAGCTTTGTGGCATGCTTTAGAGCACTTGTTATATGTATCTTATGGTACAAAGCCTATCATACAAAATATAATATTATATCTAATTACGTATTTGTGATTTATTAATGACATGTTTATTCAAAAAATAGGTGTAAAAGTGCATATTAACATATATTTATACATTAGGGTGTGTGCTTTTGGTTATAAACTATGTTATAAGATTTATGAATAATAAAACTTAACGAATGTGTGCATTGAAATCTCTAAATGACAAATGCTAGTTTTATTTCTCTATATTTTGGAAAATGGAGTTTTATTTGTTCTAGTTGAAGAATATGAGTGTATGTTTCCATGTATTTATGACTACTTGATTAGTTGGGTTACAATATTTAGTAGTTATGCTTAAAAACATAAGACTGTGGTAATATGGGTTATCATAGGGTGTAGTATGGTTGGAAATAAATTATGATATTTGAATCTATAGTTAATTATGTATTTGCTTGGATGGTATGAACTTTAGTCACTATTTATAGTATGGGATAGAAAATAATGTAAGATTCATTCATATGTTTGATGGAATAAATGTATGCTTTGGTTACTCCCATGTTTAACATGTTCTATGATGTGATTGCTAGTAGGATGTAAGTTATATGAATCTTGTGGTTGAATTGTATTTGACCAATATGCATTGATGATATGGATTAAGGAGTGAGATGGAATTTATTGGCTTACTAGTATCACAATGCAAGATGAAGGCAATTTGATCAAGTGGTGTGTATGAATTTGATTGATCTATAGATCATTTCATATTACTATTCTTAAAAGTTTGACTAAAGTATGTTTAGTGAGACATTATCATTTTATGAGTATGATTTATTTGTTTGTGTGATATCTTATAATATATCAAGTTTTTTTATGATACATTACATGTTTAGTTTTAGAAATCATACATCACATAGGTACTTGGTTGCTTCTCTAGATTCCTGCACTGTCACTATCTAATCATCCTTGAAGGGAGGGCCATTTATTGATAGGATTATTATGGGGGATCATTAATTTGTTGTTGGTATGGAAAAGTGCTCAGATGATTATCTCCCTCCCCACAATAGTACTATTTATTAGGATGACACTTGAGATTGCCACAAATATTTGAGTTTAAGAACTATGCTTTGAGAATCCATGCATATTATATGTACATTGAATTTTATTGTACTTATTATTAAATATTGTCATGAAGAGTTGTATTACTTATCATTGTACATTAATAGTGGTGGCTTTAGACTTGTATCAGATGTGACTAAATTAATATTGTTACTTTTTACATTTTTATTATGATGTGCTCTCATGACATAGAGATATGTGATATATGATGTAAATTGCTTTATTTCTATTATTATGCTTTGAATACTCCATATGATCTCTGTTATATTCTTGTGATGTAATATATTTTGGTATATGTTTTTAATTTAAAAAAAATTAATGTATTTACAAATAGATCCCAGTGGGATGTTACATGTGGTATCAGAGCTATGAATCAAACCCTAGGATCTAATGAGTCCACTAACATTTTCATATCCTTCTATTGACAGAAAGAAGGATGGTGAAATCTAGAGTTTTTGAAGAGGGTGCATCGAATGATAATGACATCAACCCTCCATTTGATCCTAGTTGATTTGCCATTGAGCAGTCAACAAAGATGGACCAGATTCTCACAGTCATGAATGAGACCAGTGATTGAATTATAGCTTTGGAATAGGTGTTTCATGGCCATGAAGAGGAAGAATAATAGGATGAACATGAAGATCATCCTATTGTGTAGGAAAATCCTTAGGATGCTAGAACTTAGGTTACTATGGAGTTGGTCAAAGACATGAAGAAGGTTAATCCACCTAAGTTTGATGGATTTGTTACTAAATTGTTGTATCCTTTTTAGATAATTCACATGTTATTTAGAATTTTTATTACTTATTTACCAGATATATAAAATATTTGAAGGGTCTATCTTATTTTAAAAATCTCTGTAAACAAAATGAGATCACTAGAGTTTGTAGCTATATATATTATAAATATATTTATTGAATTTCGTACCCATGTGAGTTGTTGGTTATAGATCTACAACATGCTTAGTATATAGGTGTCAACCTGGTGTAAATATAGACCAAAATGCAACAAAAAAAATATTTGTAGTCTATAAATTTTCTAGAGTCACTGTCTTATGACATTGTTGGGTAAGGGAGTGGTTATAGAGATTATGAATTGTTGTATATATAATTTGTCTACAAACATAAAAGAACTTAAAGCACTATATTTTGGAGTATGCTGAGAAAACCTTTGTTGTAGCATCACTGTACATTTATTCTCAGCTATCAAAACATTAAAAATTAGTAGGCTATAAGAAGTGAAACCTCTAAATTTTAGTTGTATAAACAAGCAATGCCATCTTTACTAGTTTGCAATATACACATGAGGGCATCAAAGTCTTTGGTGAACCAATTATTTTAGAATATAAATAAAATGGTGGTGATGATATATACCTCTCTGAAATTGGATTTGTCCACATAAGGCATCACCCTATGTTCTACACTCAACTAAATAATATTATAAAAAGGCATCTAGTTTCATTTTAATATTACCAAATATTATTGAATATTATTATTATATATTTTATTTAGGTACTAAAGATTAAACTATGTTATGCAATGTTTATATGAACTATGAACATAATCTATATGAAATGTTATGCAATAGAATGGAAGCATGCCATTTATGTAGGTACCATGTATTTCTAAGAAAAGATATAAAGTTATAAAGTGGATATTTTATAACTTATTCAACTATTTCCTATTGAATCGAAACTTGGGTGGAATTTATAAATTTGTGGTGGTTATAAAACATAAATCCAGTTTTTATATATGTTTATATATTTTGAAAACTTTGTAAATTTTTTATTATAGATAAAATGAGACTAGATCCATAGAGTGCTCTTATAAGCATAGGGTTTGTATTTTGTGACTGTTAGCCAGTAGAATAGTCATACAAGATCACCCAATGTCTTAAATATTATTGTGTAATTAACAATAATAGATGTATATCTTGTTATACTGATATGTATGTAGCTATAAAATTTTGATATCATAACATGGTTTGGATTAATCATGTGAGTTTTAAATGGGTAAACATAACATCCTTGTATCGTGAGATAAGCTTTGTGGTGTGCTTGAGAGCACTTGTTATATGTATCTTGTCATACAAATCCTGTCACATAGAATATAAAATTATAACTAGTTACATATTTATGATTTATTAACAATGTGTTTATTGAGAAAATAGATGTAAACGTGCCTATTAGCATATATTTGTACATTGGGGTGTGTATTTTGGTTATAAACTATGTTAAAAGATTTATGAATAATAAAACCTAATAAATGCATGCATTCAAACCTCTAAATAACAAATTCTAGCTGTATTTCTCTATGTTTCATGAAAATGGAGTTTTATTTGTTCTAGTTGAAGAATATGAGTGTATGTTTCCATGCATTTATGACTACTGTATTAGCTGGGTTATGATATTTAATAGTTTTTCTTAAAAACACTGGACTGTGGTAATATGGGTTATCATAGGGTGTAGTATGGTTGGAAATGAATTGTGATATTTGAAGTTGTAGTTAATTATGTATTTTCCTAGATGGTATGAACTATAGTCATTATTTTTAGTATGGGATAGAAAATAATATAATATTCATTCATATGTTTGTCAAAATAATTGTATGCTTTGGTTACTCCGATGTTTAGCATGTTATACGATGTGGTTGCTAGTAGGATGTAATTTATATGAATCTTGTGTTTGATATATATTTGACCAATCTGCATTACTGATATGGAGTAAGGAGTGAGATGGATTTTACTGGCTTACTAGTATCATAATGTCAGATGAAGGTAATCTGATCAAGTGGTGTGTATGAATTTGATTGATCTATAAATCATTTTATATTACTATTCTTAAAACATTGGGTAAAGTATGTTTAGTGAGACATTATACTTTCATGAGTATGATTTACATGTTTGTGTGATAACTTACAATAGATCAAGTTTTCTATGATAAACTAC
The DNA here is from genome assembly GCA_037957365.1 of Torreya grandis. Classification (NCBI taxonomy): domain Eukaryota; kingdom Viridiplantae; phylum Streptophyta; class Pinopsida; order Cupressales; family Taxaceae; genus Torreya; species Torreya grandis. Next base: position 3,751,981 of record JARHVA010000338.1, on the reverse strand, counting down.
ATGTTTAATTTTAGAAGTCATACAACACATGGGTACTTACTTCTCTCTCTAGATTCTTGCACCATCACTATCTTCTCATTGGTGAAGGGAGGGCCATTTACATATGGGATTAGTGTGGGGGATTATTGGTCCATGGTTAGTGTGGAAAAGTGCTCAAATGATGATCTCCATTCCCATTTCAGTACTACTTATCATGATGACCCTTGAGATTTCCATAGATACTTGAGTTTGGGAACTATGCTCTAGGAGAGCCATCTATTTTATATATTTATTACACTATATTGTACTTATTATTGAATGTTGTCATGAAGAGTTATATTACTTATCATTTCACATTGACAGTGGTGGCTATAGACTTGTATCAACTATGAATTAGTTAATATTATTACTTTATATATTTGTATTATGATGTGCTCGCATGACATAGAGATCCATGATATATGATGTAAATTGATTTATTTCTATTATTATGATTTGAATAATTCATATGATCTATGTTAGATTGCCATGATGTAATTTATTTTGGTATATGCATTTTTTTTAAAATAATGTATTTCTAGAGAGATCCTAGTGGGGATGTTACACAACTAATGCAAGTGACCCTGACAATTGTATTTACTCTCTTTTCTCCACTTTAAGGTCTGAGACAAGATTGTAGTACTTTTAGGGCATTGTATACAATGTTTTAAATCACCCATATAATTTTTAAATGGTATTAGGACTGCCTAAGGCTAGGCAAGTCTCTTTCAAGGTGAGGCTTTCATTCATTTGTTTATGAGTGTGGTCTTATAAGTCTGTAGACATGTAGGTCTGCATTTGTACATTATTTAAACCATGAAGAGTAGATAAATTAGTTATTATACTCTGACATCCTCCTCATTAATATCTAAATATTCTAATGAATTCAAAATCTTCTTGAGACATCAAAATGCCACTCCAATTGTCATTTTCTTCATCAAGGCTTAGATTGACCTATAGGTGATAATGGAGTTCACTCTATAAATACATGCTTAAGATAGATTAGTTTATGTCACTTTTTGATGTTCTTAAACATACTCATAGGACTTATGACTTCCATACATCCTCATTACTCACACAACCTCAAATTCCAATGCATGACATTGCATCTTGCCTTTTCAATGCTTGAAAGTGAGTTAAAATTCTCAAGTAGGTCTATAGATAGCATTCTAGGGTTGTATAGAGTATTGAATAAGTCTAAAGATTATCTTAGGGCATAGAACCTACATTTATCTAACTATGAATTCTACTAACCCCTCAATATCTTACATCACTCCACAACACAAGTATCATCTTCTCTCTCAAGTCTATCCAAGTCATGAGTGAATGTGATAGTTTGTGGTAAGATTCCATTTTTACATGATGTTATGCCCTTTTTGGACCCAATAAATCTACATTAAATTTTTTAGTAATGTTTATTATTTATTTATGACTTGTTTTAAAAGGCATGATATATTTCAATGGTATTGTTTAATTCACTTGGTCATCGCCTTAGTGCATACATTCCATTTTCAAGGGGTTTAGGTATATCTGGTGTATTACATCTCCTTGCCCATAGCTCAATTATATCTTGTTTAGTAAAAAATATATTATACTTCATATCTACATATATTTTTAACCCTCACCATTTAGGTCTTCAAGCCTCAATCTTTAATGCAAGAGTATTGCATTTTATGTGCAAAAGAGGCCTACGGGTCTAGACAAACCTATAGGTCTGCATTTTCAATGGAAGAAACCTTTAATGATATATATTTTGGTCATCCTAACCCTAAAAATACTCTTACACTATCTCATCACATCTTTAATGAAGTTATGAACTTGATAGATCATTAATAATGTACATTTATCACCCTTTTGCTCACCTTTGTGTTGGTAAACTCATAACATAGTCCTTAGGCTAAAAACTTGAATTTTATTTAGAGAGGATAATATGGAGTGCTTATATGGTTAGATATATTTAAAAGGAGTTAGAATATGATGAAAAACATTTTATTATCACTTGTATGCATTGAATCTTGTAGAACACCTTCAAGACTTAAGTGCAAACCTGCAACATGTCTTATAGAGATCTTATACTCACTTTATAATGCCACACATTCAAAAAGTATGGGAGATGAAAGTGTGAAAAGGTTTCTTGGGGTGTTAAGATTATTTTAAAGTACTCACTTTACCTTCACTATCTCATTCATGCATCAACCATGATCAAAATTGAGACCTTAGGGTTTTGTAAGGGTTTAAGACCACCTGATGGTCTTAACGATTGTTCATAAACATGTGAGCACTAATATAAGAACCAATAACACAAAACTAAAGGAAATTAGACCCACTTACTCTACCTACATTGTCAATCTATGACTCTCTCTCCTCTATCTGTACCAAACACATGAAATTGGCCTTTTACTAGTCTACCAAGAAGCCGATGGAGATTTTCATGCAAATTTTGGAATTTCAAAACCTATTCAAGATTTATATTAATGGATATGACCTAGATAATGTGAAGATACAATTTGAATACATTTTCACCTAAAGGTGAATCTTCCAAGTTTGTACAAGTACCTGTAACTACTTATAAAAGAGTGGTTCTCTCTCATTTGTACGTTGAACCTACAAAATTAATATAATATTACATTCCTAACATGTATGCAAGTTATATAAATCCTTCAATAGATGGGAAAAGTGTTATATATAGATATTTCATCTTTTTGTATTTGACATACATGGGATTTGGCTACATGCACTTTTCTCTTCAACTTCATTTACCTTAAACTTTGCAAATAAACCTTAATTTCTCCAAACAAGTATAAGGTGTTCATGCAAAGTGGTCAAAGCATGATATGATTTTGAGAGACACTTAATAACCTTTGAAATTAGGTGGATCAATCATCTTCACATTATGGCATAGATAGACTAGCATAAGACCAATCATAAAATATTACCTTAAACTTCTAATAAAAACCTTAAAATATGCTAAAAAGACATTAACAAGATCATTTGGAGACCTCACAAGGCACAAAATGGCTAGAAACAAGGTTATTAAGACATGAATAGTCAAGCTTAAAATTATAGTGGGTTGACATTTTTGACTCGAGGGTCAAAAATGGTCAATAGTAACCATTTTACCAATTGATGTTGTTGCTTTGTGACAAAATAATGAAGACATGTCTCTAAATATTTATTGACAATTTCTATCTAGACATCAATTTATGGATGATATCCTGAAATCATTTTTAGATGTGTAGTAATGCACTTGAAGAGTTCCTACAAGAAATAAATTATGAATGTTGAATCATGATTTGATATAATGGAGGCAGGGATGCCATGAAGCTAAAAGATTTGATTAAGAAATGTTTGGGCTATGGTGGAAGAAGTGTAGGGGTGGGCCATAGCATAAAAAATAGCATATTTAGGAAGGTGATCCATCACAATGAGAATTATTTATTTACCTCTAGATTAGGGGAGGCCCTTTATCAAATCCGTTGAAGTGTCAATCCAAACACATCGTGGAATGGGTAGTGGCTAGAGTAAACTAGGTGGTTCAACTATTTCCCATTTATGGCATTGAAAAGTATCACATTATAAAACAAATGTCTTGATATCCTACTTGACTCTGGGCCAAAAAAAAGTATGTCAAACTTGCTCATATGTTTTCAAAAAACCTGAATGACCTACTAAGATGGAGGCATGTAACTCCTACAAAATAGTTTGTTTGAACTTAGATATTGTAATTAATACAAGGCAGTCTTTATATTGAAATTTTTGGCATTCCCAAGTACAGTGAGGTTTAACAGAGGAATCAATATATAATTTGAGTATAAGCTATTGGGTGGGGTTTTCATGATAGCACTCCTATTGAATATCATGTAGCCATGTGGAAACGGGAATAGATACAACACATTATTGTGCCTATTCTTCAAATTAGTGAGAGAGGGCATCAACCATAAAGTGTTACTTTCCTTTTTTGGTATGTGATCTCATATTCATATCCCATGAGTTTAGAAAGCCATTTTTCCTTATCTAGGGAAGAGGCCCATTGCTCTAGACAATATGTTAAGCTTTGATGGCTGATTTTGATGCAAAAGTGTCAGCCTACCAAGTATGGATGCCATTTGTTTACTACATGGAAGATACCCATCATCTATTTTTTGTGAATAAAGCATGCCAAATTATGCCTAGTGAGAACGTTACTAGTGAAGGCAATGTGACATATGTCCTGCATGAGCACAACACCAAGGATCATGCCATAAACATTACATTTAATAATAAATGGCTTGGAAAAATTAGGCATGGCCAAGATAGATGTGGTGTACATTTTTTATTTAAGGCAATCAAATGATTTTTTAGATGTTGTCTACTATACAAATTAGTCTTTGTTTAGCATAGTCATTAATAGGGCTATAATTTTACCATAATCTTTGATAAATTTTTAGTAGTACCCTATCAGGCCAAAAAATCCACGTAGACTTTTGAGTGTCCTAGGTTTCAGCTAGTTTGTCATAGAATCATTATTGGTAGGGTCAACACAAACACCACCAAGTGAGAAAATAACATTTATAATGTTTGGCACATAAATGATTCTCAATAAGAAGTTACAAGGTAGTGTTGAGGTGGTCGAGGTGATCCTCCTAAGTTTGGCTATAGATGAAGATGTCATCAAAGAAGACTAAGATGAACTTTTGAAAGAAGGTGAAAAATAATTTATTCATTAAGAATTGGAATGTAGAGGGGCATTGCTAAGCCTGAATCACATGACAAGGAACTCATAGTGACCATCATGTGTGAGAAAGGTCATTTTTAGAATGTCTGCTTCATGAATACAAATTTGTGTGATAGCTATAGGGTATATCCAACTTTGAGAAAAAGATGACACCATGGAGTTCATCTATTACATGAATGGCTAATTTAATCTTAATGGCAAGCTTGTTCATTTCTCAAAATCATTAGAGGGCCACCATGAACCATATTTTTTATGAACAAGCAAGATTGGGGAGGAATATGGGTTGGTGTTAGGTTGAAAGACTCCTACTTGTAGGAGGTCGTGAACCATATTTTGAATATTAACATTTTAAATAAATGGTTAGTGGTATGGACAAATGTTAGGGGATACACTACTTAGAAAAAGTTAGATGTGATTCCATTTAGGGTGTTAAGATGACAATCATGTTGGTTCCTAAAAAACTATTGTATGCTCGACCAAAATATTTTACAAGTCTGATGGTTGGCTAGAATAATTTGGGGATGAGTGTGAAGAGAATAATTGGGAAACTATTCAATGGGATCCATTTTTGAGAAGTTTTTCCATGAAATATGAGATTATGATACTAATGGATCTATGAAGAAGGCCTTTTAGTGTATATTGATCCCCATTCTCAGAGAATTACCTTCATAGCTTAGAAAAATCCCAAATAATAGGTCTAAGAGTTTTTAGCAATTGTGATCTAAGAAAAACATCACATCCACCCAAGGTCAAAGTAAACATGTCAATCCCAATTTTATATTCTCCCATCAAAATGCAAACATTATGACACTTGCCCTTACAAGGCAATGTTCCACCATTGACAATCATCACCTAAAAAATAGAATAAGTGTGCATAAAATAATCAACTTACTTAGCCAATTGAGGGTCAATGAATTTATGAGTTTTGCCTAAATCAATAATAATTGTGAGGGGTTATTTATTGAAAAACCCTTTTACATGCATTTTTTATGGAGGGCATCCTTGGAAATTTATAGATGTGAATCCAAGTGCCTTAAATTGCTAGTTTCCTACTTCAATTCATCCAAATGGTAATCTATGGCATCCTCCCATTCTTTTATATCAGGTGTGGAATCAAAATTGAGAAAATACAAATTTTATCCAATATATTTGAGACCCATATCCCATTTTTCATCTTAATTATCACGTAACCCCTTATCATGATGTTCATATATTTCTACCTTGGTGAGACATTTGATGGGTATTACCTTGAGAGGGGGGTTTGTGTTGGGGCACTGAAAGGAAGATGGATTAGATAGGGCCCAATTCTAATTATGATACCATGACATGATTTTAACTTCTACAGTATTAGATAAGCCCATGGATTCCATCATAGTATGATGTTTGAACATTTTAACCTAGGGTGACATCACATCCTTGAGTCCACTAATGAAGTAGCTTTTGAAGAAATCATTAGATAGTCCTTTAATCTGATTGGAATTTTTTTCAAACTTTCTTTGGTATTCCTGAAATATATCATCTTGATTAAGTTTAGTTAAGGTACTTGTGAAATCATCATATGCACTATGCCCAAAATGCACTAGCAAAAGTTAAAAAAAATTAGGTCAATCTAGTTTTGGATCTGACTTGCATTATCATTAGTACCATAAGAAAACTTCCTTCTTTAAGTGGAATGAATCAATAGGTACATTTTATTCCCCCACAATGTGATGTAGGATAAAATATTATTCTGCATGGTAAATCCATCTAGTGGGTTTAGTACCATCAAATTTAGGAATATCTAATTTAGTGTTGCATAATGGTGCTCTGGAAGAAAAAATATCATTCGATTGATGATCCCCATTAGTTTAGAGTGCTCTATTTTCAACATGGAGGTCAAAGATGCAATCATTCAACTCATACAACCATGATTCAAATTATGTCTAGAATTCAATAATGTAATGTGCCATGTAGTGGGTCCCTGCATGAGTAACAACTATTTAACAAGGGGTATGGAGTTGTTAGAAAAGGCTGAGTGAAGTTATATGTTTAATTTATTGACTTAAAAAGATTATCATAATGGTTTAATTTCCACATAGGTGATTTTTCTTTCAAAAAAGTACTTTCGGATTGCAAGAAAAAATATTCTTTTGTATGGGATTCTTTCTTTAGAATATTTGAAATACCCCTTAAAATGACTAGTGTGGTTAGAAAATCAAAACAATGTATTCTATCTATGGGCTCCAAAAAAGTTCTATAATTTTTTTTAATAATTACAATTACAAAGAGATTGGTTGACCATCTAGCCAAAATCAGATTGAAATTTCAAGATTATATAAAATAATCACAATTATAATGAGATCAATTTGTTGTATGGCTAAAACTCGATCAAAATTTGTAGCTTATACAAAAAACTTAGATTATTTTTTGATCTTTTACAAATTACAAATAAAATTCCATTCATAGAGCTTGACATTGATGAGTTAGTACATAATATATGGATCAAGCTACTATTATATATGTTGAAACAAAAATAAATGATGCATACATGATGATCACAAGAGCCCTTCTAGAAAAAACATCAATGCACAGGTACATGTGTTAAAACATGGATCATAGCAATGATGGGTTTAAAAAAAAAAACTTTTTTATATTGGCGTAGGTAAATTTATTAAAACTCAACTCATAGTGATGTTTGGTTTTAAAACTCAACATGTAGTGATGACATTCTAGGGTGAAATCTTAGTGCTACCACTCTGTTGCCACTTCTTCATCACTAAAATCCCATTAGGGTGAGGTGAGAGCATATAGTTGATAGAATCAAATAGCCGTAATTTACTAAAGTTATTTTGAAAACTACCTTGGAAAGTGCTCTGATAACAGATGATAAGATCCTTACTAAAATAAAATAGAATTGAATTACAAATATGTGAAATTAAATCAATAAATAAACATAAATTTATTGATTGTATTAAAATAAAGTAGAATTACATTAAAATTATTGTTGACCACTACAAGGGGTAATCTAATTTGATTAAATTCAATTAAAAACAATTTGTGGATGACTTCTCATTTCTATAGAATCTTATTTATACTAAATTATCACTAATTAACTATTACTCCCCATGAATGTGGTATTATTACAATGCACTCAAGGGATGCCTTAGAAAACATATACATCTATAACCTTTTACTAAGGAAAGAAATTACAAAAACATGGTTAAGATTAAGGGTCCTAACAAATCTTTAATCTTATGCTTGAGCTTGAAACATCTATTTGTAGAATGCCCAATACATCTATGATAGTCATAATATGCATTTCAATCAAAATTTCCAGATTTGGGTCTAGACATATCTATCTCCATTAGTGGAGGAAGAGTGATTACATTACATTCAAATAAATTTTGCAATAAAACATGAGGAGGTGATGGCAACCTTAATAATTTCCTCTTTGGTGGAGCTTATAGTTGAAGCTTTTGAGGTGGTTGTGATATAATATTAACTATAACTTTTGTTTCATTTTTGATTTTAGTTGGTTTGCTCTTACTATTTGGCTTGCTTTGAAACTTGACATTTGAAGTATAAGGAACATTTGAGACATGCTTGAGTTTATTTAAAGTAAGTAATTTGACTTCACACACTTTGACTACAGAGCATAGTTCATCAAAGGATTTGAACTATCAAACGTAATGGACTCTTAGAGAGGAGGGATCAAGGTTTGTGTAAAAATAACTTGAAGATCATTCTCAATCATTTGATTTTTCATTTTGGCAAGCATAGTCTTGTACCTTTTCACATATTTATTGATTGTTTCATTAGACCCTTGTTTGAGATTTGTAATTTGAACATATAATAAATTTTCGCCAATGTTGATAGAAAAGTGTTTAAAAAATTGATTTTTCAAAGGATGTAAATCCTTTACTGATTAAAGAGAAAGATCATAGAACTATCTACGAGCATATTCTTTGAGACTTCTGGGAAAAATATTTGTCAACAATTTATCATTATGTACATAATCTAGACAAGTTACATGAAAGGCATGCAAATGCTATATAGAATAACCTTCACATTCATAAATAAGAAGATTGGGAGCCAAAAATCTAACTGGTAATGGATAAGATGTAATATTGGGTGCCAAGGGTTATGTAATAAGGAACATGAGTCCATGGAAGGGATAACATGAGAAATGGATTGCTCAATATGTGCCAACTTAGATTATAACACAAGAATGGTATGCTCTAGAGTAGTATTGGAAGATGTAATAGGAAGAACATCAATAACACGAGTGGGCATATGCATGGATATATTTTGGAGACCAAGTTATGTTCCTAAACAAAGAGATGGTGCCTTAGAATTAGTAAATGGAATAAATGCAATAGAAGTACCAACATTGGGGGTAGGGGGTTTGATAACTCAAAAAGATAACCTTTTGTGGTTTATAATTGGATAACTTATCTTGATGATCTAATTTTATTTCTAGAAGAAAACTAATGACCTTATTAACCTTATTGGGGTTCTCTTGGAGACTTGGGAAAAATTTAAATAATTATTTTACCTGATCTTAATCTACTCTATTAAGATCATTGGGGTCAATATGAGTTTCTTGATCATTATCATAGTGATCTTCATTATTTTCAATATTAGTTTCAATATGAATCTCATCTATAGGATCCCAAGGAATTTCAATAGTATCATCTTGAGAGAAAATGTCTTAACTTTGCATTGTATAAGAAACCAAAGGTAACTACATATGTGAAATAGAAATACCACTTAATCTAGCACTATACCTTATAGGCATACAATAAAATGAATCAAGTAATGTTAATGCCTATGAATATAATAATATGTAAATTAAGTAATGTTAATGTATGTGAATACAACACAAGCAAAAATCAAGGTAGGAGGGTGATCTAGCCAAGGATTTGAATGATTTGTAGGTGCTCATATATACTTGCTCATTTTTTGACTAGTGTGGGCACAATGTTTTAGACCACTAACTAGAAAGGTATAACCATGCTTGTAGTCCATTATAATCACCTAAAAGTGGTATTTGAATGCTAAGAGTGATACTTGAGACAACATATTCTTAGATTATCCCTAGACCTATCCTAAGGCCTTTTATCACACTTTTCTAGCCTTTGAGTAGACCACAAACATCCCTAGTTAGCTAAGACATTATCTCAAACCTTTATTCCTAGATCCTTTCCCTTTATGCCCGATATCCTACTAGTTAGACATTGGTGCCACATTAAGGACACTAGAGATACATGGTGCTAGTGTCCCCAACATGGTACTAGTGTCCCTTACCTTAAGTTTCCTGAATGGATCTATTTTCAAACATTAAACCCTCTTAAGGTCAGACTAAGAATATTTTATTATCTGCACAAGCTATATATCACTATAAATATAAGACTCTTAGATTTATATCCATTAGATGGAAGATAAATGCAAAATACCTATTCAAACAAGAAACAAGTTGAGAAAAATCCAGGTTATTAATCCCTATTTTGCCCTACTACCATCTACAACTACCCTAAGCCTAGATTTTTAAGATATCTAATCTCAAACACACTCAAGGAATTAAAGACCACTATTATTATAGCATCACTTGTACTTACACAAACACTTAGGTGGGGAAAAATACATCAGGATTGATCCCTCCTTGAAGTATTGGTATGTAGGAAGCTCTCTTTACAGTGGGGTGTTGAGGATGTCTAGCCTATCCTACTAATGAACACACATTTTTATCTCATGCCATAATTACAAGGAGGATTAGGGTTTGCATCATAAATTAGCTATTATAATCATATTACAAAGTTTTAGATTTTGTGTGCATAAGAATAGAACCCTGAAACATAAGCATAGGGTTTCTTAAAATTTAGGAATAGTCCTACATAGAAGACATTATCACCATTTTAACGATACTAGAGCCACATGGTTCTACTATCCAAGTGTGGTGCTATTGTTTAGGAGAGTATCTAACATAAAGATAATGTAGATGACACTCAGACCTATTCATATCCTAGTTTTTAGCACTTAGATCTTCCATGTCAGGTGTTTTCTAGATGAGTCTCTATTTTCACATATTTATTACTATTTTTATAATATTTCTCCATCAATATAAATGATAAGATATCAAACACTCAAGTGGCATAGTTGAAACAAAAGTCAAACAAACCTATTGTTGATTATGTATTACTCTACAAGACTATATTAGCCAAATTGATTAGCCCCATGGTAGACATAGAGCATTATGAGATATTTAAACAAAGTCTTTTACCAGTATTACATGAATCTATCTTGTTCAAGAAGTTTCCTACATTCACAAATTTGTGCCACACTATCAAAAAAGAGAGGTTAAGCTCCTATCAATGGGCAAACTCAAGTATACCAACAAATCAAAGTCAACTATTAAGAGTTCAAATGAGCCTCCATATAAGGTAAGGGCCACTAAGAACAATAGTGATCAACATGCCATAGTCAACACAACATACGAGCCATCTCTTAGATTAGTTTTATCTAATCCTCAACGTAAAATCTTCACCAACCTTCTAGAGTCACCAACATGGGTTTTATAATAGCTCTTAGAATGCAATGTCCTATCTCTCCCTCCTATTAAAGAGGTTGAGATGACACAACCTCTGTTGGGGATCAACCAACAATATGATTACACTTATGAAAGCAATAAACCGTGGAATTAAATCAGATAGATAAGTAACTAGAATGATAAATAGCAAAGAACAAGAGATACAAGAAACCACCCTGAAAACTTGTATTAAACTCTTTACAGAAGGAATACAATTGAAGAAACTTCTTTTTTCCACACCTCTCTCAGATGTACAGATCTCTCTCTAGATCTCTTTCCCTCAAGAGCTCTCTCTCTCAAGTATAATCAACTCCAATAACCTGGAATGATTCACCTATACAATTCTGTACTGTTCTTCAACATTCACACAATGAACTACTACAATAAGCTAAGAAGATCTTTCCTACATATAGAATTAGGAAACTTGAGCATGCACTTACAACCAATAGTTAAGCCTCTTGAACAAGGGCTCTAAAAACAGTCTTGCTAATAATAGAGACGCGGACTTAAGACTACAACTTAATCTCATCATGCAAACACTCGGTTTTGTCCTCAAAAATAGCTTTCTAGATGCATAGGTAACTGACGCCAGTTCCAGCCTACTTGCCTTTGACCGACGTCGGCCGATCCCTGCCGACGCCGGCGTCTCTTCAACTAATCCTGACTGACGTCAGTCGCTCCTGACCGACGCCGGTGACTGTGTAAACCTGCAACTTTGGTAGTGCGCTCCTTGGTGAAGCTTTTAGGCTCCACACCTTAACAATCTCCCACGTGGAGACAAATAGCTGCACCAGTACCTGTACAACAACATCTTCTAGCTCCTCCATCTTCAACTCAATCATGAAGACCAATAGAAGTTGAATGAAGATTCAACTTCTCCTTTGTAACCAGCTTGGTTAACATATCCACAGGATTCTTATTTGTATGGATTTTCTCCAGCTTCAACTCACCATCCTCTAATACCTGTCTTATGAAGTGGTACCTAAGCTATATATGCTTTGTTCTTGAATGAAAGGCCGAATTCTTAGCCAAATGAATGGCACTCTAACTATCACTGTATAGTCTGCAGCTCTCTTGCTCCTTTCCAAGCTCTTCCATGAACCGTGTCATCCATATCATCTCTTTGCTAGTCTCTATGGCTGCAATATACTCTGCTTCTGTAGTTGACAAGGCAACAACCTTTTGCAACTTTGATATCCAGCTAACCGCCGTTCCACCAACAGTGAAAACATATCCTGTAGTGCTCCTCCTGCCATCCAAATCACTTGCCATATCTGAATCTACATAACCATGTAGAGAAGTATCTAAACCTCCATAGCATAAGTGCCTACTACTGGTTCCTCTCAGATATCTAAGGATCCACTGAACTGCTTTCTAGTGTTCCTTTCCTGGATTGGCCATATACTTACTTACAACTCCCACTGCTTGGGCAATATCTGGTCTAGTACACACCATTGCATACATTAAACTCCCTACTGCAGAAGAATATGGAACTTTACTCATGTACTCTACCTCATCATGTGAATTAGGACATTGTTCTTTACTCAACTTAAAATGTCCAGCCAAAGGTGTGCATACCGGTTTTGCATCCTGCATATTGAACCGTTTCAACACCTTGTCCACATAATCCTCTTGAGACAAAATCAACCTGTGATTTTTCCTGTCTCTCTTAATTCTCATGCCAAGGATTTTCTTTACTACTCCCAAATCCTTCATGGCAAACATTTGAGCTAATTTCACCTTAAGCTTAGAGATATTTTGCATGTGTGATCCTGCAACCAGCATATCATCTACATACAACAATAAGATAATATATCTACCATTATCCAATCTCTTAAAATACACACAATGGTCAAATTGACACCTACTATAGCCATGCTCAGTCATAAACCTGTCAAATCTCAAATACCACTGTCTAGGAGCTTGCTTGAGGCCATACAAGCTTTTCTTCAATTTGCACACTAACTTCTCCTTACCCTTGACCTCAAATCCTTTCGACTGTTCCATATATATTTCCTCATCCAAATCTCCATGAAGAAACGCTGTCTTAACATCAAGTTGCTCAAGATGCAAATCCTCAATAGCAACTAAAGACAATACAACCTGTATAGAAGTCATTTTAACAATAGAAAAAAAAATCTCACCAAAATCAATACCTGGCTTTTGTGCAAATCCTTTCACTACCAACCTAGCCTTATATCTCATCTATCCATTCTCACCTTCCTTCAACTTGTAGGTCCATCTGTTCTTCAGTGTCCTCTTACCAGCTGGCAACTCAACCAAATCCCATGTTTGGTTCTATCTCAAGGACTCCATATCCTCAACCATGCCACGCTCCCACTGACTCTTGGACTCCACCTGTATTAATTCTTCAAAACTCTCTGGTTCTCCACTATCAGTTAAAAATAAATAGAATAATGAAGGGGAATATCTAATTGGAGGCTTACTTACCCTTTCTGACCTCCTGATGGGCATCTAAGACTCGTTCACAACATGCTATCTACCCAAATTCTCTGACAGTGACTGACCTCGGTCACCTGCAGACCTGTTACTGACTGACACCAATTCTTCCTGACCAACATTGGTTCCTGTCCTGTCGACGTCAGTCTTTGTATGACCGACATCAGTTTCTATCTTGTCAACGTCGGTTTTTGACCTACTGATGTTGGTCTCTGTGTTTTCCTGCAAGTGATTATTTCTTTTTCCCGCGAGCTCATTTTGGACCGTCACCTCGTCCAATTCACCATTGCTCTGCCTAGATTGATTCAACTTCTTCAGCTGATCACTATACATCACTTTTTCATTGAAAACAACATCACAACTCCTAATTACCTTGTTAGTTCCTAGATTCCAAAATCTGAAACCAAAATCATCTGAGCCATAGCCAATAAATGTGCACCTCATAGACTTAGCATCCAGATTCTTTCTATTTTCCTTATCAACGTGCACAAAGGCTTCACAACCAAAAACTTTGAGATATGAGAGATCTACCTTTTTACCTGTCCATGCCTCTTCTGGAATTCCACCATCTAGAGCTGTAGAGGGTCCTCTGTTAATCAAGTACACTGTAGTGTCAATAGCTTCTACCCAAAACTCTAAGGGCAAACCAACATGCAATCTCATACACCTTGCACGCTCCATTATTGTTCTATTCATCCTTTCAGCAATTCCATTCTACTGAGGTGTCCTTGGAATAGTCCTTTGCCTACGGATTCCATGCATATAACAATAATCTCTAAACTTATAGCTGCAAAACTCACCACCATTGTCAGATCTCAGGCACTTCAATCTTCTGCCTATTTCATTCTCAACCATAGCTTTCCAAATCTTAAAAGTCTCAAATACATCAGATTTCTTCTTAATACAATAGATCCATACCTTTCTTGTAGCATCATCTATGAATGTAACATAGTACTGTGATCCTCTAATAGAAGCTACTTGAGCCGGTCCCCACACGTCTGTGTGAACAAGCTGAAACTTATGCCTCTTCTTAGTTGACCCAATCTTAAGAAAACTCACTCTCTTCTATTTTCCAAACACACAATGCTCACAAAATTCTAGATCTATGCTTTTCAAATCTGAAAGCTTACCTCTAGATTTAAGAATTGACATCCCCTTCTCACTCATGTGGCCAAGCCTTGAGTGCCATAATTTAGCATCCACATCTGAAGTAGATAATACAGAAGGAGAATTATTAGTAACACAATTACATAAATAGAGAGTACCTACTCTCTTATCTCTGGCCATAACAAGTGCACCCTTGGTCACCTTCCAAGATTCTGCTGTGAGAGTTACTGTACAACCCTCATCCCCTAACTTTCCTGCAGATATCAAATTCCTCTTCAAGCTAAGAACATGCATAACATCTCTCAACACCCATGTGTTGCCATTCTGCATTTTCAGCTGCACTTTTCCTTTGCCAATAATTTTACAAGGCTCATCATCTCCTAAATACACTATTCCAAAATCTCCATGGATATAGTCACTTAAATATTCTCTATTAGGGGTAACATGAAAAGATGCACCAGAATCTAATACCCAAGATTCTATATTATTATGCAAAGAGAATATTAAAGCATCTTGTGCAATACCTGCAACCTTTGCTTCTTCCTTTCCTTCGTGCTGATTGTCCTCCTTAGGCTTTGACCAACAATCTCTGCTTATGTGCCTCATCTTTCTACAATTTCAGCATTGTGGCTTCCTACCATTTTTGGATTTGGATCTATCTCTCACCTTTGACTTAGACCTTGATCTCCTCTTTCTCTTCTCTTTTTTCCTTCCTCTACTCTCAAAACTTAAAGCGTTCTTTGATGTTTCCTTTGTGCTTTTCCTACAAATTTTCTCATTCAAGATAACACTAACAACATCCTCTACTTTTAAAATATTTGAAGCAGATGCAGTATTAGAAACTGCCATTACCAAGCTATGCTAGCTTTCAGGCAAAGAACATAATATTAAAAGAGCTTTTATTTCATCATCAAACACAATACTGACTGAACTTAATTGATTAACAATTACATGGAAATCATTCAGATGATTAGATACAGATCCACCTTCTTGCATATGCAAATTAAATAACTGCTTCATAAGATATACCTTATTGGAAGCAGAGGGTTTTTCATACAAATTTGCTAAAGTAGTCATCAACTCTACCATTGTATTTACTTGTGATAGATTAGATATCACAGTAGATGCTAGACTCAGTCTTATAGACCCCAGAGCCTTTCTATCAAGAACTTCCCATTCTTCATCATCCATGTCTTTGGGCTTCTTTACAATCCCACCTAACGGTAAGTATAGATCTTTTTGATACAGATAATCCTCTATCTGCATTCTCCAATGTTGATAGTTCTTGCCATTAAACTTTTCCATTCTCAATTTACTTTCTTCTGCCATTGCTTCTCCCACTCAAATAGAAATCCCTGCAAAAACCCCTCTGAGCAACCTATAATCAATACACACTACACAGATCTGAACCACCTGTTAGTGAACCTAAGATCTAATACCACTTATGGATATCAAGATCTAACTCTACAACCAAGGCTCTGATACCACTTATGGATATCAACCAACAATATGATTACACTTATGAAAGCAATAAACCGTGGAATTAAATCAGATAGATAAGTAACTAGAATGATAAATAGCAAAGAACAAGAGATACAAGAAACCACCCTGAAAACTTGTATTAAACTCTTTACAGAAGGAATACAATTGAAGAAACTTCTTTCTTCCACACCTCTCTTAGATGTACAAATCTCTCTCTAGATCTCTTTCCCTCAAGAGCTCTCTCTCTCAAGTACAATCAACTCCAACAACCTGGAATGATTCACCTATATAATTCTGTACTATTCTTCAACATTCACACAATGAACTACTACAATAAACTAAGAAGATCTTTCCTACATATAGAATTAGGAAACTTGAGCATGCACTTAAAACCAACAGTTAAGCCTCTTGAACAAGGGCTCTAAAAATAGTCTTGCTAATAATAGAGATGCGGACTTAAGACTACAACTTAATCTCATCATGCAAACACTCAATTTTGTCCTCAGAAATAACTTTCTGGACGCACAGGTAACCGACACCGGCGTCTCTTCAACTGATCCTGACTGACGTCGATCGCTCATGACCGACGCTGGTGACTATGTAAACCTGAAACTTTGGTAATGCGCTCCTTGGTGAAGCTTTTAGGCTCCACACCTTAACAACCTCTTCCAAATAACTATGATTCTAATGTATTATTTGAGTACCACAGGGCACCAGACCATACAAAAAAGAGATGCTTAAGCATAAAGCATAAGATATAAGATTTGATTGAGGATAATATTATTGATGTGGGTGCACCTATAAAGGCATTAAAAGCACAAAAAATAGAAGCTAAGACATTAAATATATTCTCAAATCCATTCCCAAATCACATAATGAATGAGGCAGGGAATACATTAGGGGTTCACTACACTTATCAGGCACATCCACCACCAACTTCATATCATACTATTAAAGAGGAAGAACATTTTTGACATGTACCATACTATAGTTCCACCAAGACCACTCATCACATTTTTAGATCAAGAGATTATTGATGATGATATAGATTTACATGTACTCTTTATATAAGCATAAATAGATCATCATACTATCTATCACATCCTAATTTCTCTCTAAGATAAATAACTCATTTAATCTATGGATGATTATAATTGATTATTTGATTAGCTAATATTTTATTAAACTTGATGACATATGCTGATTATGGGATAATTTGTGTTGTTTAATTTACAGGATTATATGATATGAGTTAGTGGGACATTTACATTATGTACTTTTTAATCATGTTTGATTATTATACAATATTATTTTATGGATATAATGATGTTTTGACCTAATTAATTTCATTGGCATGAGGTGGATGCAGGATATATTCTTCCCTCAGATCGTGATAGAGGGAGAGTATAATCAGAGAGGGTGGTTAGATGGAGAAGTTGGGGGTCGACAGAGAGCAAATCCAAAAACCCTTATACACCACTTAGTATATCATGTTTCATAATTATTTGATATGGATAACATAGTATGTTTTATGTACTTTTTCTTTAGATGGTTGTTAGTATGCTTTCTGTTATAATATTGATTGATATTGATGATCATATTGATTGTTTGAGTGATTTCACTATTTTGTGATCTTACATAGCTCATCTTGTTTAGCTAAATGAAAGAAATTATTTGATTTTAGCCTTATTATGTTTGGTTGAATATTAAAACATTATGATATTGTGATAAATTCCATAATCATTATTTGATCTATAATATACAGATAATAATAATTAAAGATTATTATTATGATAATTACATTTTAATGTCAAAAGATAATAACATTGTTTTTAAAGGGATTATATTGGATTAACTATTTGTTTTAAATATTTATATTCATATAAATAAATGGATATATTAACGCTAATTTTTGAATTATTTTAGAACTCATTGTAATTAATTTGTTGTGGATAACATCTAACATAAACTCTAAGTCTTGTTATGCATAATTTCATTACCAAAGTTATATGATTTTATTGTGTTAGATGTTGCATGGGGATATACTTTAGATATCGACTAGTTAAAGTCTTGCATGGAATATAAGGATTATTTGACTTATATGATCGGGGTGGTTGATGATGGATTGATAATTGAGATGTAGATTTGTTACAATAATATGATATGGCTAATTAGGGATTTATAGATAAGCTTCAATAATTATTAGGTAACTAATCACTCATTGACTTTTGTTAAGCAATGTTTAAGAGGAGATTAGGTGGTTTTAATGTGTTTTACATGGAAGTGGACTATGAGCTATCTGAGCATGCATAATTGGAATGATTAATACCATCCATTAATGATGGAGTAGTGGATAAAAATGGAGGATGGAAAATAAATAAAAGAGGAGAGTGGGGCTATGAATGGAGATACAACATAGAGGACGACTCAAGACATTCTTAGTGTAGAAGTCAAAAGGTGAAGAAGAGGTGAATAATTGTGAAGAAAGAATTTCATTCAACTATTTTAGACATTCATACATTCACCAGGTTGGTCTTGTAATTCATTTTCTTAATGAAATAATGAATGGGTTTTTCTCTAAATGTTATGGTTACTAGGTTTATTAGATTAAATCATTATAAAAATTGGGTTGTATGTGGATCCATGAAGGCTTGACCTCCAAAAAATCCCATATTGAAACTAGGGTAACCTGAGATATGTGGTAAAGATGGCCATGGTTATTGTTGGGTTATTAAATGCTCTTTCCTACACATCTTTAGCTTTAAGGAAATCTCTATTCATTCTATTAATATTATCCGAATGGGTATATGAGTAATATTGCTCGTAACAGTTAATTTGAACAAAATTATCATATATGCATTTAGGGTGTAAGAAAATATAGAATGAAATAAGTTAACATGTATAAAAATTTGACTGTTAAATCAAATTGGGCTTTTGTATTTAGGATATGGGTTTTCAAGGGTTATATATATATCTATGTGTGTGTGTGTGTGTGTGTGTGTGTGTGTGTGTACTAATATATATAAGCTAACATGTTTAACTATATAATTACTATAGGTAGAAATTGTATCCAACATACATATTTCATTAAAATATTGTACACACACACATAACAATATTAAATTGTTAAACTATACAAAGTGATAGTGTGTGTGTGTGTAGTTGATAGTTGGATTTATAAATGATAGTATGATATAAAAATTAAAAATGAAGTTGTTGTGTGAACTGGGCACAAGATATGTTTTAGACCCTAACCTAGTTTGTGAAAATGGATTATAATGTGGAATTGGAATATTTCATTCAACATCATTTTGAATAACCCTGATACGAGTAGATGAATAATTAGACTATAGTTTTACTTATTGGTTTTATAAAAGCATGAATACTAGTAAGATTTTTATGGCCGAGATTAGTTATTTTTATGAACCTCACACATACACAAAAGGGACTATGTATAATTGTTATTATGAACTATGTATATATTTTGCATAGTTCGTAAAGAGGTCTGGGTATATGGTTTCCTACAGGTTCATTGCATAATAATATTATTTATTCAGATTTGTGTTAATCATCTAAGTCTAAGATATTTCCATCGATACCTGAGTAGGTATTTGACTATGTGTTAATTATTGCTTTGTTGAAACTCAAATAGGGTAAAAGTGGTTGTGTTTAGTTATATTTGCACTTATGAATATACAAAGCATGAATGATTATTTTGATCTAAAATGATTTGAATATATTGTAAGATAAACAAGAACTGAGTTTGAATTATAGATATTCTATGTATCTATTTATCATGGGAAATGGAGTTTCTAAAATTTAATAATAAGGTTATGGGGTCTTGATTGTAAATTGACTATATACTTCATGTATATAATACACTCTAAGGCTAAAGATAGTGGATGTCACTTTAGAAGTGTACTGTATAAACAAAGTATGTAATGTAATGAAATTGTATGTATGAATAATATATAAATATGTATTATACATACACATGTGTTATAATGGTTATAACAGTGAATACTAAATGCTTGATTATATTTGGTATTTATAAAAGCATTTGAATGTTTATATATAAAACATTCATTGTATTTATGAGATTAAATATAAAACATAATTGAATGTATGGACTAGCTATTGTTATATGTAGAATATTAATAATTTATTAGCCATGCTTATAATATTATTTCATGGAAAAATAATATTATAAGTTACATAAATAGAAAAAACAACTCGCGATCTAGATATTCATTAATTGGGTGGTGTGTTATATTGAGGACTATTTTTGTATTATGTTTAATATTTATAATAAACTAGATGCTTGGATTCCATTCACTTCATTTGATGGATTAAATGAATGTTTGTGATATTTATATATTTAATGTATTTTTGATTAGCTAAAAATAAATATTAAGAATGAATCTTATGTTTTTTATATTATTATCTATTTTTATCGAATCTCACATTCATGAACCTAATCAAGAAGAGGACAGATTTCATTGGCTTAATTAGTGCCATCAATGTAAGATAAGGGGTAATTCGATCAAGTGGTGTGCATAAATTTGACTAATCCTAGATATCATTTATTATGAAAACTTAGGCCAAAGTAATGTTTGATAAACATTATCATTTCATATATTGATATAGTTTTCATATTTGTGTGATATCATATTAGAATATATTTATTTATGGTACACATTATGTATTATTTATCTTAGACACATGGGTTATGGTTTATTACTCTAGATTCTAGCACTATCATTATCTACCCATATGCGAAGGGAGGAACATCCCCTTGTTTTATAGATAGTGCAGGGGATCCATGGTCTATGGTTGGTGTCAAAAAGCACTCAGATGATGCTCTCCCTCCCAACTAGAGTACTATACTTGACACTATAATTGAGATTACATATTGATACTTGAGTCATGGAGACTCTTCTTAGAGGAGCTTTATATCATGTTTTATCTTTTGAGATACTATATGTATTATTGAAACTATATATTTTATGTATTTTACTTTATACAGTATATGCTATAATACTGTATAGCCTATGGCTGAACTTGTACTATATCATTTATGTTGAACTATGGTAATTATGTTTTTTCAATATCGTTCATGATTTCTATATCTATTCATGGTGATTCTTAGCTAAGTGGATTAGCTATAACCTTGATGGCTAACTAAATTAATGCAGTTAGTTAAAGATCACTAGTTAGGATTTCTCATGGTGAAATATTTATGATGAACATGTGTATTTAAATTAATTTTTTTTATTGCAACATTTTGATAAAACCCAATGGGATTGTTACACTATCCATAGTGTCATGGATGACAATGGGTCAAGCATTATCATGTGCACTGTGACACTTTTATGAAATTTGGGGAACTTAGAGCAAGATATATTCCCCATAGATATAGTCATTAGTAGTTTCATTGGTCACATTTAGATCTCCATCGGGGAGATTATGCTTCCATTATAGGTTGGACCAACACATATATCCACTTGGTTCATAATAGCACCTAGTGCAAGTGTGTTTGATATGTTATTGGGTAGGCCATGCTTATAATAGCTCTGATCCATCCCATCTATACTATATAAACAAATAAAATATATACATGAAAATTAAGAAGTCAAAGTTGAGGGTCTCCCATATGAGTATCCTCGACCCATCCCAGAGGCAGTTCCATCACAATCACTAGTTATAGTTCTAACATCATTACCAAATATTACATAATTATCAGTTATAGATTAGAGTATATTTTATATGCATAGATCATCGAGATCGATAGAACCACTAATGGACGTGAGTTCTAATCCTATAGTATTGACATGTATGCATACTCTCCCATGGAGACCATTATTAGAGAGACCCCTACATCAAAGATATGTCACAGATTCTAGAGGACCTTCTTCCACTCAGTTTATACTGAGATCAATATTATTGGGTTCTTGGGATTCTCATCATAGGGCACCTACATAACCTATAACTTATTCTACCATATGGGTTCTTAAGACCCCTATAGTTCGCTAGGCATCATAGTCAATGGTTCAGATTCATAGCACCACTACATCATACAAATACAAATTGCTCACTATAATAGATTATGGGATCATAGTTACCCTTTCACAAAACATGCATGATCATAGTTCCCTTATTTAATATGACTCACAGTGATAGTGAGTCTCCCATGAGACTCGTCAGTTAGTATGGTTCCTACCACCTTGTACATATTTTATTCTCTCTTGCTCTTTATGCATAGTCTATTGTCATTTCTTTGTACATAGCTTATATTTAGAAAATAAAAAAAATAATATAGCATGCTAAAACACAAAAACTTTCATATATTACTCAAAAAACACAAAATTTATAGATTATATGCATTGCTATGTTTACATTTATTATACTTTTTAGATATTACATATCCTATATATCTTAGTATAATTAGTTTTATCATACATACATGCTTCACTTGTTCTTGTCAAGTGTTTGCAGATTACTTAAAGGACTTAGGTCCACTACACTGATCTAGATTTACTATCATCTTCCCATTAGAGGCATATACACCAATTCATGGTTAGTCATTTGACACATCTACCCAAGTGGGGGCATCTCATACATAGTTTCTATTACTAGGTTATATCCTTACATCCTATATATTCTAGTTTTTGCATTGATGTATCTTGTTATTGATCATTGCTAATCATACTCAGATTTTTTATGGACTATCACTAGTTTGACTCAACATATGTAGATCCAAGCTCTAATAAATGTTTTTAATGTATTTATACATACTTTCATTTCTATATTTCCTAGTTTAGACTTGATTGTGTTTCCTATGCTTCTTATATTCAAGAGTATTTGAATATGCCATTGCTCTTTGGCTCTACGCCACTTATATTCATGTAAGCCTTGGACATGTGCCCATGTCCCTTGTGTGTGACTTAATAATTGTGTATATGGACATTTGAACATGTCCTTATATGTGGCTATAAGCCAACTTGCTTGTTGCTTATGTATGTGGCCATTTGAACATGTCCTTGTATGTCTTATTTTATCAGATTTAGTGACATTTGCCCATGTCTCTTATATTATGACCTCTTAGACTATTTTTGTGTGCTTCATGTGTTTTGTATGTATGTTTTATTATATTCATCATGGACATGACACTTGTATTTTCTTGTTATACATCAAATTTTAATGCCATGAGGGACCTCATGCATCTACCTTTCCTACTTGGGTGCCGTGATGGACAACATGCCCCATCCCCCTAAGTAGCTACTCAAATTTTTTGTTATACACATTGATTACATCTATATTAACACCTTTGTTCAATGATAAATACAACATACATCTTACATTACATACTTATGCTCATATTTTCTTATATTTTGATGTTATGTTTGCACATTGTATTAGATTATCATGTGGTTATCATATATTTTCTAGCTAACACATATTATAGAGCTATTTATTTTGAGGATAGTTATTGCATAGGTCAAATTCCCTTAAAAGAGGCAACATTCATAGGGTTTTATTATAGAGATTAGGCTCCTACATTGCATTCACAATTTTTTTTTAGCCTGAGCACAAGCTCAGTTTTAGGAAATCAAACACAAAAAAGGGACTTAGAAAGCAGTTTAGTAACTTAGACTTCAAACTAGATAGACATTAGCACCTAGATTGAGACACTAACACCACATGGTGTTATTATATAAGACATGGCACTACTATCCAATAGCCTCAGTTTTAGGGTAATTTAGATTAGCCAAAATAGTACATCAAGTATAGTACAAGTTTCCATAGACATAACTATAAGTTTGATAGTTATGTTTAAGCTTAGCTCATATCTACACTAATTCATCTCATATTTATATCAATTACTCATATTGGGGGCAACCTGCATGGCATAATCATTCCCATATTTAGTTTAGATACTTAGATATACTCATTATAACTCATTCCAAAATCAATATACTCAGATATTAGATCAGGGGCATGTGCATGGCACATTATTTTTGTATGCTCAATTACACACATGTTGATAAGATGGAATGACAAACTCCATGTCATTCTCTATGATGCATATACTTGAAATTATATTCTAGGTTGTCACTAGTTTCATGCTTTACTCCATCTGCAATGGTTGGCATTACCGAGTGGCTTTGAGTCACCTAATGTACCCAAGTGGCCGTGAAGATGACATACATAGTTAGATATACCCAATTATATATTTCTATCATTTTGGATAGTTTAGATTCAAATGCATATATTACACATGAGTAGGCAATGATGGAGTCCTAACCTACTTGAGTTCTTGAGCCACCCACATGAGAGATTTAAACACACTTTTAGTCTAATCTAAGCTATTTATAGGTCAAGATCCATCAAGCAAGAGTGGGAAATGATGGAGTAAAAACTGGATTGAGTTCTTGAGCCACCCAAATATGTGGATTGAGTAAGCTATCAACATAGTCCAAGCCATTCAATGATTTTATCATTATGTACACACACACACATGTTATCACCAGGTTCATGCATTGGTTCGCATACCCAATGAGGTGTATCCATTCTTTTCCTCTTTCCTATCTCTTTACTTAGCTTTACTCAAATACTTCTTTATTCAACATAGTATTTTGACTTTGGTACCTCTTAAGTAAGTATTAATTTATGTACATTTCATTACAGGTCATGCTTTAGATCATGCTTCGCATACATAGACCCAACTTCACATAATCAGACATA
This sequence comes from Torreya grandis, assembly GCA_037957365.1. NCBI lineage: Eukaryota > Viridiplantae > Streptophyta > Pinopsida > Cupressales > Taxaceae > Torreya > Torreya grandis. The sequence continues at coordinate 3,726,890 of JARHVA010000338.1, read as the reverse complement.
ACTACATGGGCTTCACTTCTTAGGTAAGTCTAGGTACACTTATTTTTCCTTTATACTAGTCATTTTTCTTTGCCATATTTATAGCATGGGGGGCAAATGTAATCACTTAAAAGTGATATTTAGATGCTAATAGTGATACTTGAGACAATCTATTCCTATGTTATCCCTATACCTATCCTATAACCTTTTATCACACTTTTCCATCCTTTCTATGGACCATAGACATCCCTAGTTAGCTAAGACACAATCTCAGATCTTCATTCCTAGATCTTGGACCTTCATGCCTAACAACCTACTAGCTAGACATTAGCACCACATTAAGGACATTAGATCCACATGACACTAGTGTTCCCAAAATTGTCCTAGTGTCCCTTACCTTAACTCTCATGAACATATATATTTTCAAATGTTAAACCCTTCTAAGGTTAACCTAAGCACATTTTATTATCCTCACAAGCTATGAAACACTATAAATACAAGACTCTTAGATCTATATCCACTAGATGGAAGATAGATGAAAAAGACCTATTCAAATAAGAAACAAGTTGAGCAAAATCAAGGTTATTAATCCTTATTTTGCCCTACTTCTACATACAACCATCTATAACTACCATAATCTTAGATTTTCAAAATTTACAATCTTAAGCATACTTAAGGCATTTAAGACCACTATCATTCTAGAATTACTTGCACTCGCACTAGCACTTAGGTGGGGAGAACTACATTGGGCTCGATCCCTCCTTAGAGTATTGGTATGTAAGCAACTCTCTTCATAATGGGGTGTTGAGGATGTCCATCCTATCCTACTAATAAACACATATTTTTAGCTCATATCATACTTGTAAAGAGGATTAAGGTTTGTATCATAAATCAACTATTATAGGCACAATACAGAGTTTTAGATTTCATGCATGTATAAAAAAAACCTAGAAACACAGGTGTAGGTGCACTTATAATTTAAGAATAGTATTACATAGAGGACACTAGTGCCATTTTCAAGACACTAAAACCAGATGGTGCCACTATTTAAGTGTGGCACTACTGTATAGGAGAGGATCTAATATAAGAATCCTATAAACAACACTTAGAACTATTTATATCCTATTTTTTAGCACTCAAATATTCTATGTTAGGTGTTTTCTAGATAAGTCTCTATTTACACATGCTTATTAACATTTTTAAAAAGTCAAAGCAAGTCAAATTTTATAACAAATTAGTAGTTATTTATTGCATATTATTTCATCTATTTAGACAACTCAGATCTTTAATCAAACATAGGATTTACATAGGTAAACCCTAAGAGGTTAAAACACTCACTAAACTCATTTTTTAAGGTAAGTTGAGAGTAAATTTCCTGGGCAATACGCTCCTCTCAGGTGTAACAAAAATAAAATAGATAAAAGAGGTTTCCTATTAGGATAAACAAGGGACCCTAGGCATTTTTGATAAACTGTGAGGCATGGAGAAACTAAAATCTATGTTTAGTGTTATACCATGGCTATGAGTATTGGGGTAAACCCCTCATGTCATAACTTATGTAAACAAATACTATGTATCCCTTCATTACAATCACTAAGTAGTTTAAAAACTACCAAAGCACAATTTCTAAAATAAGTAAAAATAATGAAAATAAAAGTGAAAAATAAAGATGAAAGATTTTCATATTCAAAAATCAAGTAAATTTCAACCTGAGGTCAAAAGAAAGAGCTTATATGCTAGGATGATCTAAGGTGACAAGAAAATTTATTTCATGTCAAATTTAATCTAAGGGTGAAGAAATTGAATCATTTTGTGTCAGATATTATCCAAGGTTGAAGGATGTTTTCATTCAATGTTAGGAATTTACATAAATTTGAAATAAATCCTATCAAGAAAAAGGAAAAATAATAAGCAATGTTATAAAAATAATGTGTTCACCAAAATGTTTAACCCTTTTAATTTAAAAAGTACTTACACTAATTTAAAATAGACCATTGAAATTAAAATGTTGATATATACTGATTTGATATTAAAATAAAATAAACTAAAAAATTTACATAATTTCAAAACACGCTAAAAAATAGTAAATTTGACTAGGGTTAGAGAATGTCCCTTAAAACAAAAATAGATATGACTATAAAATTTTTATGGAAGTGATCTGCAAACACAATATTGTCTAAAAACACTAATTCATAGTCTACTATGACATGTCTATAGAAGACAAACAAGGGCACATTACGACCTTATTTGGATACTATAGCTGTATCCTAGTTGACTATATTGAATTTGGGCCTATATGATAGTTTTTGAAGGTCAACTATTGATCTCTATATGCCACTATGTCATGTAGAAAAACAAAAAATATCAAATTCCAGTCCTACACATGTAATAGATAAAAATTAGATAATAAAAGGGGAAAAATGGGTTAGTAAGTATAATTGAGCTCATCTCAAAAACCCTTCTTGACTGAGTGCTACCTACATAACCTAAATGGGCCTTAGGTCGATGTAGTTCTCCCTCCTAGAGTAATTATATGATATGTGATTATGCAATTAGAGTGAATTTAGTTAGATGATTGATTGAAATGATAGATAATAGATGCCCTTTGACTTGCAATAAAAAGTACTCATATTTGGCTTGGATTGTTAGGATGGTACAAAGTTGAGATAGGAAAAAAATCTCAGTGTACAATGATTTTACTAGAGAGATTCAGTGGGGACATAATGAATAGACTTGAGAATATTTATAATAATTTCACTAACCAAATTTATAATATGCACTTGAGATCCATTGTGTAATGTCTTAATTTAAAAAAGTGACTATTGGAGTGTGGGATATAAGGCCACACTAGGGGACAATGTTACAATACAGACCAAAGAGTGGGGGGACATGTTTAACAGGAGTTTGTGGGCTGAATAGGGATGAATGAAACTAAAATAGAAATGTTTGTATGATATTTGTAGTGCTTACAATATATTGAAGTCTCTCTTATAAATTATGAGTTAGTAAAATGGTAGATATACCATGGGTAAGGATGCCAAGAATAAATATTATCAAACATCAATGATTAATTTTCTGTTTCTACAACAAGATGCCCTATTTTATGCTATCTTAATTTCAATATTTTTGACCTACTTAGTTATCCTAAATCCAAAATAATTTAAAACATATGGTTTGGGGATGAATTTATGGGCTCAAGACCCTGTATCTAGTAATCCTAGGTTATAGGTATAATTTTGATTGTAATATCATATACAAGCTCATCTATGCACATCTAGTAGCCATATGATGCAAGGATAACCTAGTCTAGAAAAATATACATAAGCTCAAGGCCCCATATCCTATGAAATAAGATTAAAAGGATAAAGTATATTTTTCATCAAGGGTTCCTTAGAGTCTATTATTATCTTCATAGCAAAATTTAAACTCATGTCTAGTTGTTTCAAATGAAATTATTTCACCACTTGGAGTTTTATGATCCCACATTGATAAAACTTAACTTTCTAATATGGACAAAGTTGAATTAGTTGTTGATTGGAATAAAATATATGGATTAGAGGTGGATTAATTTCATGTTATTTCAAATCAAGTTTGATTAATTCCTTTAAGCTAATCAAAAGAGATCCAAGCCACCAATTTATATAGTTTGAGCTAAAATATAAAGAAAAAACAATATTTTTGTAATATTTATTTTTCTCATAATAAATCAATAAATTTTCCAATCTTTATTTTTCTCTTAGTAAATGTGCACTTTATAAAAAATTAAAAACTATATAAAAACTTTCCTTTTGATAACCTTAGAAATGATATCAATAATTTCAAGTTATGGGTGATATAATATTGTTTGGAAAATTGCCCAATCAACATGAAAATAATCTATCATTTCTAAATGTAATGCTAGAATCATTCCAAAATAGCTTTATGAAGATCAAAATACAACCCATGAATTTTCTAAAACTTCTAAAAACAACTTTTCATTTGAACTGATTAAGTGATAGTCATTACATCATAACTTGTCTTCTTGTATTTATTGTTTATTATTAATATAGACACTTAAAAATGGCCCTTATGCATTTATTATTTTTTAAATTGCATGATTGTCAGATATTTTTTAACTTATTAGTAAAATATTTTGTAATGAGACAAAATAGAAATATTTACAACTTTTGGGGGATAAATACTCTGCTCTATTGTGAGAGGAGGTTCCCTTTATTGGAAACAAAAGAAAACACTTAAAATATTTTTTTTTATAAATGCACAGGAAAAATTTCTTTGATGGCATTGCATATTACTTCAAATAAATAAAAAATATAATCAAGGACACATACAATGCTAAATAAATCCACAATTTAAATTTTATGTGACAAAAGAGAATTAAGATAGTTTTTAAGAGTTAACCTTTTAACCATTTGATTCTAATATATCAAAGGAAAATACATGCACATTAAATAATACAAGTAATATTAACATGAGCAATAACATATCATTACACAAAAGTCCAATTTCTTTTTGTATTTCTCTCTAAGATTGAATACAAATCTTCACTCAAAAATTTATTTTCTATTAAAATTATGTTGTGTCAAAATTCCATTTAGAATCAATTGAAATCCTATTAATAACCCATGGGAAGTAACTACTAATAGATAGATTTTAAATCATCCAAAAGTGAATTTTAAAATATTAAAAAAGATTACATTTTTTATAAAATAAAAGGAACCATACCTAACTCCATAATTAATTAGATTTTCTAATTGACAAGTCATATTTTCAAGGGGCGACTTGTCATCATCAGTCAACAAAATAGGTTTCTTCTTTTGCATATCCATCCTTATTTTGAATTATTGATATATATTTATTTCTTTCATCTATTTAGATTCATCAGAATTGTAGGTGAATGTTTCAAAAGTGGGCCAAGTTTCTTGAAGTTGCATATTTTAAACAAGAGGTCCAAAATGACACTAATGAGTAGATAAAATCACTCAACCCTTGCACTTAACATGACCTACAAAATAAGATTTCAAACTACATATAGGTGCTGGAATAGGACAACATGTCAGGGAAGACTAAGCAAATCACTTAACAAGATCAAATATCCATGCATACATTATCAAGTAGTCTTCATTGATCAAAGGCATACAAATGAGCAGGGCTTTTCCATACTCATGTGGAAGATCCATACAAAACCAAACAAGGTTGCATTTATAGAGAATGAGAGTAGAAAAGAGAGAGGGACATAAAAAATAATAATTAACAAGTGTTTCTCATGAAAGAGCTAGTTACAAATAAGAAGGATGTTATATAAAAATCTTATGATATCCTATTTGACATGTGTTACATTTTTTAATTATGTTTTTCAAAGGAGTTGGCGTAGGAGAGTTCAATGGTTCATCATCCATTCAAAACCACCCATCTTGTCTTGTAAAGAATGATAAATGGCATTCATCGATCATTAAATCATCTTGAACTATACATTGCTCTACTCTTTGACACTTTTAATTTACTTAGGAATCTTATATACTAATGTTATAGTGATTATCACACCTTCTTAGGTGTCTTGAAACCCAATTGGTTGCACTATGCCTCTCCTTGAATTGCAAGCATAAAATCTTGATCCCATCTTTATGAGTGTAACTTATCTTCATTAAAGGCATATCCCAACCTTAAAAAACCTAAATAAACACATTTGTATCCATCAAAGACTCCCAAAGACCTCATTTTTTACCCAAAGCTTGCTTTTACTTTTAATTCCTTGTAGCCTTGAAATAACACAAAGATACTTGTGTAGGATAATGTACAAATTATTTTGGAAAAATCATCATCAATTTGAGTACCTAGTATTCCCTTAAAGCTTTGTGCAAAATTTCATGGCCCAACCCTGAGTGGAAGTGCACTTATTCTACTTATTTCTCTCTCCAATTAGGCCTCAAATAGGTCTCTAGGCCTAGAAATTGAGTTTTGGATCTAATGACCTCCCACACATATGAAACTAAAAATAAGTGTTTGATTCACTTTTAATATCTCATGACCATATTCCATGCCATATTTGGGATTCTAAAACCTTATGTAAGTGGGTGAACCAAGAAACAACAAAAAAAACATAGTCTTTTACAAGCCTTCTCATACTATCTTCAAGAAATAGATCTATAGGAGCACTTTCAGGGTTAAATGTATGAATTTTTGGACCTAGGGAGATAGAATACACCTCAATCCACCTTCTTCAATAGTTTTCATCTGTCTAGGAGGTCAAACACCCTATTTTGAGCCCAAAAACCTCACAAAATCACAACATTTGATGCATTCGTACAAGTTCAAGTAAAATAAAGTATCATGGTGAGGGTCCTTATCAAGTGAGGAATAATTTTGAGGTGGTTTCAAGGTTAATTCAATTCATTTCAGGCACTTATGAAGCTAATCTCTCTCATCAAGTCATTACTACTCTTTTTGGTAGCCTGTAACATACTTATCATCTTAACGATGATTTTTAAAGCTTGGGGCCTTAATCAATGAAATAATGTCACTAATTCCAAGTAAACAAGGTCTCATAACATATAAAATGATATTAGGCTTCCATACAACTTATCCATACTATTCTGAGCTTGAGAATATGCTTCTTAAGTTAGGTAGACTTTGTTTATTGAGCTTGAGAGAAAGTTTGACTTGAAAACCCATCTTGTAGTTTGGTTTTAGCTCTAAACACCTTAAGGAGTTTTATATCATCTATATTGACCTATTATAATGGTTTTATTTGTGATTATATTCATTATACCTCCTACAACATCATTGGTTGAAGCTTAAGGTTTATAAGCCAATTTGTTGCATCCTTATTCCTCGCTAAACAAACTATTTGACTATTCATGGATATTTATAGTTGACACATTTGATATTAGTTATATTTATGACTAATATTGAGATATATACTATTATGGGATAGTATAATATTTCTTAGATACATGATGATACATGTTTACTTTCTTGTGAGTTAGCTATAGGGTATGTATTTACATTTTAAGTATGTTGATGTGTTGTTTCAGTTATATTTTATGATATGTGGTTATCATGTTAATATGATATAACTACCTACGTGTTATGAGGTTAATATAGGAGAACTCATCCATCAGAGTGTGCTAGAGTGAGAACATCATTAGAGACAGTGACATAGATAGAGACGTCGAAGGATGATAGAGAACTGGTGGGAACTTTGCTCACAACACAATAGTTAGCACATGTTAGAATGCATTAAAATGGTTTGCACATGGTGTGTTTATTTATACTTACATTCAAAAATTGGTTTCTATGGTTTGTCAATATAGGTTAAATATCAGAATGATTTTTTTTTTGTGTATTTGACAAATTTTATCATTAATGCTAGTAAAAATATTATTAACAAAAGTAGATTTAAAAATTTGGATTATTAGTAATTATGAAATTGTCACTTAAAATTCTATAACATTTGTGGATGTTAATTGATTTAATAAAATTATAGAATTTTAACATTTAGTGCTAAAATATAAAAAAAAATAGAAATTACCTTAGAAAAAGGAAAAAGATAATAATAATAATAATAATAATAATAATAATAATAATAATAATAATAATAATAATAATAATATTGATAATAATAATAAAATAAATGATGAAATTTAAGAAAATCAAATATATTAAAAAATAACTAAAACAGGAAAAACAAGAGAAAAAAAAAATCTAAAGCAAAGGAAAGGCTATGCCTATTCTTATAGGGAGGAAATTAAGAAAAATAGAAAAAGTCTTTTTCTGAATAAAATAATTAAGAAGTAAAAGAGCGCATGCCATAACTATAGGAGGACACAAAAGGAGTGATGGAGAGAGTAAAAGTGAGTTTAGACCGTGTAAACTGCTAGGTAGGTGTTATTTTATAATTCTCATGATTATGCTGAATAACTAAATATTTGGGATTGACTATAATCAGTAGCCATATCTGTATAAATATGATAGAAGTGAAATATACAATAGATAGGTTTGAATAAAATGTCATAGTCTAACTCCCCTTAGGCATCACCATATTTAAATAAACTTAGGATCTATTATATATATACACCTGCAAAAGAAAAAAGGAAAACAACTATATAAATATGTGACTTATTTGTTATATATAGTTTGGTAGTTCATCTATGACAAATCTTAATATAGGAGAATCATTATATTTTAAACTTTAATTGGTTTAATTATATTATACATTATCATTAACTATTTTCAATGAAACGATAGTTATTTTATCTAGTAGTTCCTAGGATTGTAAAAAAAAAAACATTGAAAATATTATCCTAGATCTTATTATGACCTATTGAGGTTGATTTATAGTTAACTCCTAGCTAGTTGTGAATTATTGAATCGCTGTATCCTTTTTAGATCATCCACATGTTGTTTGGCATCACTATTACTTATTTACCAGCTATATAAAATATTTGAATGGGCTGTCTTGTTTTGAAAATCTATGTAAACAAAATGAGATTACTAGAGTTTATAGTTATATATATTATAATTATATTTATTGAATTCTGTACACATGTGAGTCATTGGTTATGGATCTACAACATGATTAGTATATAAGAATCAACCTGGTTTACAAATACCAAACTAAAACACAAAATAAATATTTGTAGTCTAAATTTTTTTTATAGTCACTATCTTATGGCATTGTTGGGTAAGGGAGTTAGTATAAAAATTATGAATCATTGTATATATAATTTATATGTAAACATAAAAGAACTGAGATCACTATATTTTGGAGTATGTTGAGAAAACCTTTATTGTATCATCATTGTACATGTATTCCCATCTATCAAAACTTTAAAAAATAGCAGGTCATTAGAAGTGAAACCTCTAAATTTCAGCTGTATAAACAAACAATGCCATCTTTACCAGTTTGCAATATATACATGAGGGCATTGAAGTCTTTGGTGAACTAGTTATTTCAAAATATAAATAAAATGGTGGTGATGATACATACCTATCTAAAATTATATTTGTCCACATAAGGCATTGCCCTATATTATACACTTAGCTAAATAATCTTACAAAAAAGTATCTACTTTCATTGTAATATTACCAAATATCACCGAATATTATTATTATAGCTTTTATTTAGGCGCTGAAGATTAAACTATGTTATGCAATGTTTATATGAACTATGAACATAATTTATATGAAACAATATGCAATAGAATGGAAGCATGCCTTTTATATAGGCACCATGTATTTCTAAGAAAATAAATAAAGTTATAAAGTGGAAATTTTATAACTCATTCAATTATTTCCTATTGAATCAGAACTTGGATGAAATTTATAAATTTGTGGTGGTCATAAAACATAAATTTGGTTTTAATAGATGTTTATATATTTCAAAAAATTTGTAAAATTTTACTTATATCTAAAATGAGACTAGATCCATAGAGTGCTTTGATAAGCATAGGGTTTATATTTTGTGACTATTAGCCAGTGGAATGGTAATACAATATTACCCAATGTCTTAAATCTTATCATGTAATTAACCATAATAGATGCATATCTTGTTATATCGATACGTATGTAGCTATAAAATTTTGATGTCATAACATGGTTTGGATTAAACATGTGAGTTTTAAACTGGTGAACGTAGCGTCCCTGTATCGTGAGATAAGCTTTATGGCATGCTTGAGAACACTTGTTATATGTATCTTGTGGTACAAAGCTTCTTGCATAGAATATAATATTATAACTAATTTATGATTTATTAACGACATGTTTATTGAGAAAATAGGTGTAAACATGCCTATTCACATATTTTTGTACATTGGGGTGTGTACTTTTGGTTATAAACTATGTTAAAAGATTTATGAATAATAAAACTTAGGGAATGCATGTATTCAAACCTCTAAATAATAAATGCTAGTTGGATTTCTCTATATTTTATGAAAATAGAGTTTTATTTGTTCTAGTTGTAGAATATGAGTTTATATTTCCATACATTTATGACTACTTTATTAGTTGGGTTACGATATTTAGTAGTTATGCTTAAAAACACTAGACTGTGATAATATGGGTTATCATAGGGTATAGTATGGTTGGAAATAAATTGTGATATTTGAATCTATAGTTAATTATGTATTTGTCTAGATGGTATGAACTATAGTCATTATTTATAGTATGGGATAGAATATAATGTAAGATTCATTCATATATTTGATGAAATAAATGCATGCTTTGGTTACTCCTATGTTTAACTTGTTATACGATGTGGTTTCTAATAGGATATAAGTTATATGAATCTTGTGGTTGAGTTGTATTTGACCAATCTGCATTGCTAATATGGAGTAAGGAGTGAGATGGACTTCACTAGCTTACTAGTATCATAATGCTAAATGAAGAAAATTTGATCAAGTGACGTGTATGAATTTGATTGATCTATAGATCATTTTATATTGCTATTCTTAAAACTTTGGCCAAATTATGTTTAGTGAGACATTATCATTTCATGAGTATGATTTACATGTTTGTACGATATCTTTAAATATATTGAGTTTTCTATGATACACTACATGTTTAGTTTTAGAAATCATACATCACACGGGTACTTGCTTGTCTCTCTAGATTCCTACACCATCACTATCTAATAATACATGAAGGGAGGGCCATTTACTAATGGGATTAGTGTGGGGGATCATTGGTCTATGGTTGGTATGGAAAAAAACTTGGATGATGCTCTCCCTCCCCACAACAGTGCTACTTATCAGGATGACACTTGAGATTGCCACAGATACTTGATTTTGAGAACCATGCTCCAAGGATCCATGGATATTATATGTACATTGCATTTTATTGTATTTATTATTTAATATTGTCATGAAGAGTTGTATTAATTATCATTGTACATTGACAATGGTGGCTTTATACTTGTATCAACTATGACTAAATTAATATTGTTACTTTCTATATTTGTATTGTGATGTGCTCTCATGACATAGATATCTATGATATATGATGTAATTTTATTTGTTTCTATTATTATGATTTAAATACTTCATATATTCTCTATTATATTCTTGTGATGTAATCTATTTTGGTATATGTGTTTAATTTAAAAAAAATCACATATTTCTAGATAGATCCCAGTGAGATGTTACATGCGGTATCAGAGCTACGATTCAAAATCTAGGACCCAATGAGTCTAATAACATTTTCATATCCTTCTATTAATAAAAATAAGGATGGTGAAATATAGAGTTTTTGAAGAGGGTCCATCGAATGCTAATGACATCAACCCTCCATTTGATCCTAGCTAATTTGCCATTGAGTAGTCAACAAAGATGGACCATATTCTCATAGTTATGAATGAGACCAGGGATCAAATTATAGCTCTAGAGTAGGTGGTTCATGGCCATGAAGAGGAATAAAATAAGATGAACCTAAATAACATCCCATTAAGTAGTAAAATCCTCAGGATACTAGAGCTCAGGTGACTGTGGAGTTGGCCAAAGACATGAAGAAGGTTAATCCACCTAAGTTTGATGGGTCTATTACTGAATCCCTATATCCTTTTTAGATCATCTACATGTTGTTTGGAATTACTATTACTTATTTACTAGCTATATAAAATAGTTTAAGGGTCTATCTTATTTTAAAAATCTGTGTAAACAAAATGAGATCACTAGAGTTTGTAGCTATATATATTATAAATATATTTATTGAATTTCATACCCATGTGAGTTGCTAGTTACAGATCTGCATCATGCTTAGTATATAGGCCAAATTGACCTAGTGTATATATAGACCAAACTGCAACACAAAACAAAGATGTATAGTTTTTAATTTTTCTAGAGTTGTTATCTTATGGCATCATTGGGTAATAAAGTTAGTATAGAAATTATGAATCATTGTATATATAATTTGTTTACAAACATAAAAGAACTGAGAGCACTGTATTTTATAGTATGTTGAGAAAATATTTTTTGTAGTGTCACTGTACATGTATTCCCATCTATCAAAACTTTAAAAAATAGTAGGCCATAGGAAGTGAAACCTCTAAATTTTAGTTGTATAAACAAGCAATGCCATCTTTACCAGTCTGCAATATACACATGAGGGCATCAAAGTCTTTGGTGAACTAGTTATTTTAAAATATAAATAAAATGGTGGTGATGATATATACCTCTTTGAAATTGGATCTATCCACATAAGGAATCAACTTATATTCTACACTTAGTTAAATAATCTTACAAAAAGGTGTCTAGTTTCATTATAATATTACCAAATATTATTGAATATTATTATTATATCTTTTATCTAGGCACTAAAGATTAAACTATGTTATGCAATGTTTATATAAACTATGAACATAATATATGAAATGTTATGCAATAAAATGAAAACATGCCCTTTATGTAGGCACCGTGTATTTCTAAGAAAATAAATAAAGTTATAAAGTGGATATTTTATAACTTATTCAACTATTTCCTATTGATTAGGAACTTGGATGGAATTTATAAATTTATGATGGTCATAAAACATAAATCCGGTATTAATATATGATTATATATTTTGCAAACTTTGTCAAATTTTTATTATATCTAAAATGAGACTAGATCCATAGAGTGCTCTTATAAGCATAGGGTTTGTATTTTGTGACTGTTAGTTGGTAGAATGGTAATATAGGATCACCCAATATCTTAAATATTATCATGTAATTAACCATAATAGATGTATATATTTTTATACCAATATGCATGTGGCTATAAAATTTTGATATCATAACATGGTTTGGATTAAACATGTGAGTTTTAAATGGGTAAACATAGCATCCCTATATCATGAGATAAGCTTTGTGGTGTGCTTGAGAGTACTTATTATATGTATCTTATGGTACAAAGCCTATCACATAGAATATAACATTATAACTAGTTACATATTTATGATTTATTAAAAGTGTGTTTATTGAGAAAATAGGTGTAAACATGCATATTAACATATATTTGTACATTGGGGTGTGTAATTTTGGTTATAAACTATGTTAAAAGATTTATGAATAATAAAACTTTGTGAATGCATGCATTCAAACCTCTAAATAAAAAATGCTAGTTATATTTCTCTATGTTCCATGAAAATGGAGTTTTATTTTTTCTAGCTGTAGAATATGAGTGTATGTTTCCATGCATTTATGACTACTTTATTAGCTAGGTTGCGATATTTAGTAGTTATGCTTAAAAACACTAGACTGTGGTAATATGGGTTATCATAGGGTGTAGTATGGTTGGAAACAAATTGTGATATTTGAATCTATAGTTAATTATGTATTTGCTTGGATGGTATTAACTTTAGTCATTATTTCTAGTATGGGATAGAATATAATGTAAGATTCATTCATATGTTTGATAGAATAAATGTATGCTTTGGTTAATCCTATGTTTAGCATGTTATACGATGTGGTTACTAGTAGGATGTAATTTATATGAATATTATAGTTGAATTGTATTTTACCAATCTGCATAACTAATATAGAGTAAGGAGTGAGATGGACTTCACTGGATTACTAGTATCGCAATGTCAGATAAAGGTAGTCTGATCAAGTGGTGTGTATGAATTTGATTGATCTATAGATCATTTTATATTAATATTCTTAAAACTTTGGATAAATTATGTTTAGTGAGACATTATAGTTTTATGATAATGATTTACACATTTGTGCGATTTATTATAATAGATCGATTTTTCTATGATACACTACATGTTTAGTTTTAGAACTCATACAACACACGGATACTTGCTTGTCTGTCTAGATTCTCACACCATCACTATCTACTCATCCATGAAGGGAGGACCATTTAATCATGGGATTAGTGTGAGGGATCCTTGGTCTATGGTTAGTGTGTAAAATAACTCAAATGATGATCTCCATCCCCATATTATTACTACTTATTGGGATAACACTTGATATTTCCACAAATACTTGAGTTCGAGAACTATGCTCTAGGGGAGCCACGTATGTTATATGTACATTAGATTGTATTGTAATTATTATTGAATATTATCATGAAAATTTATATTAATTATCATTTTACATTGACAGTGGTGGATGTAGACTTGTATCAGCTATGACTGAGTGAATATTGTTACTTTATATATTTGTATTATGATGTGCTCTCATGACATAGAGATATGTGATATATGATGTAAATTGCTTTGTTGCTATTATTATGCTTTGAATAATTCATATGATATATGTTAGATTATTGTGATGTAATTTATTTTGTTATATGCATTTTTTTTAAATCACATATTTCTAGATAGATCATAGTGGGGATGTTACACAACTAATGCAAGTGACCCTAACAACTGTATTTGCTCTCTTTTCTCCACTTTAAGGTTTGAGACAAGCTTGTAGTAATTTTAGGTCCTTGTATACAATGTTTTAAATCACCCCTAGAAGTTTTAAATGGTATTAGGACTGCCCAAGGCTAAGCAAGTCTCTTCCAAGGTGAGGCTTTCATTTATTTGTTTATGAGTGTGGACCTATAGGTCTATAGACATGTAGGTCTACATTTGTAACTTATTTAGACCATGAAGAGTATATCCATTAGTTATTATACTCTTCCATCCTCCTAATTAATATATAAATATTATAATGAAGTAAAAATCTTCTTGAGACATCAAAATGCCACTCCAATTGGCCTTTTCTTCATCAAGGCTTATATTGACCTGTAGGTGATAATGAAGCTCATTGTATAGATGCAAGCTTAAGATAGATTATTTTATGTCACTATTTGATGTTATTAAACATAATAATAAGATTTATGACTTCCATACATCCTCATTACTCATCACAACCTCAAATTCTAATGCATGATATTGCATCTTGCCTTTTCAAAGCTTGAAAGTGAGTTGAAATTCTCAAGCAGGCATGTAAATAACATTCTAGGCTTGTATAGAGTCTTGAATAAGTCTTGAGATTATCCTATGGCATAGACCCTACATTGTTATCAACATGATTTCTACTAACCCTTCAATATCTTACATCACTTCACAACACAAGTATCATCTTCTCTCTCAAGTCTATCTAAGTCATAAGTGTATGTGACAGTTTATGGCAAGATTCCATTTTTTCATGATGTTCTTCCATTTTTGGACCTAATATACTTACATTCAAAATGTGAGTAATGTCTATTATTTATTTATGGATTGTTTTAAAAGACATGATACATTTTAATGGCATTGGTTAATTCACTTGGTCATCACCATAGTGCATACAATCCACTTTAAGGTGTTTAGGTATATTTAGAGTTTTACATCTCCATGCCCATATCTAAATTATTCCCTATTTAGTAAAAAATATATTATTATTCATCTCTAAATCTATTTTGAACCCTCACCATCTATGTCTTCAAGCCTCAATCTTTAATGCAAGCATATTGCATGTTATGTGCAAAAGAGGCCTACGGGTCTAGAAAGACCTGTAGGTTTGAATTTTTAATGGAAGAAACCTTTTATGATATATATTTTGGTCATCATAACCCTAAAAAGACTCTTCGACTATCTAATCACATATTTAATGAAGTTATGAACTTGATACATCACTGATAATGCACATTTATCACCCTTTTGCTCATTTATGTGTTGGTAAACTCATAACACATTCCTTAGGCTAGAAACTTGAATGCTATTTAGAGAGGCTAGTATGGAGTGTTCAGATGGTTGGATATATTTTAATGGAGTTAGAAGATGATGATTTTTTTTTATTATCACCTGTATGCGCTGAATCCTATAGAACACCTTCAAGACTTAAGTTCTAACCTGTAACATGTCCTATGGAGATCTTATACTCAATTTATAATGTCACACATGCCAAAATTATGGGATATGAAAGTGTGATAAGGTTTATTGGGGAATTAATAGTATTTTCAAGTACTAAATTTACCTTCACTAGCTCATTCATGCATCAACCATGATCAAAACTGAGACCTTAGGGTTTTGCAAGGGTTTAAGACCACCTGATGGTCTTAACAATTGTTCATAAAGATGAAATAACCAATATAAGAACCAATGACAAAAAACTAAAGGCCATTAGAACCAATTCATATTCCTATAAGCTCATTCCATGACTCTCTCTCCTTTATCTATACCAAGTACATGAAATTGGCCTTTACTAGTCTGCTAAGAAGCTGATTGAGGTTTTGATGCAAATTTTGGAATTTCAAGACCTTTTCAAGCTTTATATTCCTGGATATGACCTAGATAATGTGAATAGACACTTTTAAGACATTTTCACCTAAAGGTGAATCTTTGAAGTCTGTACAAGTCCTATAACTGCCAGTAAAAGAGTGGTTCTCTCTCATTTATATGTTAAACCTACAAAATTGATATAATATTATGTTATTGACATGTATTCAAGTTATATAACTCCTTTACCAGTTGTGAAAAGTGTTATTTATAGATATTTCATCTTGTTATATTTGACATACATGGGATTTAGCTACATGCACTTTTCTCTTCAACTTTATTTACCTTAAACTTTGCAAATAAACCTTAATTTCTCTAAACAAGTATAAGGTGTTCAGGCAAAGTGGTCAAATCTTGAGATGATTTTGAGAGACACTTAATACCCTTTGACATCATGTGGATCAATATTGTTCACATTATGGAAAATATAGACTAACATAAGACCAACCATAAAATATTACCTTAAACTTATCAAAAAAACCTTAAAATATACTAAAAAGACATTATAAATATCATTTGAAGACCTCACAAGGCACAAAATGGCTAGGAACAAGGTTATTAAGATATGAATGGTCAAGCTTAAAATTATAGTGGGCTGACCTTTTTGACTCAAGGGTAAAAAATGGTCAATAGTAACCTTTTTACCCATTGATGTTACTGTTTTGTGACAAAACAATGAAGTTAGGTCTTTAAATATTTCTTGACAATTTCTATCTAAACATTAATTTATGGATGATATCCAAAAATCATTTTTAGATGTGTGAAAATGCTTTTGAAGAATTCCTAAAAGAAATAACTCATGAATGTTAAGTCATGATCTGATACAATGGAGGTAGGGATGCCATAAAGCTAGAAAATTTGATTAAGAAATGTCTAGGCTATGGTGGAAGTAGTGTAGGGGTGGGCCAAAGCACAAAATAAAACATATTTAGAAAGGTGATCCATCACCATGAGAATGATTGATTTACCTTCAGATTAGGGTTAGCCTTCTATCAAATCCATTGAAGTGTTAATCCAAAGACATTGTGGAATGGGTTGTGGCTAGAGTAAACTAGGTGGCGAAACTATTTCCCATTTGTGGCATTGGAAAGTATCACATTCTAAAACAAATGTCTTGATATCCTACTTGATTCTAAGCCAAAACAAACTATGTCAGACTCACTCATATGTGTTTAGAAAACCTGAATGACCTACTAGGGTAGAGGCATGTAACTCCTAAAAAATAGTTTATTTGAACTTGGAGCTTGTAATTAATACAAGGTAGTCTTTATATTGCAATTTTTGGCATTCCCAAGTATAGTGAGGTTTAGCAGAGGAATAAATAGATAATTGGAGTATGAGATATTAGGTAGGGTTATCATGATAGCACTCCTATTGAATATCATGTAGCCATATGGAAATGGGAATAGATACAATAGATTATTGTGCCTATTCTTCAAATTGGTGAGAGAGGGCATAAAACACAAAGTTTTCCTTTTATTTTTTGTTATGTGATCTCATAGTCATATCCCATGAGTTTATAAACCTATCCTATGAGTTAAGAAACCCATTTTTCCTTATCTAGGGAAGAGGCCCATTGCTCTAGACAATATGTTAAGCTTTGATGGCTAATTTTGATGTAAAAGTGTCAACCTAGCATGGATGCCATTTATTTATTGCATGGAGGATACCCATCATCTCTTTTTTGTACATGGAGCATGCCAAATTACGCCTAATGAGAACCATACTAGGGAAGGCAATGAGACACATGTCTTGCATGAGTACAACACTAAGGCTCATGCCATAAGGATCACATTTAATAATAAATGGCTTAGAAAAATTAGGCATAGATAAGATAGGTGTGGTGTACATTTCTTATTACGATAATCAAATGCTTTTCTATATGTTGTATACTATACAAATGAGTCTTTGTTGAGCATAGTCATCAATAGGGCTGTAATTTTACCATAATATTTGACAAATTTTTCGTAGTACCCTATCATGCCAAGAAATCCATGTATACTTTTGAGTGTCCCAAGTTTTAGTTATTTTGTCATAGCCTCATTATTGGTAGGGTCAACACAAACATCATCGAGTGAGAAAATAACATTTAGAATGTTTGGCACATAAGTGATTCTCAGTAATAAGTTACATGGTAGTGTTGAGGTGGTTGAGGTGATCCTCCCAAGTTTGGCTGTAGATGAAGATGCCATCAAAGAAGACCAAGATGAACTTTTGAAATAAGGTGAAAAATACTTTATTCATTAAGCCTTAGAATGTGGAAGGGGCATCACTAAGCCTAAATCACATGACAAGGAACTCATAGTGACCATCATGTATGAGAAAGGTCATTTTTGGAATGTTTTCTTCATGAATGTAGATTTAGTGATAGATATAGGGTATATCCAACTTGGAAAAGAAAATGACACCATAGAGTTCATCTATTACCAAATTGGCAAGCTTGTTCATTTCTCAAAAATCATTGTAGAGCCACCATGAGCCATCTTTTTTATAAATGAGTAAGATTGGGGAGGAATATGGGTTGGTGCTATGTTGAAAGACTCCTATTTGTAGGAGGCTATGAACCATCTTTTGAATCATAACATTTTGAAGAAAGGGGTAGTGGTATGGCTGAATTTTAGGGGGCACACTGATTAGAAAAAGTTGGATGTGATGCTATTTAGGGTGGTAAGATGACAATCATGTTGGTTCATAAAAAACTATTACATGCTTGACCAAAATATTTTACAAGTCTGATGGTTGGCTATAATTAGTTGGGGACCAGTGTGAATAGAAGAATTGGGAAACTATTCTGTGGGATCCCTTTTTGAGAAATTTTTCCATACGATGTGATCTGATGATACTAGTGAATCCAAGAAGGTCTTTTAGTGTATATTGATGCCCATTCTTAGAGAATTACATTCATAGATCAGAAAAATCCCAAATAATAGGTCTAAGAGTTTTTAACCATTATGATATAAGAATAACATAACATCCACCCAAGGTTAAAGTAAACATGTCAGTCCCAACTTTATATTCTCCCATAAAAATGTGAACATTGTGACACTTTCCCTTGTAGGGTAATATTCCACCATTGGTAATCATCACCTAAAAAATTGAATAAGGGTGCACAAAATAATAAACTTAGCCAATTGAGGGTCGATGAATTTATGAGTGTTGCCTAAATTAATAATAATGGTGAGGGATTGTTTATTGAAAAACCCTTTTACATGCATTGCTTATGAAGGGCATGCCTAAAAATTTATAGATGTGAATCCAAGTGCCTTGAATTGCTAGTTTCCTACTTCAACTCATCCAAATGGTAATCTATGGAATCCTCCCATTCTTCTATATTAGGTATGGAATCAAAATTGAGAAAATAAATTTTTTATTTGATATATTTTTGGCCTCTAGTCCATTTTTCATCATAATTATAGTGTAACCCCTTATCACAATGTGCATATATTTCTACCTTGATGAGACATTTGATGGGCATTACCTTAAGAGGGGGTTTGTGTTGGGGCAATGGAAGGAAGATGGATTGGATAGGGCCCAATTATAATTATGATGCTATGACATGATTTTATCTTCTAAAATATTAGATAAGCCTAAGGCTTCCATCATGGTATGATGTTTCAACATTTTAACGTAGGGTCAAATAACATCCTTGAGTCCACTAATGAAGTAGCTTTTGAAGAAATCATTAGTTAGGCCTTTAGTCTGATTGGATAGTTTTTTAAACTCTCTTTGGTATTCCTAAACTATGTTAGTTTGATGAAGTTTAGTTAAGGCACTCATGAAATCATCATAGGCACTATGCCCAAAATGCACTAGCAAGAGTTTAGAAAAATTAGCCCAATCTAGTTTTAGATTTGACTTGTAGTATCATTAGTACCATAAAAAAACTTCCTTCTCTAAGTGGAATTAATAAATAGGTAGATTTTATTCCTCTATAATGTAATGTAAGCTAAAATATTGTTCTACATGGTAAATCCATGTAGTAGGTTTAGTACCATCAAATTTAGGAATATCTAATTTAGTGCTACATAATAGTGTTTTAGAAGAAAAAATATCCCTTGATTGATGATCCATATTAGTTTAGAGTGTTTTATTTTCAACATGAAGGTCAAGGATGCAATCATTAAACTCCTAGAACCATGATTAAAACTATGTTTGGAGTTCAAAAAGGTAATGTGCCATGTAGTGAGTCCTTGCATGAGTAACAACTATTTAACAAGGGGTCTGGAGGTGTTAGAAAAGGTTGAGTGAAGTTATATGTTTAATTTATTGACTTGACAAGATGATCACAATAGTGTAATTTACACATAGGTGATTTTTTTTCAAAAAATTGCTTTTATATTGTAGGCAAAAATATTCTTTTATATGGGATTATTTTTATTTTTTTTGAAATACCCCTTAAAATGACTAGCATGGTTAGAAAATTAGAACAATGTATTCTACCTATGGGCTCTGAAATAGTTCTATAATTTTTTTAAATAATTAATTTTACAAAGAGATTAGTTGACCATCTGGCCAAAATCAGATTGGAATTTGGAGCTTATACAAAATAAATACATTTACAAAGAGATTGGTTTGCTGTATGGCTAAAATTGGATCAAAATTTGGAGCTTATATAAAAAAATTAGATTATTTTTTGATCTTTTACAAATTACAAATAAATTTCCATGCATAGAGCTTGAAGTTGATTATTCAGTACATAATAGATGGCACAAATTCCTATTATATACATTGAAACAAAAATAAATGATGTATACATGACAATCATGAGAGCCTATGTAGAAAAAACACTAATGCACAGGTACATGTTTTAAAACTTGGATCATAGTGATGATGGATTTAAAAAAAAAAACTTTATATCTTGGTATAGGTAAATTTATTAAAAATTAACTCATAGTGATGTTTGATTTTAAAACTCAACACATAGTGATGACATTTTAGGGTGAAATCTTAGTGCCACCACTCCATTGCCACTTTTTGATCACTAAGATCCCATTAGGGTGAGGTGAGAGCATATGGTGGGTAGAAATGAATAACCCTAATTTACTAAATTTGTTTTAGAAACTTCCTTGAAAAGTGATATGATACCAAATGATAAGATCCTTCCTAAAACAAAATATAATTGAATTATAAATATGTGAAACTATATCAAGAAATAAACATAAATTTACTGATTGTATTAAAATAAAGTAGAATTGCATTACAATTATTGTTGACCACTTCAAGGGGGTAACCTACTTTGAGCAAGTTCAATTCAAAAAAAATTGTGGATGACTTCTCATTGCTGTAGAATCCTATTTATACTAATTTATCACTAATTAACTATTACTTCCCATGAATGTGGTATTATTACAATGCGCTCAAGGGATGTCTTAGAAAACATATGCATCTATAACCTTTTAATAAGAAAATAAATTAAAAAAACATGGTTAGGATGAAGGATCCTAACAAATATTTAATTTTATGCTTGAGCTTGCAACATCTATTTGTAGAATGACCAATACATCTATGATAGTCACAATATGCATTTCAATCAAAAGTTCCAGATTTGGGTCTAGACATATCTATCTCCATTAGTGGAGGAAGAGTGATTACATTACATTCTAAGAAATTTTATGATAAAACATGAGGAGGTGATGGTAACCTTAATAATTTACTCCTTGGTGGAGCTTATAATTGAAGCTTTTGAAGGTGGTTGTGATATAATATTAACTATAACTTTTGTTTTATTTTTGATTTTAGTTGGTTTGATCTTACAATTTGGCTTGCTTTGAAACTTGACATTTGAAGTAGAAGGAACATTTGAAACATGCTTGAGTTTGTTTAAATTAAGTAATTTGATTTAACACACTTTGAATACATGGTGTAGTTCATTAAAGGATTTGAAATTATCAAACGTAATGGAATCTTAGGAAGGAGGGAGCAAGGTTTGCGTAAAAATAACTTGAAGATCATTATCAACCATTTGATTTGTCATTTTGGCAAGCATAGCCTTGTACCTTTGCATATATTCATTGATTGTTTCATTAGAACCTTGTTTGAGCTTTGTAATTTGAACATACGACCAATGTTGATAAAAAAGTGTGTAAAAAATTGATTTTCCAAAGGATTGAAAACCTTTACTGATTAAAGAGGAAGTTCATATAACTATGTATGAGCATATTCTTTGAGACTTCTTAGAAAAATATTTTTTAACAATTTATAATTATCTACATAATCTAGATAAGTTTCATGAAAGGCATGCAAATACTATATAGGATAACCTTTGCCTTCATAAATAAGAAGCTTGGGAGACACGACTCTAACTGGTAATGGATAAGATGTAGTTTTGGGTGCCAAGGTTATGTAATAAGGAACATGAGTCCATGGAAGGGATAACATGAGAAATGGATTGCTCAATATGGGCCAACTTAGATTATAACACAATAATGGTATGCTCTAGAGTAGTTATGGAATATGTAGTATGAGGAACATTAATAACACGAGTGGGCATAGGCATGGATATATTTTGGAGACTAAGCTATATCCCCAAAAAAAGAGATGGTGCCTTAGAATTAGTAGTTAGAATAAATGAAATATAAGTACCAAAATCAGGGGTAGGGGGTTTGATACCTCAAAAAGACAACCCTTACAGTTTAGAATTGGATAAATTAGCGCGATGATCTGATTTTGTTTCTAGAAAAAGACTAATAACCTTATTCATCTTATTGGGGTTCTCTTGGAGACTTGGGAAAAATTTAAATAATTGTTTTACTTGATCTTAATCTACTCTATTAAGCTCATTGGGGTCAATATGAGTTTCTTATTCATTATCATAGTGATCTTCATTATTTTCATTATTAGTTTCAATATGAACTTCATCTATAGGATCCCAAGGAATTTAAAGAGTATCACCTTGAGAGAAAATGTCTCAAATTTCATTTGTATAAGAAACCAAAGGTAACTACATATGTGAAATAGAAATACCACTTAATCTAGCACTATACCTTACATGCATACAATAAAATGAATCAAGTAATTTTAGTGCCTATGAATATAGTAAAATGTAAATTAAGCAATGTTAATGTATATGAATACAATAGTGATCTAGGAAAGGATTTAAATGATTTGTAGGTGATTATATATAATTGCTCTTTTTTTGATTAATGTGGGCACAATGTTTTAGACCACTAACTAGAAAGGTAGAACCATGCTTGTAGCCCATTATAATCACCTAAAAATGGTATTTGAATGTTGAGAGTGCTACTTGAGACAAATTATTCCTAGATTAGCCCTAGACCTATCCTAGAGCCTTTTATCACACTTTCTATCCTTTGTGCAAACCACAGACATCACTAGTTAGCTAAGACATTGTCTTAAACCTTTATTCCTAGATCTTGGCCCTTTATGCCCAGTAGCCTGCTAACTGGATATTAGTGCCAGTTTAAGGACACTAGATCTACATGGCCCTAGTGTCCCTAACATGGTGCTAGTGTCCCTTACCCTAAGTCATCTAAATGGATCTATTTTCAAACATTAAACCCTCCTAAGGTTGACCTAATCACATTTTATTATCTGTACAAGCTATATAACACTATAAATATAAGACTCTTAGACTTATATCCACTAGATGGAAGATAAATGCAAATGACCTATTCAAACAAGAAACAAGTTGAGAAAAATCTAGGTTATTAATCCCTATTCTACCCTAATTCTACATACTACCATCTACAACTACCCTAAGCCTATATTTTAAAGATATCTAATCTCAAGAACACTCAAGGCATTAAGACCACTATCATTCTAGCATCACCTGCACTTAAACCAACACTTAGGTGGGGAGAACTAAATTGGATTTGATCCCTCTTAGAAGTATTGGTATATAGGAAACTATCTTCATAGTGGGGTGTTGAGGATGTCCAACCTATCCTACTAAAAAACACATGTTTTTAACTCATGCCATACTTACAAGGAGGATTAAGGTTTGCATCATAAATTAACAATTACAAGCATAATACAAAGTTCTAGATTTTGTGTGCCCAAGAACACAACCCTAAAATACAAGTGCATGTGCACTCAAAAATTAGGAGCAATCTTACACAAAGGACAATAGTGTCATTTTAAGGATACTAGATCCACATGGTGCTATTGTCCAAGTGTGGTGTTGTTGTTTAGGAGAAGATATAACACAAAGATCTTATAGATAACACTCAGACCTATTCATATCCCAATTTTTAGTACTCATATATTCCACGTTAGTTTTTTTAAAGGTAAGTCTCTATTTTCACATATTTATTACTATTTTAAAAAAGTCAAATCACATCAAATTATATAACAAATTAGTGGTTATTTATTGCATATTATTTCACTAATTTAGAAAACTCAACCCTTTAATCAAACATAGGATTTACATTTATAAAACCTAAAAGGTTAAAACATTTGGTGAACCCAACTTACTTCAAATATTGCTTAAAACCTTGGTTTGCCTTCTTTAAATTTTTGTGCATTCAATTAGGGTTACATACTTCTATTTTTATGATTTTTGGCATAACCTAGCTCATTAAATCAATCTCACATTAGGGTTTCTTTTATTTAAATATAATTTATTTTTTTTGAAAATAAACCCTAATTAAAAAAACCCTAACCCTAGATTCTCTTAGGGTTTGTATCCTTCTTTTTACTATTTTCATTAGCTACTTAAATTTTTTAATATTTCATATATTCCATTTTAGTATATCTACTCCAATTTGTTTACTATATGCCATATAAGAAATATCTCTCTTTCATTAGGAAGTGATTGATTAAGTGGTAATCCTATAAAGCATATTTAGATTCCTGCTATCTAATCTTATAACATGGATAAGGGACCTATCATAACTCTAACTATGCATCCTTCACACCCTGATTATGTGGATTTCAATGATAATGCATCCAAAGATGAATAATACAATCAAGAGCAAGATGATATACACATTAAAAATTGGGACATTCTCCCTACACTTAAAAATGATGACATAATTATCAATAAAGATGAGATAACATATGGATTTCAAGATATAATTTAGGAAAAACCCCTTGATCATGCATAAATCCTACAATCCATATTGGAAATCAAGAACAAAATAAATAATGGTCAATCTTCAACTCCTCTAGTTAATAACATTGTTACACCTAAAGTGGTGACATATCAACTAACATAACCTAAAATTATTATTCAATAACCTTCAGTGATAGCTATACCTCTTTTGGATTATTCCTCCACTCCAGATGTACAATCCCTTATGCACAAGATTCATACTCTAGAAGCTAAGGTGTTACATCTCGAGAAGAGATCCACTAGGCCATCACATGCCTTGGATTCTAATATTATATTATATACATCTTTGGCACATCTCATAGCAATAAATCCCTTGCCATCCAATTTTGTGGCACCTAATCTTACATTATATGATGGCAAGGGTGACCTAGAGTATCATCTCAGAGCATTTCACACAATGTATTTGGACTATGTGTCCAATGATTAGATTCTCATGAATTTGTTTCCATGTAGTTTAAAGGATTATGCCCAATAATGGTTTTATGATTTACCAAATCAAAATATAATAGCATTCAATCCTTTGGATGACATGTTTTTAGAACATTTCTCCATCAATATCAATGATAAGATATCATACGCTCAAATGGCACAATTGAAATAAAAGTCAAACAAACCTATTGCTGATTATGTCTTATGGTACACGAATATATTAGCCAAATTGACTAGCCCAATGATAGACAAAGAGGTTTAGGACATATTTAAACAAAGTCTTTTACTAGGATTAGATGAAGTTATCTTGTTTAAGAAGTTTCCTACATTAACAAATATGTGCCACACTGTCAAAAAAGAGAGGTTAAGCTCCTATCAATGGGCAAACTCAAGTATACCAATAGATTATAGTCAACAATTAAGAGTTAAAATAAGCCTCCATATAAGGTAAGGGCCATTGAGAACAAGAGTGATCAACATGTCATAGTCAAAACAACTTACGAGCCATCTCTTATATTGGTTTTATCTACTCCTCAGTGTCAAATCTTCACCAAATTTCTAGAGTCACCAAGATAGGTTTTACAATAGATCTTAGAATGCAATGTCCTATCTCTCCTTCTCATTAAAGAGGTTAAAATGACACAACCTCTTCTAAATAACTATGATTCTAATGCATTATATGAGTATCACATGGCACCAGGACACACAAAAAAAATATGCATAAGCATAAAGCATAAGATATAAGATTTGATTGAGGCTAATATTATTGATGTGGGTACACCTAGAAAGACACTAAAAATACAAAAAATAGAAGCTGTGACATTAAATATATTCTTAGATCCATTCCCAAATCACATAATGAATGAGGCAGGGAATACATTAGGTGTTCACTACACGTATCAGGCACATCCACCACCAGCTTCATATCATACTATTACAGAGGAAGAACATTTTTTACACAACATTATTAACATGCACCACACTAAAATTCCACCTAGACCACTCATCACATTCTCAGATTAGGAGATAATTTATGATGATACAGATCTATATGCACTCTTTATATGAGCATATATAGATCATCATCCTATCTATCACATATCAATTTCTCTCTAAGATAAATAACTTGTTTAATTTATGGATTATTATAGTTGATTATTTGATTAAACTTGATGACATATGCTTATTATGGGATAGTTTGCATTGTTTAATTTACATGATTAAATGCTATGAGTTAGTGGTACATTTACATTCTATAATTTTTAATCATGTTTAATTATTATACAACATTATTTTATGGATATAATGATGTTTTGGGCTAACTAACTTCATTGGCATGAGGTAAATACATTACATATTCTTCCCTCAGATCATGATTGAGGGAGAGTATCATCAGAAAGGGTGGTTAGATGGAGACATTGGGGGTCGACAGAGAGCAAATCTGGAAACCCTTATACACCACTTAGTATATCATGTTTTGTAATTTTTTGATATGGATAACATAGTATGTTTTATGTATTTTTTCTTTAGATGATTGTTAATATGATTTTTAGTATAATATTGATTGATATTGATGATCGTGTTGTTTGTTTGAGTGATTTCACTATTTTTGTGATCTTACATAGCTCTTGTTTGGCTAAATGAAAGAAATTATTTGAGTTTACTTATATCATTGCCTTATTATATTTGGCTAAATATTAAAACATTATGATATTGTGGCGAACTCCATAATCATTATTTGATCTATAATATATGGATAATAATAATTAAAGATATTTATTATGATAAATACATTTTAATGTCAAAAGATGATAACATTATTTTTAAAGGGATTATATTGGATTAAATATTTGTTTTAAATATTTATATTCATATAAATAAATGGATATATTAGCATTAATTTTTGAATGATTTTAGAAATAATTGTAATTGTTATGTTGTGGATAACATCTAACATGGAAGACAAGTGTCATGGCCATGATGCATATAAGAAATCATACATACAAAACACTTGAATCACACAAAAATAGGCTAAGGGGTCATAATACAAGGGACATGGGCACATGTCACTAAATCTAAGAAAATAAGACATACAAGGACATGTAAAAATGTCCACATACGTAAGCAACAAGCAAGTTAGATTATAGCCATATAGAAGGAAATGTTAAAATTTCCATATACACAATTAGGAAGGCACACACAAGGGACATGGCACATGTCCAAGGCATATGTGAATAGAAGTGGTGTAGATCCAAAGAGTAATGGCATATTCAAATTCCCTTGAATATAAGAAGCATAGGAAACATAATCAAGTCTAAAATAGGAAATCTAGAAATGAAAGTATGTACGAATGTACTACAAATATTTATAAGAGATAGGATCAACATATGTTGATTTAAAATTAGTGATAGTCAGTAAAAAATCTAAACATGAGTAGCAATGATCAATATCAAGATACATCAATGTAAAAACTAGAATGTATAGGATGTAAAGATATAACCTAGTAATAGAAACTATGTATGAGATGCCCCCACTTGTGTAGATGTTTTAAATGACTAACCATGAATTGGTGTATATGCCTTCAGTGGGTAGATGATATTAAATCTAGATCAGTGTAGTGGACCTAAGTCTTGTAAGCAATCTACAAGCATTCGACAAGAACAAGTGAAGTATGTATGTATGATAAAACTAATTATACTAAGATATCTAGCATATGTAATTCTAGAAAGTATAAGAAATATAAACATAGAAATGCATATAATCTATAAGTTTTGTGTTTTTTGAGTAATATTTGATAGTTTTTGTGTTTTAGCATGTTATATTTTTTTCTAGATATAAGTTATGTACAAGCAAATTAAAATAAACTATGCACAAGGATCAAGAGAGAAGAAAGTATGTACAAGGGGGTAGGAACCATAATAACCAATGAGTCTCATGGAAGACTCACTATCACTGTGACTAGTATTAAATAAGGGAACTATGATCATTTATATTTTGTGAAAGGGGAACTATGATCCCATAATCTATTGTAGTGAGCAATTTGTATATGTATCTACCTATGACACTTGTCTTCCTTGTTACACACTCATTGAATTCTATTAAGCAATGTTTGAGAGGAGATTAGGGGGGTTTACTATGTTTTACATGGAAGTGGGATGCGAGATATCTAGGCATGCAAAATTGGAATGGTTATTACCATCCACTAATGATGGACTAGTGGATAAAAATGGAGGATGGAAAATAAATAAAAGAGGAGAGTGGAGCTATGAATGGAGAGATGACATAGAGGATGGATTATGACATTCTTAGTGTAGAAGACAGAAGGTGAAGAAGAGGTGAATAATTATGAAGAATGAATTTTGATTAGCTATCTTGGAAATTAATACATTCACCAAGTTGGTCTTATAATTCATTTTCTTAATGAAATAATGAATGCATTTTTCTTTGAATGTTATGGTTACTGGGTTCCTTAAATTAAATCATTAGAAAAATTTTGTTGTATGTGGAGCCCTATGGAAGCCTCGACCTCCACAAAACCCCAAATTGAAACCAGGTTAACTTGGGAGATGGGGTAGAGATGGCCATAGTTATTTTTGGGTTACCAAATACTTTGTCCTACACACCTCTAGCATTAAGTAAATCTCTATTCATTCTATTAATATTATCCTGATGGGTATATGAGTAATATGGATTGTAACAGTTAATTTGTACCAGATTATTATATATGCATTTAGGGTATATGAGAATATATAATGAAATAAGTTAACTTGTATGAACATTCAACTGTTAAATCAAATTAGACTTTTGGATTTAGGATAGGGGTTTTAGGGTTTATATATATATATATATATGTATGTATGTATGTATGTATATATACTTATATATATGATAACATGTTGAACTATCTAATGAATATAGGTATATATATATATTTATATATATATGAAATTGTATTCAACCTATAAATTTCATTAAATGATTTTACACACACACACATAAAAATATTAAATTATTAAGCTATACGAAGTGATAGTATGTGTGTGTGTATTTGACAGTCGGATTTATAAATGATAGTGTGTTATACCTTTTAAAAATGAAGTTGTATGCACTGGGCACAAGATATGTTTTAGACACTAAGATAGTTTATGAAAATGGATTATAATGTGGAATTGGAATATTTCTTGTGAAGTGATTTTGAATAACCCTGGTATGATTAGATGAAAAATTAGACTGTAGGTTTACTTATTGGTTTTATAAAAGCATGAATACCAATAAGATTTTTTTGCTTGAGCTTATTTATTTTTATGAACCTCACATAGACATGAAAGGGATTGTGTATAATTGTTATTACGAAATATGTATATATTTGTCATAGTTCATAAAGAGGAATAGGTATACATTTTCTACAGGTTCATTGCATAATAATATTATTTATTTAGATTTATGTTAAGTTTGTTTAATTGGCCAAGTCTGAGATATTTCCATCAATACCTGAGTAGGTATTCGACTGTGTGTTAATTATTACTTTGTTGAAACTCAAATAGGGTAAAAGTGGTTGTGTTTAGTTATATTTGCACTTATGAATAGAAAAAGCATGAATGATTATTTTGATTTAAAATGATTTGAATATATTGTAAGATAAACAAGAACTAAGTTTGAGTTATAGATATTCTATGTATCTATTTATCATGGGAAATGGAGTTTCTAAAATTTAATAATAAGGTTATGGGGACTTGATTGTAAATTGACTATATACTTCATGTATATAGTACACTATAAGGCTAAAGATAGTGGATATCACCTTAGTAGTGTACTGTATAAATGAAGTATGTAATGTAATGAAATTATATGTATGCATAATATATAAATATGTATTATACATAAAATGTGTTATAATTTTTATAACAATGAATAATAAATGCTTGATTATATTTGGTGTTTATAAAAGCATTTGAATGTTTATATATAAAACATTCATTGTATTTATGAGATTAAATATAGAACATAATTGAATGTATGGATTGGATGTTGTTATATGTATAATATTAATAATTTATTAGCCAAAGTTATAATATTATTTCATGGAAAAATAATATTATAAGTTTCTTAAATGGATAAAGCAACTGGTGGTCTAGATATTCATTTCTTAGATGGTGTGTTATATTGAGGACTATATTTGTAGTATGTTTATTATTTATAATAAACTAGATGCTTGGATTCCATTCACTTCATTTAATGGATTAAATGAATGTTTGTGATATTTTTGTATTTAACTTATTTTTGATTAGCTAAAAGGAAATATTAAGAATGAATCTTATGGTTTTTATATTATTATTTATTTTTATCGAATCTCACATGCATGACCCTAATTAAGTAGTGGATGGATTCCACTGGCTTAATTAGTACCATCAATGTAAGATAAGGGGTAATCTAATCAAGTGGTGTGTATGAATTTGACTAATCCTAGAGATAATTTATTATTGAAAACTTTGGCCAAAAGTTTGATAAACATTGTCATTTCATATGTTTATATAGTTTTCATATTTGTGTGCTTTCATATTATAATAGATTTATTTATGGTACACATTATGTACTATATATATTTGACACATGGGTTATGGTTTGTTGCTCTAGATTCTAACACCATGATTATCTACTCATCCATTAAAGGAGGGCCATCCCCTTGTTTTAGAGATATCCATGGTCCATGGTTGGTGTTGAAAATCACTAAGATGATGTTCTCCCTCCTAGTTGGAGTACTATAATTGACACTATACTTGAGATTACACATTGATACTTGAGTCATGAAGACTCTGCTCAGAGGAGATTTGTATCATGTTTTATCATTTGATATATTAAATGTATTATTGAAACTATATATTTTATGCATTGTAATTTCTATAGTAGATGCTATAAAATTGTATAGCCTATGACTAAACTTGTACTATATCATTTATGTTGAAATGTGGTAATTAAGTTTTTTTAATATTGTTCATGATTTATATATCTATTTATGGTGATCCTTAGCTAAGTGGATTAGATATAACGTTGATGGATAACTAAATTAATGCAGTTAGTTAAAGATCACTAGCTAGGATTTTTTGTGGTGAAATATTTATGTTGAATATGTGTATCTAATTAAAAACACATTACTACAATATTGGAGTAAAACCCAATGGGGTTGTTACACTATCTAGAGTGTCATGGATGATAATGGGTCAAGCATCAACATGTGCACTATGACACTTTTATAACATTTGGGGTACTTAGAGAAAGATATATTCCCCACAAATATAGTCATTAGTAGTTTTAGTGGTCACATTTAGATTTCCATCAGGGAGATTATGCTTCCATTATAGGTTGGACCAGGACACATAGCCACTTGGTTCATAGTAGTACCTAGTGTAAGTCTACTTGATATGTTATTGGTTAGGCCATGGTTATAATATCTATAATCCATTCCATCTATAGTGCATAAATGACTAAAATATATACATGCAAATCAAGAGGTCAAAGTTGAGAGTCCCATATGAGTACTCTCTACCCATCCCACATGTAGTTCTATCATAATCACTTGTTATAGTTCCAAAATCATTACCAAATATTACACAATTATCAGTTATAGATCAAAGTATATTTTATATGCATAGATCATAAAATTTAGAAGAACTGCCAATGCACGTGAGGTCTAATCCTATAGTATCGACACGTATGCATACTCTCCCATGGAGGCCATTATTAGAGATACCCCTACATAAAAAATATGTCACATATTCTAGTGGACCTTTTTCTACTCAATTTATGATGAGATCAGTAATATTGGGTTCTTAGGATTCTCATCATAGGGCACCTACAACTTATTCTACCATATGGGTTCCTAATACCCCTATAGTTCACTAGGCATCATAGTTAGTGCCACATATTCATAACACCACTTCATAGGTAGATACATATACAAATTGCTCACTACAATAGATTATGGGATCATAGTTCCCCTTTCACAAAATATAAATGATCATAGTTCCCTTATTTAATACTAGTCACAGTGATAGTGAGTCTTCCATGAGACTCATTGGTTATTATGGTTCCTACCCCCTTGTACATACTTTCTTCTCTCTTGATCCTTGTGCATAGTTTATTTTAATTTGCTTGTACATAACTTATATCTAGAAAAAAATATAACATGCTAAAACACAAAAACTATCAAATATTACTCAAAAAACACAAAACTTATAGATTATACGCATTTCTATGTTTATATTTCTTATACTTTCTAGAATTACATATGCTAGATATCTTAGTATAATTAGTTTTATCATACATACATACTTCACTTGTTCTTGTCGAATGCTTGTAGATTGCTTACAAGACTTAGGTCCACTACACTGATCTAGATTTAATATCATCTACCCACTGAAGGCATATACACCAATTCATGGTTAGTCATTTAAAACATCTACACAAGTGGGGGCATCTCATACATAGTTTCTATTACTAGGTTATATCTTTACATCCTATACATTCTAGTTTTTACATTGATGTATCTTGATATTGATCATTGCTACTCATGTTTAGATTTTTTACTGACTATCACTAATTTTAAATCAACATATGTTGATCCTATCTCTTATAAATATTTGTAGTATATTCGTACATACTTTCATTTCTAGATTTCCTATTTTAGACTTGATTATGTTTCCTATGCTTCTTATATTCAAGGGAATTTGAATATGCCATTACTCTTTGGATCTACACCACTTCTATTCACATATGCCTTGGACATGTGCCATGTCCCTTGTGTGTGCCTTCCTAATTGTGTATATGGAAATTTTAACATTTCCTTCTATATGGCTATAATCTAACTTGCTTGTTGCTTACGTATGTGGACATTTTTACATGTCCTTGTATGTCTTATTTTCTTAGATTTAGTGACATGTGCCCATGTCCCTTGTATTATGACCCCTTAGCCTATTTTTGTGTGATTCAAGTGTTTTGTATGTATGATTTCTTATATGCATCATGGCCATGACACTTGTCTTCCTTGTTACACACTAATTTTTAATTCCATGAGGGACCTCATGCATCTACCCTTCTTACTTGGATGTCGTGATGGACGTCATGCTTCATCCCCATAAGTAGCTACTCAAATTTATTTTTATACACATTTATTACATATATCTTAACACCCTTGTGCAATGATAGATACAAAATACATCTTACATTACATACTTATGCTCATATTCTCTTATATTTTGATGTTTATGTTTGCACATTATATTGGATTATCATGCAATTATCATATATGCACTGATTAACACATTTTGTATAGATATTTATTTAGAGGATAGTTCTTTCATAGTTTAATAACTAACTTCAAAATATGGGGCATTCACATGGGTTTATCATAGAGATCAGGCTCCTATATTGCATTCAAATTTTTTTTTAGCACACACGCTCAATTTTAGGAAATTAGAAACAAGAAAAAAGGGACTTAAAAAGTAGTTCAGTAACTCATACTTTAGACCAGATAGACATTAGCACCTAGATTGAGATACTAGCACCACATGGTGCTATTGTAAAAGACATGGCACTACTACCCAATAGCCCTAATTTTAGGGTAGTTCAAATTAGCCAAAATAATACATCAGGTGTAGTACAAGTTTACACATACACAACTACAGGTTTGATAGTTATGATTAGATTTAGATCATATCAACACTAGTTTATCTCATATTCATATTGGTTACTTAGATTGGGGGCACCATACATGGTATAATAATTCCATATTTAGTTTAGATACTTGGATACACTCATTATAACTCATTCCAAAATCAATATACTCAGATATCAGATCAAGGCATGTGCATGGCACATTATTTTTATATGCTCAATTACACACAAGTTGATCAGATGGAATGACAAACTCCATGTCATTCTCTATACTGTATATACTTGACATTATATTCTATGTTATCATTAGTTTCATGCCTTACTCCATATACAATGGTTGGCATTAGTGAGTCGCCTAGAGCCACCTAATATACCCAAGTGTCCATAGAGATAACATACATAGTTAGATATACCCAACTATATATTTATATCACTTTGCATAATTCAGTTTCAAATGCATCTACTACACATGGGTGGGCAATGATTGATTCCTAACCTACTTGAGTTCTTGAGCCAGCCACATGAGAGAATTAGACAAACTTTTAGTCTAATCCAAACTATTCATAGGTCATGATCCACCAAGCAAGGGTGGGTAATGATGGAGTCAAAAATGGATTGAGTTCTTGAGCCACCCACATATGAGGATTGAGTAAGCTATCAACTCAATCCAAGATATTCAATGATTTTATCACTATGTATATGCACACACACATGTTGTCACTAGGTTCATGAATTAGTTTTCATACCCAATGAGGTGTATTCATTCCTTTCCTCTTTCCTATCTCTTTACTTAGCTTTACTCAGATACTTCTTTATTCAAAATAGTCTTTTGATTTTGATACCTCTTAAGTAAGGATTGATTTATGTACATGTCATGATTTAGATCACTCTTCACATATGTAGATCCAAATTCACATATTTAGACTCAACTACATGGGCTTCACTTTTAGGTAATTATAGGAATGCTTTTTTTTCCTTTATACTAGTCATTTTGCTTTGTTGCATTTCTAGCATGGGGGAGGAATGTAATCACCTAAAAGTGGTATTTAGATGCTAAGAGTGATATTTAAGACAATATATTCCTATATTATCCATATATTTATCCTATAGCCTTTTATTACACTTTTCCATCCTTTGTGTGGACCATAGGCATCCCTAGTCAGCTAAGACATAGTCTCATACCTTCATTCCTAGATCTTGGCCCTTTGTGCCTAACAACTTACTAGCTAGACATTAGCACCACATTAAGGACACTAGATCCACACGGTTCTAGTGTCCCCAACATGGTGTTAGTGTCCCTTACATTAAATCTCATGAACATATATATTTTCAAATGTTAAACCCTCCTAAGGTTAACCTAAGCACATTT
This sequence comes from Torreya grandis, assembly GCA_037957365.1. Taxonomy (NCBI): domain Eukaryota; kingdom Viridiplantae; phylum Streptophyta; class Pinopsida; order Cupressales; family Taxaceae; genus Torreya; species Torreya grandis. Next base: position 3,691,146 of record JARHVA010000338.1, on the reverse strand, counting down.
TATTATCTATACAAGCTAAAAAACACTATAAATACAAGACTCTTAGACCTATATCCACTAGATGGAAGATATATGTAAAAAAATTATTCAAATAAGAGACAAATTGAGCAAAATCAAGGTTATTAATCCCTATTTTGTCCTACTTCTACATACTACCATCTATAGCTACCCTAATCTCAGATCTTCAAGATTTCCAATCTCAAACACACTCAAGGTATTCAAGACCACTATCATTCTATAATCACTTGCACTTGCACTGGCACTTAGGTGGGGAGAACTACATTAGTCTTGATCCCTCCTCAGAGTATTGGTATGTAGGCAACTCTCTTCACAATGGGGTGTTGAGGATATCTAGTCTATCCTACTAATAAACACATATTTTCAGCTCATTGTTAGGTGACCCCTTATCCAACGGAAGCACAATTGATTACTTTATTATAAGCAATTAAACATAGAATTATACCAAAGTGATAAAGTAACTAGAAACTTGAGACAACAAAGAATTTGAGAGACAATACACACTCTTATATTAGATATTACTAGAAGAAAATACAATAAGGAAGATGCCACTTCTTCCTCCACCTCAAAGGCTTGCCACACCTCAAGACCTTCTTCCCTCTCTCTCTTGCTCAACACAACAACTCTATAGCCTGAGTTATTATCCCTCCTTGAATGCTTTAGCTGATCTCCTTGACCTTACACCTGTAGATCTCCTTGACCTTGCTTGCTTCAATGCTTTTACTTGCCTTCTTGATAATTACAATACATGCCTCATGGGTCTTTAAATAGAATCCCATGGTTACAAAAATAGAAATCTAACTACAATAATTAGACACATGGCTCATGACTATAATTATTCATTTGACATGTAAACACTCACTTCACTTAACTAACTGTTCGCCAACAATAGTTCTGGAATGCACAGGTGACCGACGCCGGTCCCTGCTTGCTTGGTGCTACCGACGTTGGCCGACTCCCTGCCATCGCCGATTTCCTTCTGCACTGTCTGTGACCGACATCGGTTATATTGCCAACGCCGGTTCTTTTGGTTCTTCAGCATCCCCTTCTTTGTGTTTGTAAATAGTTAAAGCTTTTAGCTCCACACCCTAACAATCTCCCACTTGGAGATAAACAGCTGCTACTGTACCTGTACCTGTACACCATCTATTTTGTTCCTTTGGCTCTGTATCCCTCTTCAAAGTCACTCTTGAAGACCAACCACCATGCAAACCTATGATGCTATACCTGTCACTTATGCTAAAATAATTTTGCTGCTCCCAAATTCTTCATGACATACTTTTGAACCAACTCTACCCTTAGCTCTGAAAACTCCCTGTATATGAAACCCTGCAACAAGTAACACAATACAGTAACAAGATAATGTAGCTAATATTATCCAACCTGGTAAAGATAAAATACAATGGTCAAAACTCCATTGTCCTATAGCTAACTCAAGACCATATACCCTAGCCTTCTGTCTCACGTGTCCATCCACTCTCTTCTCTAAAATGGGAATCCATCTCTCTATCCAGTGCTTCCTTCCAGCTGACAACTCTACCAATAAATACCTGTTTGGTTCTTCTCCAAGGACTCACACTCCTCATCCATGCCAAGCTCCCACTATTTTTGAATTCTACCTGCATTGCTTCTTCCATCTTCTTAGTTCTTGACTATCATTAAGCAATATAAAGAAGGTAAAAAATGAATATGAGGTTCACATACCTTTATTAACCTCTATATAGGTGTTTGAGACTCCTTGACAGCTAACTGTCCACCCATCATCCATTTCAGGGACTGATCTCGGCCATCTCCCAGTCTACTCCCGACTGATGTCGGTTCCCTAAACTGACCCTGACTACCGACGTCATTACCCCTGGCTGACGCCGGTGTCCCCCCTATCGACGTCGGTCTTGATGACCGACGTCAGACTTCTCCTGCTCGACCTACCGACCCTGCTAGTCTGCACATGACTGATGTCAATTTTTGTCTGACTGATGTCGGTGCCATGGGAGCACCGGTGTCGGTACTTGTGTTTTTTTGCAAGTGATGAATTTTTCATCCACGAGCTCATCTTAGATCAAACCTCTGTCCATGATGCCCTGCTCAGATTTATTTAGCCCCTGTGACTGATCTCTGTTCCTCATCTCCTCCGTAAACACCAAGGCTTCTTTATTCCTATCAATAGCATCAAATTTCCTTTTTCTGTAATGAACTCTATCTATGCTTTCGAAATCTGAACACATATCTTTTGAATCATGAACATCCATTCCCTTCTTATTCATGTGACCAAGCCTATTAAGCCACATCTTCGAATCTACGGCTGAAGTAGATAAACCAGAAGTAGAATCAATAATACAAGTAGATAGATAAAGAGTACCTACTTTCTTACCTCTTGCTAGAACAAGTGCACCCTTGGTAACCTTCCAAGAATCTACTATGAGGGTTATTGTGCATCCCTCATCACCCAACCTTCCAACAGAAATCAAACTCTACTTCAGAATTGGAACATGCATGACCTCCTTCAACACCCATGTGTTGTCTATCTACAATTTCAGCTGCACTTTCCCTTTGCCAACTATCTGACAAGGCATACCATCCCCTAAATAAAGCACTCCAAAGTCTCCCTGTTCATACTCATGGAACAAATCTCTATTTGGGGATGCATGAAAAGATGAACCAGAATCTAAAATCCATGATCCTACCTGACTATCCAAAGAAAGTATGAGAGCATCCTGTACCATGATATTTGCATCTTTTGCTTCTTCTTTACCTTCAGGTTGATTCTCTTTATCTCGTAACCAACACTCCTTTGTGTGTCCTTTCTTTCCACAAAACCAACAGGTAATACCTTTGGATTCCAATCTCCTTCCTGACCTTGATTTCCCTTGCTCAATCTTCTCCCTTTGCCTTCCCCTACTTTCTGCACTTAAAACATTCCCTGATGATTCACCTGTGCTTCTCCTACGTATTTCCTCATTCAAGATCACACTCACAACATCATCAACTTTTAAGATTTTAGAAGCAGATGTAGAATTACTTACTGCCATAACCAAACTGTCCCAACTTTCAGGCAAAGAACATAAAATCAAGAGAGCCTTTACCTCATCATCAAAAACAATATTGACTGAAGCTAATTAGTTTACCAAACCATGGAAATCACTGAGATGAGTATGTACCGATCCACCTTCCTGCATTTGCAAAGTAAATAGCTGCTTCATAAGATATACCTTATTAGAAGCTGAGGGCTTTTCGTATAAATTTGCCAAGGACTTTATCAACTCTTCCATTGTCTTGCACTGTGATAATCTAGAAATCACAGATGATGCAAGGCTCAACCTTATGGAACTGAGAACCTTCCAATCAAAAACACTCCATTCTTCATCCTTCATATCTGTGGGCTTGCATGCAACCCCACCCAACGGTAAGTACAGATCCTTTTGATACAGATAATCCTCAATCTGCATCCTCTAGTGATGATAATTCTTGCTGTTAAACTTCTCCATTCGTAGCTTACTTTCTTCTGCCATTGCTGAACTCCCACTCAATCAAAAAACCCTATGAATTACCTGTAATAAAAAAATAACCTGATTCCTACAAACCGTAGCTCTGATACCAACTGTTAGGTGACCCCTTATCCAACAAAAGCATAATTGATTACTTTCTTATAAGAAATTAAACACGAAATTATACCAAAATGATAATGTAACTAGAAACTTGAGACAACAAAGAATTTGAGAGACAATACACACTCTTGTATTAGATATTACTAGAAGAAAATACAATAAGGAAGATGCCACTTCTTCCTCCACCTCAAAGGCTTGCCACACCTCAAGACCTTCTTCCCTCTCTCTTTTGCTTAACACAACTCGATAGCCTGAGTTATTATCCCTCCTTGAATGCTTCAACTGATCTCCTTGACCTTACACCTGTAGATCTCCTTGACCTTGCTTGCTTCAATGCTTTTACTTACCTTCTTGATAATTACAATACATGCCTCATGGGTCTTTAAATAAAATCCCATGGTTATAAAAATAGAAATCTAACTACAATAATTAGACACACAACTCGTGACTATAATTAGTCATTCAACATGCAAACACTCGCTTCACTTAATTGACTATTTGTCAACAGTAGTTCTGGAACGCACAGGTGACTGACGCTGGTCCCTACTTGCCTGGTGCTATCGATGTCAGCCGACTCCCTCCGGTCGCCAGTTTCCTTCTGCACTGTCTGTGACCGATGTCGGTTATACTGCCGATGCCAGTTCTTCTAGTTCTTTAGCATCCTCTTCTTCATGTCTACAAATAGTTGAAGCTTTTAGCTCCACACCCTAACAATCTCCCACTTGGAGATAAATAGCTGCTACTGTACCTGTACCTGTACACCATCTATTTTGTTCCTTTGGCTCTGTATCCCTCTTCAAATTCACTCTTGAAGACCAACCACCACACAAACCTGTGATGCTATACCTGTCACTTATGCTAAAAGAATTTTTCTACTCCTAAATTCTTCATGACATACTTCTGAACCAACTCTACCCTTAGCTCTGAAAACTCCCTGTATATGAAACCCTACAACAAGTAACACAATACAATAACATGATAGTGTAGCTAATATTATCTAACCTGGTAAAGATAAAATACAATGGTCAAACCTCCATTGTCCTGCAGCTAACTCAAGACCATATACCTTAGCCTTCTATCTCACGTGTCCATCCACTCTCTTCTCTAAAATGGGAATCCATCTCTCTATCCAGTGCTTCCTTCCAACTGACAACTCTACCAACAAATACGTGTTTGGTTCTTCTCCAAAGACTCACACTCCTCATCCATGCCAAGCTCCCACTGTTTCTAGATTCTACCTGCATTGCTTCTTCCATCTTCCTAGTTCTTGACTATCAGTAAGCAATATAAAGAAGGTGAAAAATGAATATGAGGTTCACATACCTTTTTTGACCTCTATATGGGTGTTTAAGACTCCTTGACAGCTAACTGTCCACCCATCATCCGTTCTAGTGACTGATCTTAGCCATCTCCTAGTCTGCTCCTGACCGATGTCGGTTCCCTGCACTAACCCTGACTGTCAACGTCGTTACCCTTGGTTGACACTGGTGTCCCCCCTTGCTGACGTCGGTCTTGATGATTGACGTCAGACTTCTCCTGCCTGACCTACCGACCCTATTGGTCTGCACATGACCGATGTCAGTTTCTATCTGGCCGACATCGATGCCACGGGAGTACCGACATTGGTACCTACATTTTTCTGCAAGTGATGAATTTTTCATCTATGAGCTCATCTTGGATCAAACCTCTATCCATGCTACCCTGCTTAGATTTATTCAGCCCCTGTGACTGATCTCTGTTCCTCATCTCCTCTATAAACACCAAGGATTCTTTGTTCTTATCAAAAGCATCAAATTTCCTTTTTTTACAATGAACTCTATCTATGCTTTCTGAATCTGAACACATACCTTTTGAATCATGAACATCCATTCCCTTCTTATTCATGTGACCAAGCCTATTAAGCCACATCTTCGAATCTACGGCTAAAGTAGATAAACTAGAAGTAGAATCAATAATACAAGTAGATAGATAAAGAGTATCTACTTTCTTACCTCTTGCTAGAACAAGTGCACCCTTGGTAACCCTCCAAGAATCTGCTATGAGGGTTATTGTGCATCCCGCATCACCCAACCTTCCAACAAAAATCAAACTCTGGTTCAGAATTGGAACATGCATGACCTCCTTCAACACCCATGTGTTGTCTATCTACAATTTCAGCTGCACTTTCCCTTTGCCAACTATCTGACAAGGCATACCATCCCCTAAATAAAGCACTCCAAAGTCTCCCTTTTCATACTCATGGAACAAATCTCTGTTTGGGGATGCATGAAAAGATGAACTAGAATCTAAAATCCATGATCCTACCTGACTATCCAAAGAAAGTATGAGAGCATCCTGTATCATGATATTTACATCTTTTGCTTCTTCTTTACCTTCAGGTTGATTCTCTTTATCTCGCAACCAACACTCCTTCTTTGTGTGTCCTTTCTTTCCACAAAACCAGCAGGTAATACCTTTGGATTCAGATCTCCTTCCCGACCTTGATTTCCCTTGCTCAATCTTCTCCCTTTGCCTTCCCCTACTTTCTGCACTTAGAGCATTCCCTGATGATTCACCTGTGCTTCTCCTGTGTATTTCCTCATTCAAGATCACACTCACAACATCATCAACTTTTAAGATTTTAGAAGCAGATGCAGAATTACTTATTGCCATAACCAAACTATCCCAACTTTCAGGCAAAGAACATAAAATCAAGAGAGCCTTTACCTCATCATCAAAAACAATATTGACTGAAGCTAATTGGTTTACCAAACCATGGAAATCACTGAGATGAGTATGTACTGATCCACCTTCCTACATTTGCAAAGTAAATAGCTGCTTCATAAGATATACCTTATTAGAAGTTGAGGGCTTTTCGTATAAATTCGTTAAGGACTTTATCAACTCTTCCGTTGTCTTGCACTATGATAAGCTGGAAATCACAGATGATGCAAGGCTCAACCTTATGGAACTGAGAGCCTTCCGATCAAGAACACTCCATTCTTCATCCTTCATATCTATGGGCTTGCATGCAACCCCACCCAATGGTAAGTACAGATCCTTCTAATACAGATAATCCTCAATCTGCATCCTCCAGTGATGATAATTCTTGCCGTTAAACTTCTCCATTCGTAGCTTACTTTCTTCTGCCATTGCTGAACTCCCACTCAATCAAAAAATCCTGTGAATGACCTATAATCAAAAAATAACTTGCTTCCTGCAAACCGTAGCTCTGATACCAACTGTTAGGTGACCCCTTATCCAACGGAAGCACAATTGATTACTTTCTTATAAGCAATTAAACACGGGATTATACCAGAATGATAAAGTAACTAGAAACTTGAGACAACAAAGAATTTGAGAGACAATACACACTCTTGTATTAGATATTACTAGAAGAAAATACAATAAGGAAGATGCCACTTCTTCCTCCACCTCAAAGGCTTGCCACACCTCAAGACCTTCTTCCCTCTCTCTCTTGCTCAACACAATAACTCTATAGCCTGAGTTATTATCCCTCCTTGAATGCTTCAGCTGATCTCCTTGACCTTACACCTGTAGATCTCCTTGACCTTGCTTGCTTCAATGCTTTTACTTGCCTTCTTGATAATTACAATACATGCCTCATGGGTCTTTAAATAGAATCCCATGGTTACAAAAATAGAAATCTAACTACAATAATTAGACATGTAGCTCGTGACTATAATTAGTCATTCGACATGCAAACACTCACTTCACTTAACTGAATATTCGTCAATAGTAGTTCTGGAATGCACAGGCGACCGACGCTGGTCCCTGCTTGCCTGGTGCTGCCGATGTCAGCCGACTCCCTGCCGTCGCCGGTTTCCTTCTGCACTGTCTATGACCGACGTCAGTTATACTGCCAATGCCGGTTCTTCTGGTTCTTCAGCATCCTCTTCTTCGTGTCTACAAATAGTTGAAGCTTTTAGCTCCACACCCTAACATAATCTCCTCAGAGTATTGGTATGTAGGAAACTCTCTTCACAATGGGTTGTTGAGGATATCTAGTCTATCCTACTAATAAACACATATTTTCAGCTCATGTCATAATTGTAAAGAGGATTAGGGTTTGTATCATAAATCAACTATTATAAGCACAATACAGAGTTTTAGATTTTGTTCATATAGAAACAAAACCCAAAAATACAAGTGTATATGTGCCCATAATTTAGAAATAATCTTACATAGAGGACACTAGTGCCATTTTCAGGACACTAAAGCCATATGGTGCTACTATCTAAGTGTGGCACTACTATGTAAGAGAGTATCTAACATAAGGATCCTATAAAAAATACTCACACCTATTCATATCCCACTTTTTAGTACTCAAATATTTTATGTCATGTGTTTTCTAGATAAGTCTCTATTTACAAATATTTATTACTATTTTTAAAAAGTCAAAGCAAGTCAAATTTTATAGCAAATCAATTATTATTTATTGCATATTATTTCATCAATTTAGACAACTCAGACCTTTAATCAAACATAGGATTTACATCCCTAAACTCTAAAAGGTTAAAACACCCACTAACCTCATTTTTAAAGGTAAGTTGAGAATAACTTTCCTGGGTAATATGCTCCTCTCAGGTGCATCACAAATCAAATAGATAAAAGAGGCTTCCTATTAGGATAAACAAGGGACCCTAATTTTTTTTGATAAATTGTGAGGTATAGGGAAACTAAAATCCATGTTTAGTGTTATACTATGGCTATGAGTTTGGGGTAAACACCTCATGTTATAACTTATGTAAATAGTTACTATGTATCCCTTCATGATAGTCACTAAGTAGTTTGAAAACTACCAAAGCACAATTTATAAACCAAGAAAAAATAATGATAATTAAAGTGAAAAATAAAGATGAAAGATTTTCATATTCAGAAATCAAGTAAATTTCAACCTGAGGTCAAAAGAAAGAGCTTATATGGTAGGATGATCCAAGGTGACAAGATAATTTATTTAGTGTCAAATTTAATCCAAGGGTGAAGAAATTAAATCATTTTATGTTAGATATTATCCAAGGTTGAAGGATGTTTTCTTTCAATGTTAGGAACTTACATAAATTTGAAATAAATCCTATCACAAAAAAGGAAAAATAATAAGCAATATTATAAAAATAATGTGTTCACCAAAATGTTTAACCCTTTTAATTTAAAAAGTAATTACACTAATTTAAAATAGACCATTGAAATTAGAATGTTGATATATACTGATTTGATATTAAAATTCAATAAACTAAAAAAATTACAGAATTTAAAAACTTACTAAAAAATGGTAAATTTGACTAGGGTTAGAGAGTGTCCCTTAAAAAAAAAAAAAGATATGACTATGAAAATTTTATAAAAATGACCTACAAACACAATATAGTCTAAAAACACTAATTTGTAGTCTATTGTGAAATGTCTATAGAAGGCAGATAGGGGCACATTATGACCTTGTTTGGATACTGTAACTACATCTTAATTGACTATATTCTTGATTTATGGATTTGGGCTTGTACGACAATTTTTGAAGGTCAACTTTTGATCTCTATGTACCACTGTATCATGTAGAAAACCATCAAATATAAAATTCTAATCTTACAAATGCAATAGATAGAAATCAAATAATAAAAGGGGAAAAATGGGTTAGTAAGTATAGCTGAGATCATCTCAAAAACCCCTTGTGAATAAGTGATACCTAAATAACCCAAATGGGCCTTAGGCCGATGTAGTTATCCCTCCTAGAGTAATTATGTGATCCATGATTATGAAATTAGAATGAATTTATCTACATGATTGATTGAAATTATTGATAATAGATGCCCTTGACTTGCAATAAAAAATATTCATATTTGGCTATGGACTATTAAGATGGTATAGAGTTGAGATAGGAAGAAATGATTATCTTTTGCTCAGTGTGCAATGATTTTGCTAGAGAGATTCAATGGGGACATAATGAATAGCCTTGAGAATATTTATAATAATTTCACTAACCAAATTGATAATATGCACTGGAGATGCATTGTGTATTGTCTCAATTCAAAAAAGTGACTGTTGGAGTGTGGGAGATAACACCACACTAGGGGACAAGGTTGTAATATAGACCAAAGAGTGAGGGGATAGGTTTAACATGAGTTTGTGGGTTGAATAGGGATGAATGCAACTAAAATAAAAATATTTGTATGATATTTGCAGTGATTATAATATAGTGAAGGCTCTCTTATAAATTAAAAGTTAGTGAAATGGTTGATATACCAAGTAAGGGTAAGGATGCCAAGAATAAATACCATCAAACATCAATGATTAATTTTGTGTTTACAACATGATGCCCTATTTTATGCTAATCTAATTTCAATATTTTTGACCTACTTAGATATCATAAATCTAAAATAAGTTAAAACATATGGTTTGGGTATGCATATATGGGCTCAAGACCCTATATCTAGTAACCCTAGGGTGTAGGTATAATTTGGATTGCAAGATTATATACAAGCTCATCACTGCACATCTAGTAGCCATATGGTGTAGGAATAACCTAGTCTAAGAAAACATACATAAACTCAAGGCCCTATATCCTACGACATAAGATCAAAAGGATCAAGTATAGTTTTCATCAGGGGTTACCTTAGAGTCTATTATTTTCCTCATAGAAAAATTTGAATTGAGGTCTAGTTGTTTCAAATGAAATTATTTCACCACTTGGAGTTTTATGATCCCGCATTGATAAAAATTGACTTTCTAATATGGACAAAGTTAAATTAGTTATTTCTTGGAATAAAATATATGGATTAGAGGTGGATTAATTTCATGTTATTTTAAATAAAGTTTTATTAATTCCTTTAAGCTAATCAAAAGAGATCCAAGCCACCAATTTATATAGTTTGAGATAAAATATAAAGACAAAATAATATTTTTTCAATCTTTATTTTTCTCATGATAAATCAATAAATTTTCCAATCTTTATTTTTATCTTAGAAAATGTGCGGTTTAGAAAAAATTAAAAACTATATTAAAACTTTCATTTTGATAACCTTAGAAATGATATCAATAATTTAAAGTTATGGGTGATATAATATTGCTTGGCAAATTGCCCAACCAACATGAAAATAATCTATCATTTCTAAAGGTAATGCTAGGATCATTCCATAATAGCTTTATGAAGATCAAAATACAACCCATGAATTTTCTAAAACTTCTACAAACAACTTTTTTTTTGAACTAATTAAGTGATAGTCATTACGCCATGACTTGTCTTCTTGTATTTATTGTTTCTTATTAATATAGACACCTAAAAATGGCCCTTATGTATTTATTAATTTTTAAATTGCATGATTGTAGGATATTTTTGAACTTATTAGTAAAATATTTTGTAACAAGACTATATATATATATATATATATATATATATATATATATATATATATATATATATATATATATATATATATACAACATTTAGGGGATAAATACTCTGCTCTATTAAGAGAGGAGGTTCCCTTTATTGGAAATTAAAAAAATGCTTAAAGGAATTTTTTAATAAATTTATAGGAAAAATTTCTTTGATGGCATTGCATATTACTTGAAATAGAAGAAAATATAATGAAGAACACATACAATGCTAAATAAATTCACAATTTAAATTTTATGTGAAAAAAGAGAATTAAGATAGTTTTTAAGAGTTAACCTTTTAACCATTTGATTATAATATATTAAAGGAAAATACATGCACCATTAAATAATACAAGTAATATTAACATGAGCAATAACATATTATTACACAAAATTCCATTTTATTTGTATTTTTCTCTAAGATTGAATACAAAGCTTCATTCAAAAATTTATTTTTTATTAAAATTATGTTGTGTCAAAATTCCATTTAGAATCAATTGAAATCCTATTTATAACCCATGGGAAGCAAGTAACTACCAATAACTAGATTTTAAATCATCCAAATGTGAATTTTAAAATATTAAAAAATATTACATTTTTTCTAAACTAAAAGGAACCATACCTAACCCCACAATTAATTGGATTTTCTAATTGATAGGTCATCTTTTCAAGGGGTGCCTTGTCATCATTAGTCAACACAATAGGTTTCTTCTTTTGCATATGCATCCTTAATTTAAATTCTTGATATATCTTTATTTCTTTAATCACTTTGGATTCATCATAAGTGTAGGTGAATTTTGCATAAGTGGTCCATGTTTTTTGAAGTTGCATATTCTTATTAAAAAAATCAAGGAATTTGGCTTGAGATTTATCTACTTCACCCAACACATCTTGTATCACATGCAATTTACTCATAAAATTTACATTGAAGACACTTAAATTAATCATTTCATCTTTGATCACTTTAGTGTATTTATCCTCTATGTTATTCATAAGCCTCACAACACCATTATTATGGAAGAAGTCACATTGAAGGGAACCAACAGTGGACTATATTTCATATAGTGTGCCTTAATTCATCATATGGTAGTGTATAGTGCCTTCATAAAAACATTAAACATTTAACTCCTCTAATTTATATTGTTTAACTAGTCATAAGATAAAATTGATAATGGGGGAGCAATTATAATTAGAAAGAAGGTGAAAAAGTAGATTTGGATGCCACCAAATAAGTGTGAAATTTAAATAAATTTTTATGGGGCTTCAAAAGGCAATCAAGAATTTTTAGAGACGATGTACATCCTATACTAATGTTTGCTCAAGAATTAGGTATTGAATTAAATAATGTGGTTGAATCACAACCTGTTCAATTAGGTTTGAAAATAATAATAATAAAGGGGTGGAAGGTCAATATAAAAGGGGATTCACAAGTTTTAATAAATGCACTTAATTTTGGGAGAGATAAGGCCTGGAAAATTAGGAAAATCATTAAATATGTTCAAACACTACTACTTAAGATAAGACTAGTAAATTTCAAGAATGTTTTGAGAGAGGGGAATGTAAAAGTAGATTGGGAAATGAATGAAGTAGTGCAGCTCATGGAGGAGAAAATAGGATATAAGGAATGGACAAATAATTTCCAAAAATAAACTCACACCCTGATAAATAATGATATGAGAAGCTTTCTAGAGTCAAATTTGGAGGTAATATAGAGAAGGTTAGATAGTCTTATGGGGGAGGTAAGCAATGTGTATAGACTTTGAAAAAATCATATTTTGATAGGTAGAAATTGGTGTGGTGAAAATATTTTTTGAGTATAATATTGTTAATCCTACAAGACTTAACGATAATCAAAATTAGTTGGGGATTGTCAAGTCAGCCGTTCCTATTGATGACATGATTTATAAAGGAATCACTATAAAATGTGTGAGAAGAGGGATGAAGCAGTTGGGAGGCATGTAGATTTTAATTATGGATTGGGGTGATGTATGTGATGTCAAGGTTTGATGGATTAAGTGAAGCTCAGTCATAGCTCTGCAAAGAGTAGAGGCTCTATATAACATTTTAGTAGGGTAGACATGTTGAACCTTAAATTTTGACTAAGTATTTGGCTTTTGACATGGAATTAGCATGGTGCATAAAGACCATGTGTGGAACTAAAATGGAACATGAAGACCATGGTACAAAACCAACATGACACGAGAGGATAATGATTTGGAAGAAAACTGTATGCATTAAATTATCCCCATCCCATTAATTATATTAATTTCCATTAATTTAGTCTAATTCCTACATTTCCTAGCTAAATTAGCTATTAGATTAATAACCCACATCCCATTCCTATATCCCATAAACCTTTACCCCATATTAAAATGAATTAATCTCCCCATTAAACCTCTAATAGAGCCTATTACCTACTAACCTATTCCCTAAACCAACTAGATAATTTAAAATTCCTATTTATTCAACTACCACCCTAGCCATTCATATATCCCTATTAATCATAAACCTAATTAACTCCCATATATTACCCATTATCTCCTAAGCTAATCAAGAAACCTCTAGAACTAGGGAAGCTCATCCAAAATTCTAGAAGTCTCTAAACTAGAGACTTATAAATAATTTTAAATTTCCCTAAAATTTCCTCCATTATCCTATAAAAGGCTATGCTTGGGCCATGACCAAAATAACTAGAAATCCATCAAGCCATCATATTTCCATTATAATTTCATCCATAGAAGCACTCTAACACTCATCCAAGCCACTACTAACCACATCCAACAATTGGAATCCATTGTCAAGATCTAGTAAGCAATCCAATAATTCAAATTTTAGACATTAAATAATTCAAGAGTAAATCCTAGAGTGGAGTTATAAGGAGGTAAAAATGATGGTGAGAATGTACCTATTATTCTGATTTACCTCTTTTATCTATTCCTATTGGTGTCATTGAGTTCTAGGTTTTTCTTACTAAGTTTAGTAATATTGCTGAAATCTAAAATTTGGTACACATTTTGGTGACCACGGTGGGAGTAACCTACCTTAACTAACAAAATAACATTTATGGGACTGATTTGAGTGATTGTAGGACAAATTGGATGAAAATCAAATGCTGAATTTTTAATTTTTGAAATGCACAGGAGAATCACAACTTTGTAATAGTATTAGTGATATTGCAGTCATGACTTTGTAGATGCTTGCAATGATTTTGTCAATTAACTGCTAATGATTAGGGTTTTTCAGGGGTTAAACTTTTGAAAAAAAGAATGACTTTTATAGTTGTAATTTTATCTTGGTAATTGCGATATTACAAGTTACAATTGTAATTTGTCAAGCCTAATAGTTAGGGTCATATTTATGGTATGTTTTTGATAACCCTTACCTTCTACATATAGTTTGTCTATTTACATTCTTCTATGTGCAGGAAAAGGAGATTAACTTGATATCTAAAAATTGATACATCTACAACAAAACTATAACTCTGTGAATTATGACTTTAGATTGGTAATCATGACAGTGCAGGTTATAATTGTGATATTGTCAAATGTAATAGTTAGGGATAATACTATCATCTGTTTATTGCTAACCCCCCTTATGTAGATATCTTATTATCTATTTCATATCTATGTGCACAAGACAAAGAAGGGATTAACCTAACATATAACTATTGTTACACCTTCTACAAAACTATGACTTTGTTAGTTATGATTTTGCACTGTTAACTATGGTTTTATCAGGCAAAGTTATGGTTTTGAAAGACTTAAATTTGTCATAAAACCCCTGATATCACTTGAAAAAATATATTTTTGTATATTTATTTCTCTATTTAGGAAGGGTATTATGGTCTGTAATTATAGGTAAGAGGACATTAAGCCCAGACCTTGACCTTTTGACTATCTCTGATAAAATTACGACTCCCTAAATAGAAATTTTACACTGGTAACTGAAATATTATCATTGATAGTCATGTTTTTGTATTTTCTTATAGGATTGGCAAAATCTAAACCTTTACAATTTCAATATTATAGATAAGGTTTCTCTTAACACTTGCAAATAAATTTCTCAAATATTAAACTAAACTAAAAGATGTTTTTATTCTCCCAATCATTTGTCAATCTAGACATCTTGCCATAATCACGTACCTAAAAAAGGAACCTAACTGTATGTTGTTTCTTTGTGAAAGATCTACAGGGGGTAGAGGAAGACTAGATAATCAAACATCACAAACCCCATCACATAGACTATTTTAAGTCTTTCTGAGATACCACAAGTTGTTAACCTATGGTTTGTCTTGATAGTTATGACTTTGTCAATTATAGTTGTGACTTTGTAGATATCAGGTCAAAGGAGTAGCTTAGGATATTTAACTAGCATTGGACTTAAGTACTAGTGGATATAGTCTTTGTATAAGGTAGATAACATTATATTTATTTTGTTTAGCAATATAAGACTACTTTTTTAAAAACTTGTCATAAAATTGTATTTATTCTAGATG
This sequence comes from Torreya grandis, assembly GCA_037957365.1. Classification (NCBI taxonomy): domain Eukaryota; kingdom Viridiplantae; phylum Streptophyta; class Pinopsida; order Cupressales; family Taxaceae; genus Torreya; species Torreya grandis. Next base: position 3,675,660 of record JARHVA010000338.1, on the reverse strand, counting down.
TATATTTATTGTAGAGTATCTACCCTGTAATTAATCCAATCTAGTCTAGAAAATTAATTTAATAGTAATTAGGCATACATTTTTATTTTTTGATATTATTTTCAATATCACATATTGCATAATTTCAATAGTCTCAGTTTTTTTAGTTTGAGTAGTGATTTTGTTTCATAGTCATGGTTTTGTCAAATAATCATAGCCATTTACTAACTTTCTACAAAGTCATAACTTGCAACTTACAATTTTATTTACTAGTTGTATTTTTTTACATTCTAGTTGTGGTTTTGATCTTTGTACTTATGGTTTTTTAGGGACTTATGGTCTTGTAAAAACCTAAACTACTAACCCTTTTTGTGTAGGACCCTTCAAGCTTTTGGCAGCCCAATTGGATTTCTAACCTTTATGTTTGCAAGGAGGGGTGCCTTTACTATATTGTACTAGTTTTCATTATATTTTTGTTTTTGTATCATCTTAGTTTTTTTGTATATATCTTTGTTATGAAAAATCATTCCTTTTAAATACTTACTTGTGTGCATTTTTGCTTGTTTTTAAGCCCTCCCTCTAAGATAACACATGATCATCCCCATGTACATGATTGGTATACAAGGGTTGGTAACATGGATTTCATCACCATACAATAACAAAAATCCATGTCTTGGTGAATTATAAAAATTAGGAGAGCTATCATTATGCATCTAAATAGAATTCCCCATAAAGGGTTCCATGGAGTGAGGGGTGATCAGGATCCAAGATATAGGATGGTCAGACAACATCCTACATGAACTTGGGCCCCGATTTACCTTTGCATATATGGGGGATGAACCTAGAACCTTTTATGTATACTTATATTAGGAGCCTTTGGTTTTAATAGGTGTACTACTATAGGAGTCAGTATCAGCTCCAAAGTAGTCATCGAATGCAAGTGGGGTTAAGAGGGTTTAGTCGATACCATAATGGGTCATCAACATACAACCTAAACTGTGAAGCCATTAGATGGTGTAGGAATTGGGTTACACACCCATAATAGTTGAATAATTTAGGATTATACTTGTGTATATATTGTTTGAGTGTTGTGCCAAGACCTGTATTATTTGTAACATGAGTCAACCATACCTACATTTTGTGTGATACCTTAAACATCCTCTAAGTTAACATTCATCATCCTATCATATTATCATAATCATATCCCATCTTATTCCTCATATCATTCAATTATATATTAGTCATTCACCCCCATTTATCATTATCCTCCACACCCAACATCTATATATTATTCATTTTGGATACCTCCTTTTGTTTAATATTTCCCCCATCCATTTCATATCACCTTTGATCACTATCTTTTGTACCTATATTCATCCCATCATCTCATATTCACCCCATATTGTCCATTTTATACATCTACTATCTACTAATTCATCCCATTTATATTTATCCTACAACACCTTCATATAGTAATTACCCCCTTCACATCTTTCTTTGTAGACTAGCTTGTATATATCATCTTATCTCATATCCATCCTTTTGACCAATTTTATTACATCTCTCCATGTCACACCATTTTGTATATAACTTACCTATAGCTACTATCCACCCTATCATAGTTAATATAATATCTATCCCCATCACATCTTCCATTAGCATCTAACCCCTATCTACTATACCACTTCACTTCATTGTCAATATCATCCTCCCTCTTACATCTTTGGTAACTAGTTTTTCCACATTCAATTCTCTAACATACATTTGTGTATAATTCCTCTTGCATGATTGTCATGCTTGTCCAATCCTACATTCATCACATATCCACCTAATACACATCTTATTTTTCACCTTATATATCACACATCTCTCATCTTCAACCCATCTCATTCCCTTTAGATACTATATTCTATCTCAAAATAAAGATTCTAATGGTCACCCATCTTATTTGGATCATCATTTATCACTTTCTACATCCTCTTGACTAGGTATTATCAATATACATAGTCTTATAAGACTCTAATTTATCACCCATCATTTCTGCTAGTCCTTATCAGGCACCTTTGTCATCTAGCACCCATCAAATTATCTCTTTGCTATTAGATAAAGTATCTGATCCCATCACTCTTCTTTATATTTTTTAGATTAGTCTCTTAAGAGACTTTGTTTTTTAGTAATTCCTTATCACCCCATCCTCTTACATCACCCTATTTTGACTTCTAGTAGCTTTGGTCTCTAGATGGAGGTAGTATTTGAAGACTTCCATCTCATCCATCACATCCCTCTTTCACAATGGTCATCTAAACCTGAGCCCAACTTAGGATTGGATAAGCCTCCAACCAAGATAATCAACCATTGGGGTATATAGTTGACACAAATCAAGGACATGACAAAAATCATAGTGATATACACATACCCAAAGAAGATGATGAAATATTTAACCCCATCCATAATGATGAAGTAATAAACCTCATTGACCACTATTTATATGAGAACCATGATCATGTCCTAGCCTATTCCATCAAAATAGGGGGCACATTACCTTCCACCTTTGATTGTACCCTCTTACACAACCTAATTCACCCTCCGTCACATCGAAACACACCACATCAACATGTTAATCACATACCCCAAGAAGAAGAAGGTGTGGAACATGTATTTTTTGAAGAAGAATACCCACCACCCCTTCATAATAACCATAGTGAGGATAATCAGAGACAAACTATCATAGAAGATCACTTAGACAAATTGATGCAAAAATTAACCTCTTACTTCATAATCAATGTCTACCATCCCCTAGATAAAATCATACAAATAATACTGCTTATATTGATAATACCATTAATAATGCCAATAATACCAATACTAATAATAACACCAATAACATTCACAACACCTATAATCCCCATGGTACCCATATCCCCCAAGGCAGCCAAAATCAAACTACTAATCCCCTTGGGGATCCTACCTTTTCCCAAGAATGAGAAAGATGAAATATACCTTATAATAAATATTTCCATGATCACAAACCCTTAAATATAAGTATGAATACTTTTATTCATCACCCTTGGATATAAGTATTTTAAAAATACCCTTTCCTTCACATTTTGAAGGACTCAAATTTGAAAAATATCAAAGGAAAGGGGATCCAAGGGATCATGTCCAAGAATTTTATGTGGCTTACCATGAGGTGGCTTATGAAGATGTTTATTTATTGAGACACTTTCCCAAAAGTCTCATAGGACCTGCTTTGGAATGGTTTATGCATTTACCTAAAAAGTCAACATCTAGCTTTGGAGAGGTCACATAATAATTCATTAGAAAAATATAATTTAATATTGAGCATGATATCTCCATAATTTACCTTTAAAATACCAAATAATGAAGCGGTGAAAGTTTAACATATTTCTTACAAATATGTTATAGTTTTGCAATCTGCTTGAGGTGCACCATACCTGAGAAAGAATTGGCCAAGATTTTTGTAGATAATCTCAATGATAAACTCAAGTATCAATTAAAATTATAGTGTGTCAAAACCTTTGATGATATCATAGAGAAAAAAATGAAAATTTAAAAGGCCCTCATTGAAAAATGGACTATCAAGTTATATTCTTAGAATGAGCACACCCAAAATCAAGATAATTATTTTTTAGGAAAATCCAAAGTCTTCAACAAGAACAAGAATGTTGAGGGAAATGGGGTAATTGATTATAAGCAACAATATATACAAATATTTCAAAATAAAAACCGCACACAACAACCTAATGCCTCTTCTATCTGAGTATCGTAAGGTAAGCCAAAACCTTGTACATGAAAAAGACCCTTCATAAGCTTGGGAGTCCTAATAAAAATAGTCTTGGATCAATTAATTACCACAAATATGATCACCTTGTTTGAAATACAGCCTATGGATGATCACCAACAAAACCAAACTTTTATCATGAGGATGAGTTTTGTAAGTACCATAGGGTTAAAGGGCATGATACAAAATGGTGTATATAATTGAAACATTACATACATAATTTAATTGAGATGGGTGATATTGAAATTAAAAGAGAATCTCCCCCAAGTCAATCATCAAATTGGTAACTTGGAATTTATAAGGATCCACTCCCTAAGCATGACCAAAGGAATTAGAGACCACAAAGAGACTAGGGTTAGGCCTCTTCATCCAACTATACTAACTAATACAATGTACCTTACCATTATATTAACACCATCAAAATACACAACATCTAAGAACCCACTCCATCTTCATCCCCCATCCTAAATATTAATTGGGCTACTACTGATTACATCATTACTACCAAGCACAATAAGATAGTAGTTCATGTGGCACCCCCTAAAGACCTATCCACTTCATCTGTTACCCAAAAGGGGAACTTATTAAAAAGGTTTCAAGATATTTTGATAAATCCTATGAAATAATTCAACAAATTTAGAAAACTATAACTCAAATATCTTTAATGGAGCTTCTTAAAATATTGGCTTTACACTGAGAAATATTAAATCAAGTATTAAATAATTTAAAAGTCCCTAGTGACTTGGTTAGTAATCAATTTTAGGTACTAGTATCACACTTATCCCCTTCATATTAGATCAATTTTAGTGCCTAAGATATGCCTCCCATTGGCCCACACCATAATTACGCCCTATACATTGAAGTCACCATCTCCCACCATTAAATTTCTTGGGTTCTCATAGATGGTGGATCAACGCTAAACTCATGTAATCTAGACTTTTTAAAGAAATTAGGATATTCAAAAACATCATTAGGGCCCACCTTGATAATGATCAAGGCTTATGATAATAATGAAAGGCCATCATTTAGGACCATTTACCTTCTTATTGATGTGGGACCCATAGTGCATCAAACTTTAGTTCATGTTATGGATGTGGATTTGCCTTGTAACAGGCTATTTAGAAGACCATGGATTCATGAGATGTAGGATGTTCTATCCAGCTTACATCAGTGCCTAAAATTTTGTCACTCTAGAATGAAGGTCACCATCTTTGAAGTCATAGACCATATAATAGTTGTCAAATGCATCAATCATCATCATCATCACCATCACCATCACCTTATCTTTGCACAAATGATTCTATCCTAAGTCTAATAGCTGCCAAATACATCTCCCCTAACCAACTAAAATTCACATCTAATCTACCACTTGATGTCACTCATCTAAAGATCACATCCACAAGCTATGGAGAATATGAATATAAAACATTTTGCATAGGTGATTTACCTCTTTCTCCATGCAGCTATGGTTCCCCAACCATGAGGAAGACTAATCCCATCAAATATCAATTTGGAATAACAACTTTCTCAAGTGCCAAATTCTTATCTAAAGAATAAATTGAAGATGGGGATGATTCATGGCTTATTACAAATTATGGGGCTCTCATTTCTCCTAAAAAATAATATCCTTGAGTCTAAAAGATGATGGAAAACATGCATTATAAATGGAAAGGATTGGGCAAGCAAGAACAAGGCCAACTTGAACCCATCATGGTTCAAGAACATATGCAATATTTTGGTCTAGGGTATGAACTATATAATGATGACCCAAACAATATCATTATGGATTCTCTCTCAATCCTTGGGCTGTCTCTACCTGATAAAGACATTAAAATAGGTTTCATATGTAGTCATTTCAAGGATCTCACTACCACTAACCTTTTCTTAGATACCACCATCTCCACCATTAATATTTCCCTTTGCTATCCATCACTTGTATACTAGGATTCAAAACATGATCCTTGTTTTGACATGTTTCAAAATTATGAGGCTATTTTGGAATATATGGGAGCTAAAGATTTCATGCCATTTGGTGACCGTAAAAATAGATTTTTAATAAATATTTTTCAATCCACATACTTTGGGGAGAAATAAGAACCCCATGATCAAAGTGAGGAGGAATTATCTAAAGATGAAGAACTCCCCAAAGCACTAGATGAACTTCCACATATCTCATTAGAATCAAAAGAATATTTTGACATTGACATAGAGCTCCTAGATTGCTTTGCTTTAGATGTTCAAAAAATATCATTACCACCTTATTTATAAGATCAATCACCCTCTATTATTGAGGACATGATAGAATTCAACTTTGGGATGGATCAACATCCCAATATGGTTAAACTAGGGGCATATCTCATACTAAAAGAATGTGAAGTTATTATAGATTTGCTTATGGAATTTATCAATATATTCACATGGAGTTATGCTAACATGCTTAGATTAGATCCTTCATTGGTAGTACACCCCTTGGTAGTGCATCCAAATGAAAAACCCATCAAATAGAAGCTATGAAAGATGCATCCCATGGTGGCATTATTGGTCAAAGAGGGATTTCAAAAACTTTTAGAAGTTGGCTTTATCCACCCTATAGACTATTAAGATTGGATTTATAATATTATCCCTGTGTCCAAGCCACAAGATGGAATTAGGATTTGTACATAATTTTTGGATATAAACAAGGCATGTCTAAAATATGACTTTCACCTTCCAAATATCAACATGATTGTAGAATCGATGACTAGATATGAAATGCTTTCCCTCATGGATAGTTTCTCAAGATATAATCAATTCAAAATTACTGCTAAGGACCAACACAAAATGACTTTTATTACTCCATGGGGAGCATTTTACTATTAGGTCATGCCCTTTGGCCTTAAAAATGCAAGTGAAACTTATTAAGAGGCCATGACCATCATTTTTCATGACATGATGCATGACATCATCAAGGATTATATAGATGACATCCTAGGGAAGTCTCACCTAAGATACGAACACCATGTGGTTTTAAGGTGGATTTTCAAAGGATTAAAAGAGTATAAGGTCATCCTAAATCCCAAGAAATGTGTATTTGGTGTCACTTCTAGGAAATTGTTGGGATTTATAGTTTTGAGAAGAGGCATCAAGGTAGACCCTATTAAGGTGAAATCAATTATATAAATTCCTCCACCTCACAATCTCAAGCAGCTCTAGAGTCTTTAGGGTAAACTACAAGCCATAAGGCACTTTATTTATTAGCTTATAGATAAATGTCACCCCTTCACCTATCTACTGAAGAAGGGGACTACCTTTTATTGGAATTCTAAGTGCTAGTAGGCCTTTGAAATATTAAATAATATTTGGCTAATCCACCTATATTGTCACGACCAATCTCGATAAAACCCCTACTCCTATATATTTCATCAACTCCATGTGCAATTTGTGCTCTTCTATCACAACAAAATGATCACAGTAAGGAGCAAGCCATATACTATCTCAGTTATAGATTAATATCCTATGAGTTGAAATATACTCTAATAGAAAAGGCATGTTTAGTCATGGTTTTTGAATAACATAAGATTCATCACTAAATGCTACATAATTAGGTATAACTCATTGCCAAAGTTGATCCCCTAAAATATTTATTAGCTAAATCATCCCTTATAAAAAGAATGTCAAAATGGATAATGTTGCTTAGTGAGTTTGACATTGAATATGTTAATCATAAGGCTATAAAAAGACAAGTTATCATGGATCAATTACCTGAGGTACCACTTGAAGTGATTGATCCCCTTATCTCAAATTTCCAAGATGAGTCTATAATGAATACTTCATAATCAAATAACCAAAAATTATACTTTGATGGCTCATTCACCACACATGAGTCAAGGGTAGGTATCCTCTTCATCACCCCATAAGGTGATCTTATTCCAAAATATTTTTTCATTGCCTTCCTATGTACTAACAACATTTTTGAATACAAAGCCTTGATATCTGGTCTTCCCCTGGCTATTCAATGAAACATCCAACACTTACAAGTATTTGGTGACTCATAATTATTTATCAAATAGGTTAATGATGAATTTCAAATCAAGAATGAAAATTTTCTCCCTTTTAAGTAGCTGGTGGATCATTTAAAATCAAATTTTCAATCCATAACCTTTAAACAAGTTCCATGAGGAAGCAACAAAGCAGCTGTTTCAATGACTACCATTGGCTCACTCATCAACCTCCTTGAAGATGTTCTAAAAGGCAAATTTCTAATTGAGCATCTGATTGTTTCAACCCATTAGTCCATGGCTCCTTTTCAAATCTATACAATTAATGATCCCAATCTCCCTAAGTACCATGATATTTATAGGTACTTCCATGACAACATCCTCCCTCCTAACCTCAACCTTCACCAACATAAAGTCTTAATTCATTTTACCTCTTGATACACTATCCTTGGTAGCACACTTTAGCATAGAGGCTATGATGGAACCTTTTTGAGATGTCTGAAATTGAAAGAGGCTTCTCAGGAAATCAAAGAAGTTCCTAATGGTATATGTGGAAGGCACATCAATGGAATGGACTTAGCCAAAAAACTCCTCTAAAATGGCTATTATTGGCTAATGATGGAATAATATTAGTGTTAATATGTGAAAAAATGCATGGCCTATCAGAAACAAGGAAACCTCATTCATGCTCCTGCACAATAATTGTAACCTATTATGAGTCTATGGCCATTTTCCATATGGGGCCTTGATTTAATTAGTAAGATTAATCTAACTTCATTAGATTATCACAAATTCATTATCACAACAACATAGTATTTTACCAAATGGGTAAATGTAATACCATTCAATTATATAATAGGCCTCAAGATCTCTAAATTTATTCTCAATCAGATCATTTACCATTTTGGCATACCTACTAACACCATTTTAGATAATGACAAATCATTTAATAGTTAAGAAGTTGAGGCCCTATGTCATAAATATCACATCACACAACACTTATCCTCTCCCTATTATCCCCAGGGTAATGGATAAGTAGAGGCTACCAATAAGACACTCATTAAAATCCTAAAGAAGATAGTTAATCAAGTAGGAAGGAATTAACACACACAACTGTATCCAGCTTTGTGGTTTTTTTGCACAAGTGTCTGCACACCTACTAGGGAAAGTCTATATGCCTTGGTTTATAGGATAAAATTAATATTACTAGTGGAAGTTGAGCTTCCCTCCATTAAAATCTCACTAAGGGGCATTATCAGTGATCATAATTGTAGGTAAAAATGTCTACAAGAATTGGAACTCCTTGATGAGTAATGTCAGAAGACACTTAATCACCTCTGAGTATATCAAAATAAAATCAAAGTCCAATACCATAAGAAGATCTAATCTAAGGAATTTGAAATTAGTGACTTGGTCTTGAAGGAGAATAAAAAAAACACCAATGCAAAAAGAGATAAGAAGGGGAATTTTGAAGCTAATTAGTTAGGTCCCTATATCATCATTACTAAGTTTGGATTAGGAGCATATAAATTGGCCATGCTAAATAGAGAACTTGATTACCCCATGAAATCATGTATTTGATGTAATTACATACTTGAGTATATTTTATCATCCTACATCTATGGGACATCCTTTATCTACTCCAACCACCCATCACATCTCCCCACTAGGCCACAAAAAATAAAATAAAAAATACAACACCTATCTAATGGTGAAAATGAGTATGTTGGAACCTTGGGTAAGTACCATGATTAAAATTGGTTCTCAACATCATGGTAAAATAACCCTAATCCTAGTGTCAATAGTGGGCATCCATCATAGTGTTCATGAACAATAGTGTGGGATAATTACTTCAATAGAAGGAAACAAGACATGGCTTGTCAAACATTGAGAATATTTGTTAGAAGGTTATTTAAAGTCACTTATCCATACTAGGTACACATATCCCAAATTCCCATCATATCCTTATCATTCATATCATTCCTTCCCAAATCTTCTTTGACAAGTGTGTCTCCCCATTAGCCTCAAAATACCAATCCCATCTCCACTTGTCCATTTCTATCACTAAGCCTTAGGTCCACACTGTCCCACTAATAATAGTCATTATGGAGGGTCATAACATATAAAGTTTCCTTTTCTAGGGTTTCAATCATACACTATGCCACAGATTCTTGAAGGGTTATCATGACCTCCATTTTGTAACATGGTTGGAGTCCCATCCTAAAATGGCTAAAATTTTGGACATCGCATATCCTGTAAATAACCTCTACATTATCATTAGATCCATTGTATACAATCATTCCTAATCACTTCATTTCCCATGTAAATATCCCTATTAACATCATTGTTCTTAGTTTTTGATCTCTTTACTTATTTGGTGTGACTGTGTGTTTTATTTTAAACATGTATATGGGTAGGATCTTTATATACATATTAATGTGTTTTGATTAGTTTTCATAGCAATTTATGTCTATTTTATGTTGGAAATTTTCATGGGAACAAGGATGGTATGAGTGACTTCCAAATATCTATTCAAGAAAAAGTCATATCTTAAACAAAGTTCCCCATGCATCTATACTAATATGTTTTAGACTTATTATGTCATTGACACATAGCTAAAAGATGCAATATTAAAATGGATTGCATACATCCTAATGGATTCTAATACCATTATCCATCTTCCTATGATGCATCCCATCTCACCCCATCTAGCCTATCCCCATCTTGACTTAAGCCTAAACCTATCCCATCCCATCACCACCCTACCTCCATGGTGCAGGAAGATTATTACCATAGAAACTAAGGAGAAGGTGAACCAATAGGGGATTAATTTTCACTTAGCATATTCATCCCATAGGGCATAATTGTGTAAACATCACAACATATGCATAAAACACATCACATCATAATTATAATCATATCCTAAACATGTATATCATGAAATGAAATCATACATCCATAAACATCTCAATCCACATCATGAAACAACATCAATAATAGTCATATCCCATATACACCACATCTAAAAAAATCCATGAAAATCAAACATCTACAACATATCTACCTATCATAACATCATCAATAAAATGCTAACTCCATAAAACATAACATGCATAAAAGGAAACCATATCATCTACATCTACATCCATAACATCTCTATCAATAAAATCCATAACATCTACTCTAATCACATCATCCAAGTCTAAATAATACCATATGTCTCAACAATGTCTATACAATCACATCATCATCACATAAAAAATAAATATATCTTATGTCCACATCAATAAAAATCATCAATCATAACTAATATCCATACATCCATCATCATAAAAATCTCATCATATATATCAAAATATTATATACATCATCCACATGGAATCCATGTCAAAATATATAATATAATCACATGAGCCCATGGGGAAAGAATGAGCTAATAATATAAAAATTCCTTATACATCTATATATCTCTGTATCATGGCTATGGCCCAGGTGGCCCTGGTTGCCTTGGAGGTCCTCATGCTCCCATAGAAGGCTAATGGATTGATGTAGATGAACTAACATGAAAATATGCTGCATGATGCTCAGCTAGTACTATGGCCTCATGTAGTGTCTAGTAATACTATGCATCACATGTGAGTAACACAATGTTCTACATCACATCCATCATACCCTACCCCCTCATCTCCTAGTTGTCCTTATCCTTTACCCTCTCATCTACCTCCACATGTCTTGTCAAGGTGTAAATATGATCTTATAACTATCTAATTTGTCCCTAAAATCTTGTAATCTAGCCATCTCTACTCCAAATCTAGATCTGTAAAGTGGTAATATGTGTATGAGCATGGGTGACCTTCCCATATTGCTACACCACTTGCACTAACAATGATGTAACATACCTCTATAAAACAACTATATATTCTTGTAACTAAGCCAACTATCCATCCCTCTGTATTACCTAGGCTTATAGTGTGGCCACCTACCCTTACACTTGAGCCAAATAACCATCCTTCTAAGTTATCACACTCTAAATATGAGACTGTAGCTAGTCTCACTCTCATGTAAGTCCTATAATCTCTGATAGGTTCACTTGAATCTCACTTTTTAACTAGGTAAGATAGGATTGTTCATCTTATGATAATGGTGGTCAAGAAGGCCCTACACCACTACTGCCACCTGCCTATACTCTAACTTGTACCTATGGCCCTACTGGCCCCTTTTCCTGTACCTAGACCTAAGGCCCCATTTATACCACTATAGCTTCCTAATCACCATCTCCTCCATCCACATCTTTGGCATCATACCCATCATCTCCATCCTACCCACCCTATGCTGGCACTCACCTTATCCACCTTTGTAGCTTGGCCTATACCTAGAAGAATATCTTGATAATACCTTGCCTAACCAAAACCTAAGGCTACATCAGTCTGATAGGTATCCTAAGCTACTACCATGATGTATAGGTCACTATCACACTAAGATTAGGAACATGAGTATAAAAATCCCATTAAATTGGGGCAATGCTATCATAATTTGTGTAGTCATCTCTCTATCCACTGACCTCCCCCACTATGACCTCTCTTGCTCACTATGTGCAAACAAATGCTCTAGACTTGGAACATCTTGGATGAAACCAAACTAGCACTGTACATGGTCCAGTTGGTATCTCTTGATAATCAAATCATGTCACCCTATCAGATATCACTCTATGAGCATATATTACATCACTACCTCATCATCCCAACCAAATTGAAGACCTTGATATGGCATCCATGTGATGTGCTTAGGGCACAAACTATCAAATGCCTCTATATAAAATTTCATCTCATTGGCATGCCCCAAATGCACTCCTAGTAACACATGCCAACCAAAGACCATTAGCTACTCAGTTTCACATACTGCTAGTGTCCCTAATGGCCATTAAATAGTAATGTGTTCCTAGATCTAGATATGTAGTAGTAAAGATGGCCCAAAATTGGCCATTCTTCTGTATGATCCTAGGTGAATATCTCTATACAAATGTGCCAAGACAATTGGCCTCCAGGTAAACACCTAATGATCCTAAACCATGTCTGCAACTACATCTCCTAAGCTAAGATAAAACCACTTACCACTCTTGTCTAACATGATAATGGTCAAAATAAGAGACATCACTACCAACATCAGTCTATCTAAATTTTCCTCATGTAAACACCTATCAATATCAATACATCTATCTCACATCCTTACCTGTAATCTACCTCCTAGGCATTGTAATGTCTACATCAAAACATGTGACTACCAATATATCTTATCTCCATGCATGGGTAGATGGAATATCCTATACACATCCTATAGAGTTAGATTCATCTCCCTAATCATGAAATATAAGGTGCTAGTCTCTGAATGCCAATGCTCTACCAATGCTATGATCAAAGCCTGATCAATGTGAATCACATACATAGTCACCACATCATGTAGACCAACTGGCTCTAGTACCCCAAACTCCATTGGTATCATCTACCACATCTCATGGATCACCTATAGATGCCACAACCATAATTCCATTACACCTAGATAATCCTACACCAATCACCATCCACCTATCACCATATCTACCATCAAATCCCTATCCTAACTCATCTATCCTCGCTATCCAAATTCTTAAAAAACTCCAACTATTATTTGTTCCTTAAATCCCTATCACCTATTTAAACCATCTAAATCACCCCCATCTTTACCTTATTAATCCCTTGCTCTAGCCTAATTCTTACCCCACTAACACTCCATACACTACCACCTATATACACACCCTCACACAACAAAATTTAACTAACCTAATCAACTCACTCTCTTCTAAATACCACCTAATATCTCCATAATCCCCTTACCCCATCCCCTCCATCTAAATTACATAACCGACCTAACTAATTAAATAATATAACAACGCACATCATCTAACCTAACTCACTCAACCTAACACTTACCCATTTTATTATCCTTGACAAAATCACTACTTGTAAAATGCCCTTAGTGGTGGTTTTGACAAAACTATAACTCAATAATAATAATATTTCAAAATCATGATTGCATAGTCATGGTATTATAATATCATGATTTTCCTATTGTATTATTACAATACTATAACTGAAGACTTATGGTATTACAATACTATAGCTAGACCCCTCAAAACCACAATTTATGATGACAACATCATGACTGTGGGCATAACCACCAGTCAGTATTATCAGGGTGAGTTTGATGAAGTTCTTTTCTATAGAATATCCATAAAAACTAACAAAAATCAATAAAATCACTGAGCCAAGGTCTTGTTACTCAGTATAGGTCCAACATCTACCTCACTTTGGTGCTTTAGGACTCTCTCACCATGATAGGAAGATTGAGGTAGTCAATCCATGATTTCACCTTAGAGCTCTAATCATAAAAATTCAAAAGGTGCAAATGACCCAATTTTGACTCTTTTGTCCTATATGACCCCCTCATACACCTATAATATCCCATTACTACAACTATCCTAAATCTTGTCCATTTGACCTTCTAACATCATTTGGGGCACATAATGTCCAACCCCTTTATCTTCCACCTTATCTTACATCAAGAACTGCATCAGCCTAAGGTCTTTTAGGATTATGTAGGCATCACTTGGTTCTAATTTTCATGCCCAGGGATAGCTCAACCACCATTTATCCCTCATCACCATCCCATTCTTAGATTAGTCACTTAATAATTAAATGTCATTGTTAACCCCCTAATCTTACAAATAGTATCTCTTTGTCCCTAATCACCAATCATAATCACTATCATCCCTTTTCCAAGCTTTCCCTAGCATGTGTCCTTGCTATGGGATTTATTAGTAACTTGAACCCATCTTATTTTAATCCCTCTCATCAATCACAACACTTTTTAGACATTTGTCATCTATTTAGAACCCATCACTTGAGCTACTTCACTATTGGGACATCTTATTTACCAATTGGGGCATCCCAATCCTATCTCATTCTTATCTTATCCCACTTTGGAAATTATATTTGAGTGACCATCCAGGTTGTTCTTCCTTGCATGATCCCTCAAGGGGGCATAATATCCTACTAAAATTTGACATCATCTAATATTAGGGTTTTTCTTTGAAAGACCATTACTCCTTTCAATCACAATGCCATTTCAAATAAAGGTAAAATGTATGCACTAAATTATGTCCACCCCACTAATTATACTAATTTATTCTAATTAGTACATTTCTTAGCTAAATTAACTATTGGCTTAATAACCCACATCCCATAAACCTTTACCACATCCTAAAACTAATTAATCTCCCCATTAAACCTCTAATAGAGCCTAATACCTACTAACTGACTCCCTAAACCAACTAGATAATTTAAAATTCCTATTTATTCAACTACCACCCTAGCTACCCTACCACCTTATCCATTCCTACATCCCTATGGATCCTAAATCTCATTAAATCTCATCTAATCCCCATTATCTCCTAAGATAATCAAGAAACCTCTAGAACTAGGGAAGCTCCTCCAAAATTTTATAAGTCTCTAAACTAGAGACTTTTAAATAATTTTAAATTTCCCTAAATTTCCCTCCATTATCCTATAAAATGTTATGCTTGGGACATGGCCATAATAACTATAAATCCATCAAGCCATCATCTAGATATTATCATTTCATCCATAAAAGCACTCTAGCACTCATCCAAGCCACTATCAACTAGATCTAACCATTGTAAGCCATTGTCAAGATCTAGTAAGCAATCTAATAATTCAAATTTTGGACATCAAACAATTCAAGAGCAAATTCTGGAGTGGAGTTATAAGGAGGTAAAAATGATGATGATCATGTTCCTACTATTTTTATTTGCCTCTTTTATTCATTCTTATTAGTTTTATTGAGTTTCAGGTTTTAATTACTAAGTTTAGTAATATTGATGAAATCTAAAATTTTGTGCACAATAATAACAAGAGAAGACCTAGTCAAAGATGAAATATAACTATGGAAAACCTGAGAGCATAGGACTTGGTATAATAGTGAAAGACTTGGGAAATACAAGGTAATCAATAAATGGTTGAGGAATGATTCTCAAGGACAAACTAGAATTTAATCATCACATGGGTTTCATAATAGCCTAAACAAAGAAGGATATTTGGTAGCAAGGATCTAACAATGAACAAGAATAGAGGGGGCACGAAGGCTCAAATCCTTAGAAGAAAATAAGTAAATAACTTCCATGAATCTTAGTCTACTAAATATTGTTGGCTAGTCACCTAATTTCCATTAATAATGTAACTACTTGGCTAGGAAAAAATAAGTATAAATACCCCTTTGTAGAGATGTGTAAGGTGACTCAATATTTATATTATGTAACAAATCTTTATGGTAATATAAAATTATAGAAGTTTCAATCAATTATAGTGTTATGATTTAGTTGATTGATAGTTAAAATGTTAACAATGGGTTTGCATTGAGTAATATGTGGTTTATAATTCACTGTGAGACTTATAGAATATACATTTTACAAGTTTGCGTAATCAACACTTTGAAATTCTTGACACTTATCTTCATGTTATTATTTTTTATGATTGATGAGACAAGGTCCATAGATTTATATTTCATTTTCTATGTAATATTTAGTTATATATATGAATAAACTCAAGTTTATATGAAGTGTTATTGCATAACATAACCCATAGGAACCATTTTCTTGTTGCATGCTTTGAATGAGCACACAAGAGCTTAGTATTGCATGAAAATCCAATGCATAAGATTGGTGGGACTAGACACTTCAATGCCTTAAAGAAAATGTGATATAAAATTTCCTAATGAGGATCTCCTAGGAAGGAGGATTATAAGTGCATTTAAATTTGTGTTAATAGGATGTGGTTTGTTTAGTTTGGAGATTAATTGGTTGATTATATTGTGAGGATGGGGTAGTTGATTTAGGTTTGTATTGTGATTTATTTAAAGAAGTGGTATTATAAGGTTGAATAATATTATATATGGGTAGAGAGGTTAGGGAAATTATAGAAATGGTATGAGAGGTGTTATCCAATGCAAGTGTTGGAATTTGTTCATCAAAAGAAATAAGGTCATGTTACCCTAACTCTGTTAGATGAGTTGGGGAGGAATCTTGGATAACACTAAAAGTTTAGGATGGTTGGTGCATGTGTATAGGATTAGAATCAATGAAATCAATTACCCTTTACATATTAGTCATCTTTACCACATTCTCTTTAGGAATTTGGTCTATAAGACTTTTGATGTTATTGGAGGAAGGATTTGGATTGTTATTATTGTCTTGGTGGTTAGGAAGAGGGTATTTTTAAATGGCTAGATGAACATTAACCTAGTTTAAAGCTTGATTTTTATTTTGTGTTTTCTGAATTTTGAAGGTAATGTCATAGGCTTGTTGACATTTATAAATGAGGGAATCATGATCAAAATTTAGACCAAAGAGGAAATCCATAGCTAAATTATGCAATTGCCTAAAAGTCTTGTGAGAGTGACCCTAACTAGCATGAAACCAACAAAATTTATTTGGATCATATCATGATTTCATATGGTGAGTATGGTTAAAATCTCATGGAATAGGCCTTTATAGACACTTTTAGAGCTCTACTAAGGATAATGGATTATGAAAATTGATGTTGTTTATTTGAAAAAAATTGAGGATTAGGGGTGTGGTTTAAAAGTGAAGATTTCTCCAGAGTAGGGTAAAGTGTAATATCTTTACTATTATGAATGGTATCATAGGAATTAATGAAAACATTTTTGGTTTCATGATGTTTTTTTTATGAGCATGGGAGTGCCCAGGGAGGTTGGGATGGCTCAAACTGATGCATGAGAAAATATTGGAACTTGTCTTAGCTGAGGGCCTCTTCTAGGGTTCATGGAGAGAGAGTCCTAAATTTATATTACAACTTAAGATAAAGAGTGTTAGTGAATATATGAAAGATATTATCACTTGTAATGTTATGCTCATGATTATTAAATAAAGCCTTCCACCATTTGATGAAATCTTATGTGGTTTCAGTTTCAAGTTGCTTGCAATTGATAAAATGAGCCAAGGTATTCTTAGGGAGGTCATTGGTTTTGAGCTCTTATACTAGAGCATTAACTAGATCTTATAAACTAGTGATAGAATGGAACTTGAGTTGATTATACCAATCTAAAGCATCTCTGAAGAGGGTTTTTGTTAATAATTTGGTAGTGGAAAAAGTGTTTAACATGACCCAATATTTGTAAAGATTTCTAAACATTTTTAAGTGTAAGGTAGGATCAGTTGACCCATTATAGCTAATGGTAGGTGTGATACATCTTATATCAATATTGGAAATTTGAGGCATAAGAGGTTCATTTTAAAGATGTTTAATCATTTTATCAATAAGAGGTGGTTGAGTAACAAAGTTGCCATGGGAATCACTAGGGGGTGGGGGAATTTTGATGTTGTGCTTCCCATAGAACCTGTTAAGGCTAATTTTGGAGGTTAATAAGGTAATTCAACATTTGCATCATTTGATTGACATTATTAGCTTGGAAAACATTCATTTGGTTAAGATATTTTAATAAGAGTTGATGGGTTTGAGTGGTGTTTTAATTAGTATACACGACATGTAAAAGATTAGCATTGGTATTAGTGGCTTGGGTGTCACTGTGAGTAGTGGCATGTACAAAAATAGTGGCTTGAAAAGCGTTGATAGAAAATGAGGCACTATTAACATGATTATAATGTGTAGTGAAAGATGCACTAGTAGAAGGATTAAAATAGAAATAAGCACTAGTGGCATGGTTACCATTGGTATTAAATGATGCACTAGTGGAGTGATTGATAAGGGTGGGTCTTGGAAAAGGCCCACTAGATGTTGAACCTACCATATTAGTATAAATACTTGGCATGGAGGTGGAAGAAATAAAGGAAGAAGAGGTCATAGTATAAGAAGGAGTCAAAAGAGAAGGAATAGGTTGAGGAGAAAATAAGGTATCACCCCCAAATCTATGAGAGAATGTAGGGGAAGGAAAATGGGGTTCTTCTTTTTGACCACTTATCTTAAGGTTGTAAATAGTGGAAGGGTATTTTATTTGATATTGGGGAAACTCATTAATGAAGAAAAACATTTTTAGAGTATACTCTAATTTAGGATAATATTCTAAGGAGAAAAGAGGGTTACAAATTGAAGATGAATAAGGAGGAGTCCCATAGTTTGTAGTGTGAGTGGCCACATACACATTAATTTAATCTAAAGTGGAAGCCACAAGTTGTTTATAGGGAAATTTATTGGGATTGGTAAAGCTCATTATATCTGATAAGTGTAACTCTATGTTGTCCTCAAATAGGAAGTTCATGATGAAAGAGAAAGGTTAAAAATGATGATGATGTAAAAAAAATAAAAAAATAGGGTATAGGGTCAAATTAGTCAACTGTGTTCTATAACCTAGGGAATTGAATAGAAAGATAAGGATACATAGTCATTTAGGCTAACTATGTATGGGAGACAAGAAGGCTAGCTGATAAGGATACACAATCATGTAGATTGACCATGTACTACTAAAAAATAACTAAACAAGGGGATAAGAAGACACAATCATGTGAGTCGACTATGTACTATTGGAAGGAAGATAAAATAGTCTATAAGAGACTATATTAACTAATAAGACAAAGTTCTAAAATAGGGGAAAATTTTGCAAGAAATTTAAAGAAAGAATGAAAGCAAAACACATAAATAATTGGATCAATGTTATTGATCTAATTGGGGAAAAAATCACAAACCTTGCACCAACATTGGCCAATGCAAGTTTTATAATACAACACATAATGATCAAAGAGCAAGAAATAACTAAAAATTAAATGTTAACTAATTGGTCATCATAAGTGTTATTAGATTATAATTTAGTGTGATGGGAAACTTAGCTAAAACAGGGAACTAGAAAGCACTCTAAGGTTGGTTTTAGAATGTTTGGGATAAAATGGATATGTATTGGCATTGGTATTTGGGCCTACCCTCTCACTTCACAATGTCATATAAATAATGGTGTTGGGTGCTTTGATAATATATACCATTAACCATGTATTTATACTTGGCTAGAAAACCAACTTAGCTTTCCCCTTGGTGATGAAATCCAAGTAGGTAGGCCTTGGGAAGACAACTGTTTAATTATTTTTGAATGTAAAATGGTTTGGTAGTGTGTGAAAAAGAGTAAAATAGTCTAACTAAAATGATAATTTGAAAAACCACCTATTTATACTATGTGAGTTACTCTAAGAATGCAAATAACTAAAAGGGAAATGTGAATTAATTACTAGCAAATAAATGTTAATTATTTGATTGATAATAGTATAGAGTCAGTTCAGGTGACACTGTATGCAAATAGTATAGAACATAGTCAACTAGGTCACTGCTATTCTATAGAAGTAAGGTCTTTAAGAACAAAGTTGAATAGGTTGACTACATCTCTTAAACAAAAGGCATACTATAGAACTATGTTGAGCAGGTCAACCTAATTAGCTATAGGGTTGTAATTTTGAAGACTGCTAACTTATGAAAAATATAATCGAAGGAAGAATTGAAATGATAGAGATAAAATAAATGATCCTTGGTGGTGCTGAAGATGATTTAGATTGTAAATTTTTATGCTTTAGTGATTAATTGTTGTTTTCAAACTCTACAAATTGGGTCGACTGGTTCAACTAAGTTTGTAAAACCCTCTGTGCTGAAAAAGATAAATGAATAGAGTTGACTGATAGTGTATGATAATAAAGTACTGATTAAGAATAATGTGTCAAATTTTTTGATCTAGTAACCTATAATTGATGAAGACCTAAATATACAAAACATAGTCATTTTGAAATAAGTGTGCGTTAAACCTATGTATAAAAAAATAGAACTATACTGACTGGATCGATACAATATTAAAAATATAATATAATGATAAAAATTATGGCATGAAAGAAAACCTACAAGGGTTAGATTCACATCAGGTTCACCAGAATGTATGCAAAGGGAAATACAACTAGTGTATAAATCAATCCTAGCTTAGAGAAGATAAATCCTACTTACACTTCCAATTGTTAATACATTAGATATTCAAGTTCATGACCAAGTTAGATCTTTTAGATATATCCAAGGGATCTCTTACCAAAATAATATCACTAGGGAGGGTTATAAAGCCTTCAGTAAAAAAAACCATTCGATAACTCCAATTAGGTCCTATGTTTTCATATTCACAATGTAAGTAGATGACAAAATCAAAGTAAATTCTAATCTAGTGCTCACTAAATCTTGTGGCACAAAGTGGGGGAAAAAAAAATAAAAAATAAAAATGCATAAAATACATACACTCAAATAAATGTATAAAAAATCCTAATACATGGGAGAGAAGTACATGTGCAAATTTATCTACTCTTACAAATGAGGAACAAAGTTAAGAATACTTACCTTTGAAGACAAACCCACCGAGCCTCAATCTCTCCCTTGGCCAAGGTGATTCACAAGAGGTTGTTATGGTATGTAAGGATGGCAAGGATAAATCAGCTCTAGGCTACATTTTTAGCATAATTATGTATTTACCTTGGGTTATTGACTAAGGTAATAAGTCTATGGTTAGTTGCCTGAAACACTTGGGTTAAGAGGTTAGTTTGTTTAATGGGCTTAACTATTTTCATGTTAGTTGATGTTGGTTGTTTTACCCACCCTTTTCACATGTTTCTTAGGTGGCTCATTTATTTTCCTATTTAATAGGCCTTCTTGTATTGTTAGGATAATAGAATGTATGATATGAATACAATCTAGTTCTTTCTCACTCTCTATGTTTTATCTAATATGGTAATCAAAGCTTGCAGT
The DNA here is from genome assembly GCA_037957365.1 of Torreya grandis. Lineage (NCBI taxonomy): Eukaryota > Viridiplantae > Streptophyta > Pinopsida > Cupressales > Taxaceae > Torreya > Torreya grandis. The sequence continues at coordinate 3,654,061 of JARHVA010000338.1, read as the reverse complement.
TTAGGAAGCTTGGGAGGAAGCTTGTGAATCAAGAGAGGATGGTCTTGTTAGGGAGGAGTGTGAAGTGCCTAGTGTAGAGCTATGAGAGGAAGATTTTTTTTCCTTTGACCAACAATTTAACTTGAAGGAAAATCCCAAAAATTCATTTGAGCATTGTTTTTTATGATTCTTATTTCTATAAAATTCTCTAGCTCAGAATTAATCTATTGGATCAGATAGAATTAAATTTCATTGAGTATTTTATCTAAAAATTGCATTTGAATTTTTCTAGTTGGTCATTTCCATACGATTTGGGGAAGAGACCAAATTTTCATTCAGGCACTATTTTTGGTGAGTGAGGAGTCTAAAAATTCTATTTTTTGAGAAAAGATGATAGGAATTGATGGATTTAATTTGGTTGAGTATTTCTCCCAAAATCTACATCTAAAGTTTTGTAGGTAGGCCAATTTTTTGATTGACTGATTATTTTTATAAAAAAATTAATCTAAATTTTTAGTATTTCAATTAATTTTAATTTTCTAATTGAAATAATTCAAAACTTTAGCTTATAAGGGTTATCGGGGACCTCCTGGTGACTAATTATCTTAAAAAAGCTTTGAAAGGTAAAAATTTCACCATTTTTAAGGTTTTTAATCTGGATGTTGGTGGAAAAGGAATTTTTCAAATTATAATTGTAGATCTCTAGATAAAATTATTTGTCTATTTCTAGTGTTTTTAAAGATGAAAAATTTAAAATTTCCCAAACGATGTGGAGTTTTTTGCTAAAAACTAGAGGTATTGACCAGTTTATGATTTGAACTAGTGGGTAGGAGGATTTTTGTGTAAAGTCATTATAATTTTTTTTGTATTTGCATTTTTTTTTGAAAAAATAGGTCAAAATGGATAGTTTATAACACCTCTTATTGGCAAATTCATAAAAATTAATAGGCAAAGATTTTAGTTTATGGAGTCATAAGGTTTTGACGATATGTGTATATCAAAACCTTGATCAAATAGTGCTTGGTAAAGAGCAAAGGCCTACCATAGGTACTGATGACTATGATAAATGTCATCATGAGGCTCTTATGTTGTTAAAACTAGCAGTAGTAGATAATCTAATCTCAAAGGCCAAAAATATGACCATTGCATAAGATTTAAGGACTAATCTTACTTCTAAATATCAGGGTTTTGAAGTTGGTAGGGTATTGTACTTGAATAATTTGTTATTTTATAATATGATGTAGGAAGGTGGCTCCATTTCTAAATTTTTCTTATAGATCAAGGACATTAATGATCAGTTGAAGGCCGTGCGAAAGCCTATTGATGAGAAAGATTTTATTGCTCTAGTTATGTAGAATCTTCCACCTTCATTTGAGTCATTTATGGAGTCCTTACACATGATTTCTGAGACACAGACTTTAGACTTTGAAAATTTGTCCACATTGCTATTGCAAAAGGATAGACAATAAGATTAGGTAGTGTTATCTATATCTACTTATATAGAGAGTGCATTCTTCATCAAGGGAAAGGGTAAGTAGTTTGGTAAAACTACTAGTTTTTTGACAAAAAATTATAAGTAAGTGGTTCTAATAAGAGATCTAAGTGGAAATTTTTTTACTATAAGCAACTTGGTGACCTTAAGAAAGATTGTAGGAAAAGACAATAGGATATGGCTAACCCTAGAAATAAAGCTCATCATGTGAATGTATCTGAAGGAGAAGGTGAGGAATCATTTATTGATTTTGCTTTCATGGCTTCCAATGGTAATTTTATGGTGGATCAAGCTTGGTACTTTGATTCAGGGGCATCTTGCCATTATACATGCCTAAGGACTGGTATGTGGATTTTGTTGAAAATGATAGTAGTAATGAATTTATATCTTTGGGAGATAGTAGAACTCATTTTATGAAGGGATATGGTAATGTTCAAATTGGTTTTAATGGTATAGTTCAGTATACATTTAAGAATGTTAGGTATGTGCCTGATATGAACAAAAATATACTTTTGATTAGTGAGATCACTTTAAAATCTAATTTTGTTGTAAAATTTCAAAGACAAAAATGTTTAGTCACTACCAAAAATAACAAAATTATTGTTGTTGGGATTGGTGAGAAAAGCTTGTATAAGCTTGTAGATCCATATAAAGCAAAGGAAAGTGCACTTACAGTGGTTGATAACACAAGTTCACTGTGGCATGAAAGGTATGGGCATTTGAATTTCTAGTATTTGACGACATTGAGAAAGACTAAGATGGTTAAGGGGATTCCTTCTATTCAAGATAGTCATCATGTATGTACTGGATGTTAGTTGGGGAAGCAAGTTAGACATTCATTTGATGTTGGTAAATATTCAAGAGCTAAGGGAGTATTGGATCTGGTACATGTAGATTTATATGGTATAATGTAGACACCTACCCATTATAGAGCCCATTATTTTTTATTGTTGGTAGATGATTTCTCTAGGAAAAAGTGGGTATATTTTATAGTGAATAAATCTAATTGTTTTTCTAACTTCCTTACTTGGAAACCTATGGTTGAAAAATAGGCAAAACCAACTATGAAATATCTTAAAATAGATAATGGGGGTAAGTTCATCTCAAAATAGTTCAAGGATTTTTATGCCATTAAAGGCATAAATAGACAATACACTAACCCTTACACTCCATAATAAAATAGAGTTGTGGAAAGGCAAAATAGGATGGTGATGGACATGGCTCACTGCATGGTCTAAAATAGAAATGCCCCATATAGATATTGGGTAGAAGAAATGAATACGGTAGTGTACATCCTCAATAGAAGTACTAAATAATCATTAGGAGAATATGACTCTAGGGGAGGCTTGGTTAGGTTAAACTCTATATGTAAGTGTTTTTCAAATTTTTTGTTGTGTAACTTTTTCAGCTATTCTTAATCAAAAGAGAAGTAAATTGGATGCAAAAAGAAAAGCATACATGTTTGTTAGGTACAGTGAGTAGTCAAAGGCCTAAAAATTACTTGATATTTCTATTAATAAAGTTATGGTAAATAGATATGTTATAGTAAATTAATAGATGCCATACTTCATAGGAACTAGTACAATTTTAGATATTGAGTCATTATTTTCTTCTAATGATTCTATTATAAGTTGTGGTGTGAAAGTTGAGTAGGATTATAGTTCATCAATGAAATCACATTTTAGGGAGGGAATTGATATAAGTCATTGTGAGGTTTTAGCAGAACAACTAAAGAAGCGAACGTGGTATTATACCACTATAGAAGTACTAAATGAAGGAGACTTGCCACAAGGTATGGAAGGAAGAAGATTGAAATCAGGAAAGTAGTTTGGTAATAAAGGTGAGCATGATAATTTTTCTCTAACAATTTCTATTTAACATGTATTTGAGCCTAATTATTTTTTAGAGGCCAAAGGGAAGAATGAGTGGGAATCAACCATGTATGTGGAATATGATTCCTTGATGAAAAATAAGACTTGGGAGCTCATGGAACTACTTCCAAGAAAGAAATCCATTGGTTGTAAATGGATTTACAAGGTAAAATGCAAAGTAGATGGTTCTTTGGACAAACACAAAGCCAAAATTGTTGAAAAAGGTTATGCACAAGAGGAAGGGATTGATTATGAAGAGACTTTTTCTCCTACTACAAAGATGGTAACTTTTCATTTGATTATTGCTATTACTACTCAATTTGGATGGTAGGTGCACCAAATGGATGTCAAGAGTGCTTTTTTGAATGGAGATCTAGAGGAGGAAGTCTACATGGTTCATCCATATGGTTTTTAGGTTCCTAGTAAGGAACACCTTGTTTTCAAGTTGATCAAGTCCTTGTATGGGCTTAAGTAGGCTCCTTGAGCATATTATATGAAGATAGATACATACCTTAGGGAGTTTGGTTTCAAAACATGTAACTCTAAACCAAATATCTATGTAAAAGTGTCTGGTAATGATATATTAATTCTCATTGTATATGTTGATGATATAACCATCACTGGGAGTAGTGCTAGTCTCATTCAAAAAATGAAGGCTAATATTTGTTATAATTTTGAAATGATAGACTTAAGGTAACTAAAATTCTATTTAGGTGTTAATTTTTGGTAAGGTGATTGTGTTGTATTCATGTCACATAATAAGTATGCCAAATCATTGTTTTAAAGTTTTATAATGATGGATTGTAATCCAAATCACACACATATGGAAGTTGGAGCTAAAATTTTAACTGATACTAATTCACATTTGGTCAATGAAATAGTGTATTAGCAGCTAGTGGGTAGTCTCATTTACCTCACTACTACTAGACCAGATATTTGTTTTACAATGAGTTTTCTATCTTGATTCATGTCTAATCCACAAGAAGTAAATTTTTTAGATACAAAATAGGTATTAATATATGTCAAAGGTACTCTTGAATTTGGCATACTATATGGGAAGTCTATAGTTTTTGAGCTTTTTAGGATATTCTAACTTTGATTGGGCATGAACAATAGATTTAATAAAATCTATAATAGGCTATGTATTTAGTCTTAGTTTAGGATTTTTCTAATGGTAGAGAAAACTACAAACTATAGTGGCATTATCTTCAATACAAGTAGAGTATAAAACTATGGTTAGTGTAGGTTGTGAAACTATGTGGATAAAGAAAATCTTGGAGGATCTTCAGTTTGAGTCATCAAAGCCTACTCTAATTTTTTGTGATAACGAGAGTGTTCTAAAGATGGTGAAGAATCTAGTATTCCATGCTAGGACCAAAAACATTGAGGTTCACCATCATTACATCTAATATTTGGTTAAAAATGAATAAATTAGTCTCTTTTACTGCCCCACTATAAAGCAACTAGCTGATATAATGACCAAACCACTTGGTGCAGACAAGTTCATAAAATTTAGAGACAAACTTGGTCTTGTTTCTAGTTTTGTTATTAAGGGAGGGCATTAACATAATCATTTATTTACCTTGGGTTATTGACTAAAGTAATAAGTCTATGGTTAGTTTCCTTACCCACTTGGGTTAAGAGGTTAGTTTGTTTAATGGGCTTAGCTATTTTCATGCTAGCCAACTTTGGTTGTTTTACCTACCCTTTTTACATGTTTCTTAGGTGGCTCATTTTTTTGCCTATTTAATAGGACTTATTATATTTTTAATATAATGGAATGTATTCTATGAATACAATTTGGTTCTTTCTCACCCTCTGTGTTTTATCTAATATACACAACCTATCTATGCATCCAAAATACTTCTCCATAAGACAAGATCTGTATCTCTAAATAAAGTATTAGAACCCTAAGATATTCTCCTCAAGTATAATGGTGGATAAAAAATTCATAATATATATATATTTTGTTCCCTTCCTAAATAAATGATGAAATGAGTGTGTATATATAGCTAAATCTAACCCTAGTCTTTTGCAAAAGTTTAGCCGATAGGGTTAACCCAATCGACTCTGTATCATTATTGACAAAAACAAATTAGGTCTTGGTCTAGGTTAGACAAGGACTAACCTAGAACCTAAATGATTTTTTAATTAGAGTATAGGGTTGATGGGGATGATATTATATTGTAAACTGTCAAAAAGGATTTTAGGTTAGGGAAGGGCTAATGAAGGAGAAAAATGACTAGAAGAGGGTAAAAAATAGGAGGCAAAGCTTATGGGAATGGTTTTAAGATATGGTTCTGTAGATATAACATGGTAGTAAAGGGAAAAAAATCCTACAAAGTACCAATGGTCTACCCACCCCTTTTTTGGTGTACCCCTTAAGGTGCACAATCATAGAGATTGAGACTTGATGGGTTTCTACAAGAGAAAAAACATCAATAATTGATAAAACATTGAAAATATTATGTGTATAGAACTTACACTAAAATTTAATCTTAACCTAGTTGACCACCAGATCAAAGTTAGTAAACACATTTGTTCCTTGGCCTTATGCTTTAATTTGAACTACAACCCTACGATTAAGGCCTTATCCTCCACCAGATTATTTATACAAGGGAACTACAATCAATATGAAGTTAGGTATCTCTTTCCTTAGGGATAAATCAATAGAAAACCTAACCCACTCCCCTATTTGTAATAGAAACCATATACATATAGGTACCATAGGATTTTCAACCTTAATTCATTTCTAGCTTTATCCTTGGCAGCTTTTGTGCTTAGTAGATAAATCCTTAGGTCTAAGGATACTAGGTTCACTCTCTTATTGATAGCATTGTATTTAGTTATCATGTCCTTCATGAGGTTCCCTATCTACTCATATTTTATTGGCTAAACCTATCCATGGTAACCACATATGATAAAATTTAGTGGCCATGTACTTATTTAACATTTAAGACTAGTCCCTACTAAGGAGAATGCCATAAGCTTCAAGAATCTCTACAACCTGGATGTCTATGAACTATTAAATCCTAGGCTTAGATTATAGTTGAATGTGGACATTCAAAATCTCACCCACTAATTTGGAATATAAATTATCTATTTGAAGCACCATCTTATCCTATTTTATAAGAACTAACCCTAACTTCTCACAATTACCTATTGGCATTACATTCGTTGTGGCTTTCAAGTTCACTAAGAAATTATGTAGGCTCTTTCCAAAAAACTTGACAATCAAGAGGAAAGGGGGAACCTCAATCTTGTTCTTATGAATGAGTACATTGGTGTGGGCCATCTTATTCTTAGTCTAGGTAAGGTACATTGGCTTATCAATTAAGGATTTTAGTAGAAGATCATGTTGCTCAGTGATTTGAGCAAGTTCATTATGTAACCAAGGAATCTAAGGATGATGTTAGTCTATGAATTAATAAGATAAATCAAATAAATTAGAATATAAGACTAGAATTACAAGCTTATATTCTTGGGGGAGAAAATAACAAGCACTCAAAAGATAATAATAAGACAAAACAAAATCTTTCACCTTCCTTGATAATTTGATTTACTAGTTAGCTTAAGAGTGGAATGTGCTTGATTTGTGGATAATGAGTCTTTGTCAATGGTGCATGTGCATCATCTCCACTTATTTAATTTAGAAATTGGCTTGACATGAATTGATTATTGAAACTTCCTCTCAATATTTTTGCATGGTAAGTTTGACTTAATAAGCTTGTTGAAAGTGTGTGAGGACCTTGCTATTTATAATTTTCCAACTGAATCCAACCCATGTGTGGTTAAGATTGAGTTAGGTTTAGGAGATCGAATGCATTTATGTTTTTGGGATAGAAGTTACATTTGTAAATCATGGATTAAAATTCTTGATATTTATCCCATTTATGTTGATATTTCTAATTTTTGACTTTGAGGCTAATGACATCATCATAACATCATGCTTCCTAATATTTATTGAAATTTCATATTTAGAAATTATAGATTCATTTATTCAACATGTATTTTTAACTTAAACATTTAATTTTATTTATTTTATTAAGAAATCCTCATTAGTATTTTTTCAATTTCTAAATTTGATTAATTTCCATGCACTATTGATTGAAAACATCAATTTTTAGGTAACAATTTGATTGGAAGTGAATTATTAAGAGGTTATCATTGAATATATGGTATTACCCAAAATAAGGAGTTATTAATATGATTTTGGGAATTTACATCTAATGTGCAGATGAATTTGGGCAATTTAGTGATTTTTGGGCTTAATTTGGGTTATTTTCTAGAAATTGGTCTGATGTCTATTTAGACACAAAATGTGGACAAAACAAAGTGTCTACATTTTTCCCTTATTTGTGAAGGCAGTTAAAGACACATGCATATTAACATCTTCTCAGAGAATGAAAATGTCATTTTGATGAAAAATAAGATAAGTATTGAAAAATGATGCTCCAAATAAAGTTTGGTAAGCCTACGATGCCCCTTTAAGGGAGTGGTTCATTGATGGATGGTCCCTAAAAAATAATCAATAATAATAATGAAATTATCCCATAGATGAGATTTATCCAATTTATCTAATGCTTGTATGCATTAGTTTCAAAATATGAGAATAAAATTAATGTGTTGACAACCATGGATTGTTATGAGCCAATAGGTACAGGTTCATGCCCTAGAGGGTAATCCTACTTGAATAATGAATTTTACCTAATGGGGTAGATTTGATCATGATAAATTGATTGTACCCTAGTAGGGTAGATTGACAAGCATAACTTAAGGAGATAACCTATTACATAGATTAAAGATGAACGGGTGAAAACATAAGTATGACAATATAATGACTTTTCAAAAATTGAAGAAGCCACAACAAAATAGGCACACAAGGATACACAAAGTGATAAAAGAGATGATTGGAAGAATATAGTGATAATGATGGCTGAGCTGAATTTAGATACTCCATATATCCAAGTGCTACCTACATAGTCCAAATAGACCTTAGGCCAATGCAGTTCTCCTAGAAGTAGGATAAAATGGAATGATGACTAAATAAATAAATGAATAAGAATGAGAATAATAATTTATAAATGTGGATGATACGGTTTTACCTACCAATATAGAGATGCTCATCATGATTAACATTGATACAACCAAAATTTTGAATTGGTTTTGATTTAATCAAGTAAAAGGGGATAATTTCAAAAGTGAATGAGGGGAATTATCATGGAACCATTATTTTTAATACTATATGTCTATTATTTAATTTTCCACCTAACATTATGCACCATAATTATAGATGAACCATGATAATATTGGATGTCATAAGTGTAAATACTAACTCCTGATCCAATAGACAATTGAAAAGAATGCACCAATGATAAAAACCATGATGACAATGTTGACATATGACTATGGATGAACTCAAGTACAAGCACAAGGAATCACCCTATGAACACATATGCACTAAATCAAAGCACTAACAATGAAAGCAAATAAACAAACAAATAAACAACTAAGCATATACACACACATAAAACTTTAGAATAGAAGCAACAAAAAACAATCTATCATTAACCAAGCCAATACCTCTATGTGAAGGCTCAACGGGATGATAAATGGATGGTTTCCATAATAAATGATATATACAAGGGAATGTCATGTGGGGATAATATATCTTGGTATAAATTACACACTTTTATTTACTCCAATAGGGTGAAAACTAGAAGCTTGGCCTAAAAGTGTGAACTAGGTGGTGCCCCTAAGCAAGGATACATGCAAAGGTAAGAACAAACCTCGAAGGATACTTGGACTAAAAGTGAGAATGGGAACCAACCATTAATTTAATACTATAGAATAGATTTGGGAAGGACACATCCCAATGGTTTCTAAAATAATTGGTTTAATGACTAAGTTGCCCCAAAGTGGGTAGATTAAGGATTATTGACTAGGTTTAAGATAAGATAAGTTTTTTTTTTTTTTTTTTTTTTTTGTGGATTTATATCTCTCTAGGATATTGTAAACCATTTTCAAATGTTTATGTTTTGGAAATAATGTTTTCAATGTTTTAGCTTTGTTTTAACTCAAAAAAATAGCAAGAGCATGGCTTAGGTTGCTCATAAAATGGCCAAAGTGTTGGAATAAGGGTGGTGAGATAACCTTAGAAAACACTAAGTGCTACTTAAATAGTCCAAATGGACCTAAATCCACTATAGTTCACCTTACAACACAAAATCTTGACTAAGTAATAGTAGGTTGGAAATAGGAAAATGGAAAAGGTATGAAGCAATGGTAAGGCAAGGTAAATGGAAAGGCAAGGCAAATGGAAAGGCAAGGCAAATGACACTATTCTATTATACTTGCTAATGTGGAGATTCATGTCTTGATTAACATATGATACAACTAGAATATTTGATCAACTTGATCTATATCCCACACCCACTCTAAATAGTTGCTTTGTTAAGAACCTGATGTTGATTTTTACTTAAATAACACTATTGTGATATTCATCATCTATTGATTCTATTTCCTACATACTTATAGACAATATGTCTTCGTAACTTTGATGAAGGAAAGTGTGGCTAGGAATGGTAAATAATGATAGGCATTAGATGAAATTTTTGATTGGGGAATGGAATATAGGTCTATAATGGAAATTATAATGGTTGGGTAACAAATTAAGATTGGGATTTTTAGTCTCACACAATGTTTTTGATTCTAGATTCAACATAATTTTGGTTGTGGTAGGGATAAATACTTCTAAATATGCTCTCAATTAGACTATATTATCTTTTTTTGTTTAATCCTAAGAGATGTCACAATATAATTATGATTTATATTAGAAGCTATACTGATTTGGACTTAAATAATGTTTTCATCAAGTAATGAATAAATATTATGCTCAATGATTAGCATCTCAAAGAGGATTTCACCAATAAAATTGTCTTGATTGTCCCATAGTGCCTCTGAGAACGTTTCACTAAGGAACATTGAACTTTGACTTTTATTGTATTCTATCACCTCAAACAAGGTTTCATTAGAATATTTTGAGTTTGGACTTTAATTATCCCATGGCACCTCCAAAAAAGTTTCACTAGGAGACTATTGTTTTTCAAATTTAATGTGGTCTTGGTCCCCTTGATATTCAATAACTAATATGTCTCCATGGATGTAGTTTAATAATGTGTGATTTTGTTTGTCCTAATCAATGTTTTTGGGAGGTGGAATGTCAATATAATGGCAAGGTTGGTTGGTGTCAATGGAAAGTGGAATGGTAATAGACTGATAAAAGGAAAAATAATCCTCATAAAGGCTACTAGGAGAACTAGTGTCGATGCTAAGGAAAACATCCTTAACAACTATAGAAGGCTCACAAATTTATTCAATCTAATCTATAAGGAGTGTGTAATAAATGAAATAATCCACTAATGTATTTTGATTTTGAAGCCAATTATTACTCAAATGACTCCAAATCTGATGTTAAGACTAACATTGATTCTACTTCTAATGTTGAATCAAATATTGGTTTACAAATAGAACCTGACACTAATTCTGATTCTTTTTTTAGTGTGGATGCTAAACATAATTTTGGTTTGTAAACATAACCTATCTATAATGTATATGCATCTAAAAAGATGTCATGTTGAATTTGGTAATGGAAAAGTATTGGCCTATGAAATACTAATAGGTTGTTATTTGGCAATAGGTTCATCTAAGTGGGGTTTAATAAAGACTAGCATGTCAAAGTGAGGTTCTTAAAATAAATGGAAATGGTTCAATGGTGACTCAACAAATACTAGCTTATCAAAGTGAGGCTCTTCAAAGATAGGGGAATGGTTGAAGGGTGACTCAACAAAGACTATCTTGTCAAAGTGAGGCTCCTCAAAGATAGGGGAATGGTTAAAGGGTGACTCAACAAATACTATCTTGTCAAGATGAGGCTCCTCAAATATAGGGGAATAGTTGAAGGGTGACTTATATTAAGTTGACTTGTCAAAGGTTGACTCATCATAAATATGTGTTTCAATAAAAACATCAAGGATTGATTAGTTGTCTTAGCCTTGGCTTAATATTGTTTAAAAAAATCTTAGACTTGGAAATACTTTATTCTTTAATAAATGATGGATCTTAGAGAGGAAATGATTGGCTCTATTATGACTCAAAGACTAGATTAGTTATTGGAATTATTTAATATTTTTGAATAAAACTATTTAATCATTCCATAGGAAAGTTAGACAAGAATTTATCTCCAACCTTCAAATCTTTTATAATGACTACATCTCTATTCTAAATAATCCATTTGTCAAATTGGATTTAAAAATGGGTTGGAGATGTGATAATTGGCTTAGGTGAATGGTAGTTATAAGTCAATGATTTGTGTATTTATGGCTAAATCATGATATCCCCATGGTAAATCAAGATTTAGACATCTTTTTTGAACCTTACATATCAACTAAATGAGTGGCCTTCAACCCTATGATACTCAAAATATTCATCTGTTTGGTACCAGGGAGCATTTTTACCAAAAGGTTGAGTATGTGGATGCAAAATTATGTTTCTAGTGACCAATTGATAAAATATGTCTCTTGAGGAAACATTGGGTAAATTTTCAATTTGATACAAAAATCTTGGTCTTGATAAAAATTAACCTAAATAAGGGTGGTCTTTGCACTTGATGGAAAATTGGAATGGTTTGGCTTGGCTTATGATTGAAATTATCCCAAAGAGGGAAAATTTGGTCTTGATAATTGACCTGAACCCAAAATAGGGAGAACTTGGTCTCTAAAAGTGGTATGATCCTAAAGAGGATGAACTTAGGCTATGGTTTGAATTGGGAATGTGGTTCAAGATGAATCAAATCAAATTGGAATGGTATGAATGGGTATGGAGGTCTAAAATGAACCCTAATTTGGAATTGGAGTGACCTAGTAATAGGCATGTTTGATTTCAAACAAACTTTGATTTGTCATGGTTTGGATAAAAATAGGCAATGAGTATGTGGTTTCAAATAAACCCTAATTTGGCATGGTTTAAAATGTAATTGGATACTTAATGTTTAGAAAAGGTCTATATGAAAGTGGTCTTGCATTTGGTCTAAAATTAGACTTAAAACTTGGCACTTGGAATTTGGTTTGATTTAGGAAATGGTTTTAATTGAAATGGACTTGAAATCAATCTGAAAATGAAAATGGACTTTGTCCAATTTTGGCATGAAATTGGAATGAAATTAGGTCTAGGTTTTGGTTTGAAAGTGGGATTGGTCTAGGAAGAGGTCTTGGTTCAAAATGAAATAGGACTTGGCCTAGGTTTGGTATGAAATTGGAATTGTTCTAGGTCTAGGAACATGAAATTTAAACTAATTTAAGTCTAAGGATTTTGGTTCAAAATAAAAGGTACACTTGGTCTAAGTGAAATTTGGAAACAAGGTTAACCTTAGTCTTGGTCTAAAAAGGAATTTGTATTCTAAAATAAAAGATTGAAGTTTGGTCAAGGAAGAGATATTAAAACAAACTAAAATATAATACAAGTAACACAAATTAAGTATAAAATGTAAACCACTCAACCCTAAGTAGTAGGCAAGATTCAATCATAAATTAATTATCCTTAGATTGAAACTTGAAAATGGATTTCAAACTTTGTCTTGAGAGGCATTTGGAATTTGACAAAGGCTCATGGATTTGATAAAACATCATAAAAATTATAGGTTTGAATTGGAATCCACATTTTGGGGCTTTAGACTTAGTTGTGAATGAAATTTAAATGAGAAATAGTCTAGACCAAAATGGGCAGCATAAAAAAGCCTTTCAGAAACTAAAGCATGATTTGGTTTTTTGATCTTTTGGACTAAGGCAAATGGTTTTGAAAAATTGGGTAGCATAAAACTTCTTGGTGTAAAGGTGTATGTATCATGTGTTTTGACTTTGGACTTATTTGATTGTGTGAAATGGTTTTGGACTCAACATACAAGTAAATAATAAACACACAAGTGTACAATCCTATCTTATTAATTGACACAAGGTTGCATCATATCCACCAAATTTCATCGATATACCCATTATTGAGAGGAATTAAGTGTTAATAAAATAAATAAAAGTGCATGAAGGTAGATTATTTATCCCCCCTCTATCTATCAATAACTTATACCTAGCATGGAACTTAGAGTTCAAAAGCAACTTGGCATTGATAAAATAATCTGTGGCAAGTGGGGTCTCTTAGTCTAATTTTTTTCCCCATGCTTATAAATGGTCCATAAATATCAAATAATACTTGGGTGAAATAAAATATCCATTGAGTGGATGACAAAATGACAAACGTATTATAAGAGGGTCTTGTCCCTTTTGTAACCACATCATTCATCAATTGCTTAGTGAAGTACAATGTATAGAATGTGCATACACTGAAGATCCATTAAAATTGTTAGGTTGACTTCTCAACCACTATCCGATTGAATGGTGTGCTCAATTTTTATAACCCACCTAATTTGTGTCTTAGAGCAAAGTTTCCATTTAACAATCTACGTTATTACCATTTTATTGAAAAATAAAAAAAACAGAAGATAAAAAAGTCACTATTTAGCAGGGAGAAGTCATCGATTATCAAAATTAAAGTCATTATTTCCTAGAAAAAGTAGAAAAGTCACCAATTTCATAAAAAAATATACCTAACAAAGTCACTGATATCTAGGGACAAAGTCTCTATTTTCTAAGCTCAGGTTGAAGTCATCAATATCTAGGGTTGAAGTTAGATTTCATGGAAAAGATAGAAAACTAAAAAGACACAAGAACCATTGAAGTCACTATTTTACCATTATGAGGTCACTATTTTCAATAAAAAATAAGCATTATTGCCAATACATAGGTTAAAGTCACCATTTTCAAGGTAAACACAAAACATAGAAATTTTAGTTGAAAAAAGCTAGAAATAATTCCATTAATGAGATTTTTTTAATTTTTATAAATCTTAAATCACTCTTAATATGAATGTGGGGTGCATGGTCCAACCAGGTATGCAATTATAAAATCAAATAATCCAAAGATGATGTTAGTCTAAATGTTATTGAGATAATCAATGAAAAATGCATATAAGACTAACATTCGAAGCCTAGATACTTGGGGGAACAAATAAAAAGCAATAAAAAGATAATAAGAAGACAAAAACAAATTCTTTCACCTTCCTTGATAATTCTATTTATCAGTTAGACTAAGAGTGGAATGTGCTCATCTTGTGGATAACGAGTCTTTGTCAATGGTACACATGCATCATCTCCCATTGTTCACTTTGGCAATTGTCTTGACATAAGTTGATTAGTGAAGCTTCCTCTCAACAATTCTATATGGTAAGTTTTTCTTAAGAAACTTGTCGAAATTGTGTGATGACCTTTCTATTTATAGTTTTCCAACTGACTCCAACCCATGTGTGGTTAAGCTTAGGTAAGGGTTGGGAGGTCAAATGCATTTAAGTTTTTTGGACAGAGGTTTGATTTATGAAACATGGCTCAACATTATTGATATTTATCCCATTTATGTTGATATTTTTTATTTGACTTTGAGGTTGATGGCATCATCATGACATCATACTTCCTAATATTTATTGAAATTTCATTTTTAGAAATTATATATTCATTAATTCAACATGTATTTTTCACTTAAGCATTTAATTTGATTTGTTTATTTAAGTAATCATGATTAGTATTTTTAAAATTTATGAATTTGATTAATTACCATGCACTATTGGTTGAAAATGTTAATTTGCTAGGTCACAATTTGACTAGAAGTGAATCAATGAGAAGTTATCATTAGATATAGTGTATTACCCAATATAGGGATGAAATGACATGATTTTAGGCATTTATGTCTAATGTGCAGATGAATTTGGGTGCTTTTATGATTTCTAGTCTTAATTTGCATTATTTGCTAGAAATCAGTCTGATTTCTATTTAAACACAAAATGTGGCCAAAATGGAGTGTCTACACATGAATGGTGATAGTATCCTTAATTTTATTCATGTATTTTACTATGTTATAAACTCCCTTATTTTGAACTAGTTTGTCCTCTTTAGGATCTCTTGGTTCATAGTGTTTTGGAGGTGGAGGGTCATTCTTAGCATTGTGATCTAGTGGGATTATGCTAGTGTTTGGGGGTGTCAAATTATTAAGAGGATATTATATTTATTAGTTAATTGGGGTGTAATTTATCTTTTGGAAATGTTGGAATGCATGAACCTCACTATCACTCTCCTCTAGGCCATTTTATTCTTGGCTGGGAAACTTCATAGTTTCTAACACCATGGCCGTGTTAGGGGCCTACTTGAGTTTGATGATTTCATGTTATTTGGAGCCACATCATAATCCATTTATCTTTGGAAGATATCAAAGTTGATATATAAATATATACAATCCAAATCCTTATGTTTAATCATGTTATGTACTCGACACTAGTTAGGTAGAGATATCTCACATATGTTAACTTCAAGCATCCTATTAGGGGAGGAATCTAGCTGATTATGGGGATGAATATAATTTTTGTTTTGTATTTTTTAGGAGAAGTAATTTTTTGATATTTTAGCATTAGTATTTTCTATTTATCTTTGTAGACCTAAGAAGTCATTACTTAGCTTTTGGACTATTCATTAGATGGCATCCAACTCATTTTTAGTATAATACTAAGGTATAGTTTGGGTGTTGTTAGTTGCTACCAATGTCACTTGGTGTTAAAACTAAGGATAAATTTCATGGTTTACAAGGTTAAGATATCCTAGGTTCTAGTTTAGCATGGCATGACCCAAAGGGAGATGGTTTATTATTAGTAGCAACTGAAACATGGGAATATTCTGTATTGTGTTGGGTAACAAGTTTAATGTAGGCATATGTCGAAAGACATTAGGAAGGGGAGACATCATTTTACCCTAAGGGTTTAAATACTTATTTAATTTTATAGATTTATCATAAGCCAGGGTTAAGTTAACTATCTAGGGGTATCATCTTAAAAACATGGCCATCCATGTGTCTAAGGCATTTTTGTACATAGCCAACACCAATTGGGTATTATGATGGTAAATCATGGTAACTAAGATGTACATTTTATGGAACCTATCATTGAATATTATAATAAAATCATTAGGTTATCATTTAATGCAATAAAATTACTAGTAGAGGACACTAGGATCAATGACTTGCCAAAATTAGGCCAAGAAAGATATACTAAATTGGTCCCAACTTATGATTGAGTTCTTAGGGAGGTTAAGGAACCAATCATAGGCTGAGTCCATGAAAGTGAAGGGGAAAAGACTACATGTTACATCTTCATGTTCCACATTGAGAAGTCTTAGGGTAGTCTTGTATGAGGTTACATGTTCTTTATCCATTCATCCTACACCAAGAGTGAAGTGGGGAAGGTATATTTTTAGGTTACTAGATAAGTCATGGATAACTTTGGGAATATTGATAGCCAACCCAACTAACCAAGGTACTTGGAGAACCATTGTAGGAGGTCTATTTGGGGAAGATTATGAAGATGAGATAGTGGAATCGACTACAGGTCTAGGTATAGATCTACTAAGTCTGGGCCTCCTATAAAGTTGTAAAGGTGAAATAACTAGTTATTCATGATAAATGACAATTAAAATGTTATGATTATAAATAATAACTACCATAAACCCAATAGTCTATCAAACAGGTTTGAAAAATATATTATCCTCTTTTTAGTACTGATTGTTGTCAGCATCAAGATCCTTTCTACCTTTTAATGTAGTCATGGGATTGAGTTTTTTGAAGAGGAAATTGGGGGAAAATGCATGGGATAAAATATACCATCATTAATTTTAGGACTGATGCTAGTTCAATCCAAGGACTAAACAGGTTAAAATTTTATACTCAAAGATCCATGTGTGTTACCATTGAAGGTTTAAGATATTTGGAATTGATATTTGAATTAGTTAAAATCTAAAGTAGCTTATACTCATCATTTAATATTGAATCACACCTCATAGATTTATAAATAAGGAGAGAAATTTTGGATATTAAAATAAAAATCAAAAGTAGGGAAAGGTAGAGCATGAAAGAGTGTTTTTAGGCTTGGAATTACTAATACTTCAAGAACTGAGCTATGTGCCCTACCATAATTATATCACTACGTGCTGAGTTTCACCAAGGGTTCTAACTCAAATTTACAAAAAGGGGAGAAGTTTAAGGAAATAAGAGAGAATGCTTAATTTATAAACCCTTCACAAGATATCAACATTCAAGAAGCCTATATTAAATAACATAGATTTTTTAGACATAATGTATAGATTAACACATAGATCATGAATATTACAAAGGAAACAAGAAGGGTTCATAAACATGTTTAAACAATGAAGTACATTATAACCATTAAGTAATAGATCATTAGTTTAATTTTATTAGCATTAATATGTATTCAATAATTGAAAATCATTGATAATATTTGATAAATAAACCACAAATTTTATAGAAGGTAAGAAATAACATTCATTAAAATAGGTTTATTTACAAAGGTGCCAATCATGGTAGATATTCACAATCTAAAAGTGTGAAGGAATAAGCAAGTGAAATCTTGGGTCTATTTTGATAGTGTTTGGGACTAAGAATTTCTAACCCTAACAAATGGAATAAGTTATACATTTATAGATAAGGATGGGGATCACCTCTAATTAGTATGAAATTTCCATACAAGGACATGATGGAAACTCTAGGTTGTTATAAATATATTTATTTTAAAAGAAGAATATCCACAAAATATATTCAAAAGACATTATAGGCCCAATTAACTGATACATGGAGGGGTTATAGATGGACCACCTCCCAAATGTTTGGACTCTGATTCCTTGGTGGCTAGTACAACTTCTACTAAGTTAAACTCCCAGTATATCTTGACCACATTCATCAATGATTATTAAAATATTGCCTCTAATTTGGATAGTAACCTATGATAAAATTTAGGTGGGTTCCCCATGGACACCTTAACCTTTAAAACTTGATTTATGCTTACAGTGGATTAGGTAGATAATTCAAGCACTACCAGGGACCCAATCTTGTTATCCTTAGCCACCTTACTTCTCACAACTTGGTCAAAGTTACCCAGGTGAAATACAAAATCACTCATATCCATAAGAGTTCCATTTATATATAATATCACTATGATGTTGACCTCCTTGAAGGATGCCAATATCTTTTTCTTTCCTTCTTCTAAGGGATCCACTACTATATGCACTAAGCTCAACCACTCCTCAATTATATCTCTCATGGTACTAGCATATATTTGGCATAAGCTCAGGTCATAAGTGGGTATGATTTTCAACTCCAAGATCATGCCTTTATGCATGATTACCACTACTTTCCTACAATTGCTCTCTACTAGAGAAAGTATCTCTAAGTATGCTTGGGTCCTTTTAAGATATGCCTTACTATTTTCTAGATTCTCAATCACCTTCTCAAGAGATAAGAAAGGTTGCAGGAGGGTGTCCTTAACTTGTCTAATTATCTCCACTAGGAAGGATATATTCACATGGGATTCCATGGATCATACTTGCTCTTTCATATCCTCCATTAGATTTTATGATATGTCATGCATAAATCAGAGGATTGAGATTAGGTCCCTAACCACTTACTCTTCTCTCATGGATTTAATCACTTTGGTAAGGGAGAAGAGATATTGTTGAGTCTACCAAAACATAAGTTTCCCATCTTAGATGAACCTTTGGGTGAAAATACTTTGCATGTTTCATGTGGTGTAGTCAAAGTCCAACTACACATTGGAGTCACCCTGTAGAGTCATATCAGGTACCTATGACACCATAGTTATTTCCTATGTAGAAGGAGGTGTTTATGGGGTGAAGAAGATGGTCATGATAGGTAAAGGCCTAGGTGGAGGGGGAATGGATGAAGTAGAAGGGATGAAAGAGAAAATTAGTGGAGAAAGAGGCAATATGGGGTCATAACAAGGCAAGACAAATGGGGAGGCCCAAGGGAAAATTTATGACTACCATCGGCTCTAGGTTAAATTTACCTATGGGGTAATGAATCCATGGAGAGGGGAATTCAATTAAAAAGAGGAGATTAGATAGTTAAATCGAAATCCCTATGCACTTGAGATAATGGAAAATAGAGGCTTGGAAATGATGTGGGGAGCCATTAGAGGTAGTGTGGGAGGAGAAGAGGGAGCCTAAAAGGGAGATCGAGAGGGAAAAATGGAAATTAAATAGAAGGCCAAAGATGGGCTGCCTTTTATTTCTTTCTAAGCCTCTTACAGATCAACATCAACCATTATAGTCAAGGGAATAGGGGTAGGTCACAAGGACTGACTGAGGAATATGTTGGGTAACCATAGGCATAGTTAGAATGGCTTGAAATGCTTGAGATGTGCACATAAGCACACTTATTATTGGAGACACAACTACACTGTTTGAGTTCAGAGTGCTTGCAAGTATCTAAACTTAGGGTTGAATGAGTGGAGGTATGGAGAGCGTTGTTTATGGGATGGATGATGCAAATGGAAATGAGGAGGTGAGGACACTATGCATGGATGAGGCCTAAGAAAATTGGGTGAATTATAGGGGAGGTGAAATGGGGAATAGGGGAAGCACCACCTGAATGGAATCTATAAAATTGGGAAAATAGACAGTGCCATGAGAGGTTAATAGAGAGTGAAGGTAGCAAGGAAAGGGATCTGTATGGGTGCTGACTATTAGTCCTTCCTTAGAATTGTATTTAATCTACTTATTATGTTAAATATAAGTTTTTGAACAACCTAAGTTTAAAACACTTAGAGTGGATCTACTTGATGTTGGGTTGCCTAAGGTTAAACTACCTGAGGATGAGCTAGTTGAACCAAAGGAGGTGGTAGAGGTAGAATCGAGGGCTGAGGTGTAAGAGGAACTCTAAGAGGAAAAGATACCAAGACTCCCTATATAGTTATAATAAAAATATAGGAGGGAGTCACTTGAAAATCCTCATCAAGCTAGGATGACATGGAAGAGGTAAGACTAGCCTAGGTGGATGGCCTAGGCTAGGCCTACTTTCCTTTCTTCTTATTTCAAGCCTCAATTCAAGTGAAAACTTCTTAATCATTTTTTGGCTATAGGTAGAGCTCAAAATCATTCTCAGGTTGGTGGTCATAATTAAGGTTGAGATGGGCCTGATACTTGGCTAGGTAAGTATTATAACACCATTTAGTTCCCTATCCTTATGATTTTCCATATCGAAGGCAAGGGATTCCCTTATTACTACCATATTTTATAGAGGGGGAAAGATATATAAAAATGGTGTTAGATGGTGATTAGGATGAGAGGGTAAACCATTTATAAGCAAATGATTCAATTCTTGAAGATGCCCTCTACTAGCTAGTATGCAATTTCCTACTTTATGAGGTAGTCTGGACTTGATAGGGTAGGCAAAGAGGGGCCTTGAGAGTGCCTACCACCCAGATGATCATATCATCCCTATAATATCAATAGTCCCTAATGGGAGTGAGAGAGAGTCACAAATGTCCTTTGATGGTCAGGTAATGTGTGCCTTGTTGATGTCTAGATAGAGCACTAGGTAAAAGGACTCACATATCTCTCAGATGTGGTTCTAAAATGGTGGCCATGTAGTTTCTAAAAAACTATATGGACATCCATGCCATTAGGAACCCATGTTGTAAAAGTAGAAGGTTTGAATGTGAGTGTTCCATAGACCACATCTATCAAGTAGATCATCATGTAAAATTCACTACCTCCTCAAGAATATTCCACCACTTTTATCATATTAAAATTGATTATCCCTCTAAGGTCAGGGACTTTCTCACCTTGGAGGTTTATTTGGAGTAGAGGAATATATGGGAGGTTGACATGTAGATCATCACCCTCCTCAAATAATCAGTTGATCAAGATCATCCTAATGTGGACTCCCTCTTTGAAGGTTTGGATGGTATATGTATTCATGTATGTCTT
Source organism: Torreya grandis (assembly GCA_037957365.1). Taxonomy (NCBI): domain Eukaryota; kingdom Viridiplantae; phylum Streptophyta; class Pinopsida; order Cupressales; family Taxaceae; genus Torreya; species Torreya grandis. Next base: position 3,632,778 of record JARHVA010000338.1, on the reverse strand, counting down.
GTTAAACCACCTTACATTAGGGTTCTTGGCTTATTCCTTTAGGATGCCATGAATCCATTGAGTATTAGTCTAGGTGGTCATGATGGCCAAATCTTAGGTGATTGTAAACTTTGAGAGGTTATAATACAACTTGAAGGTAGTTCTTAAGATGTTTGTGATAAGATGTCAAGAATTCATAGATTAGACCATGTCATGAATATAATCTTATGCCCACTTTGATGTGAGCAGTAATTTTTTGAATAAGTCAACACAGGGAAAGAGCTCTAGCTTGACTATGGCTTAGTGCATCCTGCACTTATCATATGTTCATTGGGAATCTTTAAATTTGACCTTATCTTCATCATTACTACTTAAGGATTTGGGTACCAAGTCAATGGCTTCAAACATCCTATTATAGTGATTGAAATGTGTAAAGCCATATAGGAATATTGTGTATCTATACTTTGGCTCAACTTTGGGGTTTAAATATGAGGCAATAATTGAAGTCAGGTTGTAATTTTATTACAAGGAACACTGAGTAAAGGGAGAACATAGATGTAAATGGTAGGAGTAGAAAGTGAGGAAGATATTCTCAGAAATTGGGAATAATAATGGCTAATGAGTTCACCTTAAGGCACTTATAAGGATCTACATACATCTCCTATATTGATGGTTTTTGGAGTCTCACTTGGCATGAATTAAAATTTGAGTTGGTGGCCTGATCTTTCCCATTTATTTCCTAATATGGAAATAAACTTAGAAATCATGATCACTCATTACCTACTAGATTTTATGATCATGACATGATGATATAACATGTCTAATCTAGACCTAATCTACCACCTAATTAATTCTTAGAGTATGGTAGGCACACGACCATATCATCCTCAAAGATTCCTAGTTAGTTTCTGCTATGTTCCATGTATACCCTGCTAATTGGTCCCTACTCCAATGGTCAAAACCTAAGCTCAATGTAGGGCCTCATATTGATACATTTGGGAGAAGAAAATGCTTATTATAAGATGTATGGAATCTTTTTTTATCCATATAACTATGATTTTACCTTATTCTGACCACCTTGGGGTTTTATGGGATCAATTTTCCAATATGCATAGAAATACCACATGGCATGGTGTTATAAGTTGGGCTTTCCTAGGCTTTGACATCTCTATTATATTTAGGAGAATGTCAAGTATGAAAATGTGTCATGTGGTGTTATTTCATTTATTTATGCTCTCTTAGGCTTTAACATCTTTGATAGATCTAGGGGAATGACAGATCTAATATTGGGGTGAGCTCATTGGTTAGATCTTAGAGACTTTAACCTCTGGGCCACATGGTATTATTTCACTCAATCAAGCTCTCCCAAGCTCTAACATTTTTGATAGATCTAGGATATTGACCAATTTGACAATAATCATAGTGGAACTTTCCTATTGGGCCAAGCTTTATTGGGCTCTAACGTGTCTAAAAGATCCATGAGACTAACCATTATGACTATGGGGTACTTGATTGGCTGGGATCTGACATATCTGACACTTTAGTAGAGATCCATGTGACACTCCTTCATTTAACCACTCCTATAAAAATTCCTAAAAATAGACCAAGTAAAATAAAAATAAACATGATGAATTAAATGCTTACCTAACCACCAGCCAATCCCATGAGATGTCATGTATGAATATGGGAATCTGACACTTTAGGGTACCAAGACTCTAAGAACATGAATATTAGATCAAACCTATAGAAAAGTTAACACCTTAATATTCTAATTAAGAAATCACCTATTTTATGTTAGGGTTTAGCCAAGACTCAATTACATTAACTTTAGATGTTATGGGGGTCTCAAAAATAGATCAACTCACCATTATATATATAAGGTGCACTTGGGAAAACTAAGGATAAATAAGAACTAGAGAATTCTCTTGGAAAGGAGGTGATATGAATAGGATAAAAATTCTAAAAACTTTGAGTTTGATCATTTCAAAGAGGGGTCCCCCATTTCTATGAAAAAAGGGGGTGTGTTGGCCACAACACATTCATTTATGACTCTTTTTAAAACTCATTAATTATTTACCTTTATATAGGATCTATCTTCCCAATTTTCCATTAGTAACTTAAAATAACTTCCTAATCTATGCCTAATATAATTATATCTTAATTAGATTATCCCCTAATCATCAGATCATTCTTCCTATTTCCCAAATGCCTCTAGTAAAACCTAGATAACTCTTTATGAGGGATTTACCCATATATAAAAGAACTATCCATACATAATTTAACTATCATTTTCAAAATTCAAATCACTTTGATGGGTTATACCATATATTTTTAATGTTGATGTCATGATATGTTACCTAAAGAGTCATCTATTTAAATATAATAAGCCTTAGTCTATTCTTAGTAAACACTTATCAAACATAAATCTATTACTCAACATAAACCACTTACATATTGAGAGGAATATCCCTAAAAATACCAAATCATAAATCAATCACAAAGAACAATCCCTAGCTAGCTCTGAATCACCCTCAAGCCAAGTAAATTTTTCCCATTATCAAATGTGAAAAATTAGATCACAGGTTGCATCCATACTAAAGGATCACTAAAACACGCATACACTTAATCAAGAAAACTACATGTAGTTTGAAAAATCCTTAGAGTAATAAAAATGTGGGAAGTGATCAACCACTTAATGGGGATTGGTTAGGGTTAACTCAACTCATATTTATTTCCCTTTTATCTTCAAACCTAGTGTCAAAAGTGAATATAGGGTTTTAAAGTGAAAGAGACAAAATTCTAGACCTATGCACATAGTGAGCTCTTGATATTAAAATTAATAGTTGTTTATAAGAAGACATAATGACCTATGCCAATTTCTTTTGGAAAATATTATAGCGACATCTCTAGAAGATGACAAACAACTATGATTGATGTAAACATTTAGTTTTTACCATATTTATTGAGATAGGTCCAGATAACAAATTCTAGATCCAAAAAATCTTGATTTAGTTTAAGTCCTTTCTTCCACTAAACACAATATCAAAATTTAAAATACCTAAAACAATCTATGTATCTTATCCCTTTATGCATTTTCCATTAATAGTAAAGTGAAATAATTTAGTTATAATTTAATATAACATTTAGACTTGTTTTAATTTAAACATAGCTTAAATAATCAAATTTATCCTAAGTTTTATCTCATTAGATCACATTAAATAAAAATAAGGTAAAAAAATCTCATATAAATAGAAATAAAGAGGAACTAAATGTCGAATCTCCTAAGTTAATTTATTTTTTCACCAAATGGAGACATCATCTCTTAATACATTTTTTACTCATGAGGCCATAGGTGAAGTTTTGGGAACCAATATATTTTTTTCCATGTATTATCATAAATTTAGACTCCATAGTTTGAGTGATCATGCTTTGTTATGATCCAAATTTATAATAATTATAAATATGCACAATATAATGTAGATCAATATAATACAATATATATTGGTCGGCCAAGATGCCCAAATATTCAATATAAGCATAAATAAAATAATACCCTTAAGGTAAGGATATACCCTATATTACTCTTTTATGAAGGAATAACTCCACAATGTCACTTCAAGGGGACAACCTCTAATATCCTTTTATTGAATAGAAGGCTCAAAACTTATTTGATTGATTTACCATCATATTCACCTCATTTATATATACCTCTATATGATTAACAATGGATGGGTAATCTCCTAATCCCAATGCACTAATTCCACAAGTTACTCATTTATACTAAGGGGGATGTGTATCACATGTAAAAATCTCCATCAACCCATATACATTAACATATCATATCCATAGGTACATATCATTCCTTCCCACCTTAACATGTTTCATCCATGAAACATAAGAAGAAACAAAATAATTAAATGTGCTTCAAATAATTTCTCAATTGTCTCTAATCTCGATCATGTAACCATCTATATATGATATTGGTAAGTGATAGATCTCCAACCTTGTTTACAAATTCCCTTGTGCTACTTTGATTCCATTCATTATCATACCTATACCACCTTGATGTCCATGCATAATTATTCATCTTTTAATTCCATGTACCATATTCCATTGCCTACTCTAATTTCATGCATGACCATAATCATTATTATTCCATGCATAGTCATAGTGATTGGTACTCTGATTTCCTGTATAGACAAAGTGATTGTAGTTATGACACTCCATCACATGGATCCATGATTTTTTTCTCTCACGATGATGTGGGTGTCTATATACCTCATTTTTTATAATACTTTGACCTTATCCACCTTTTCCTCTACCTCTTCCACCTGTTTCTTTGGTGGTTCCTTTATCTCTTGAGTAGATGAAGTGTTATTTTCTATTTGTATTATTTCTTCATCTATGTTGTCATCAGAATCTTCCTCATGAACTTTGTCACCTACTTCAATATCATCCTCATGCTCTACCTTGAATATTATTTGTGCCTTTCCAACTATGATATCCTATAAAGTGACCTTCTTTTTCCTATATGAAAACTTCTTGAAATTCTTCTGAAAAATAATATTGATTGTTCCTAAAGTTTCTAACAATGTATATCCAAGAACCATATCCACACCATCCATATCCAAAGCATAAAAATCTGAATTAAAAATATATTTGTAATAGGGAGATTTAAATATTAAAAAATTAGAATATTTTTACCATCTAATTGAGACTCTTTGATATTATTTTGTTTGAACCTATAGATGTTGGGCCAAATCCATGTCAATGAAGTTATACTTGATGGTAAAGTTTATGGACACAATGACCTTCTTATTTTGAATGCATCCATGAAACTAAAAAATTGAATCTAATTTATTTGAAATCAAATTATTTGAACCCTTATAATCCAATCCTTCTTCCTCCTCATTGAGATCCTCTACCTATCCTTATGAACTATCTGTAGCCTCTTCATCATCATTATTATGCTTTTTTTCTTTTTTTCATAAGCACCTACATGATTTTCCTCATTACCATCATAAAAATTATTTTCTTCCTCTTTTTCCACATCATGATCCTCAACTTTTCCTCTTGAATCATTTGTATCTCCCTCCTCACAATCATTATGTTCATCTTCTTCTTCTTCTTCTTGATTATCGTCATTAGTCTCTTCTTTCTCTACATACCCATTTTTTTCCACATAATACTTATCCAAAATATTTTGAATTTTTATAACACTCTCCATTAAATTTTCTCACTATTTTTTATCCATTGACTTATGATTTAGAAGATAAAAAACTAAGGTTAATGAAAAAACCATAAAATTTCAATAACTCATGTAAAACTAATCCAAACAGTCTAAAAGTTTTACTATATCTTACATGCATGATATTTCAACTTCAATGAAAATTTTGTGAAAAAATCCAAATATTTCAACCTATAGGGTGAAAATATGAAAAATAATAAAATCACAACAAATACCACAAAAATTTTGTAAAAATTCCAAAAGTTTTATTGTAGATCTCATGTACACTGATACTCAATCAATAAAAATTTTCCTAAAAAATTCTTAAAATTTTGGAAGATATGAGGAATTTATTACAAACATTAAAAAATCATTAACTGCCTCAAAACTGATCATAAAACCTATATTTTTTTGCTTTGACTTGAAATATTATTCAACACCAATATAAATTTTGTAAATTTTTTTGCAATATGTTGCAAGATATAAGAGATTGTCCAAAATTAGGCTTTTGCCCACAATATTTTCTTAAATAGGTGCTCTAATACCTCTTTTTATGATCCACACTTATAATAATTGAAAATATGTAGAATAAAATATATATTAACATGCCACAATATATATTAGTGGGCCAATATGTCCAAATATTCAATATATGCAGAAATAAAATAAAAAGCTTAAGGTAGGGCAACACCATACAATACTCCTTTAGGAAGGAATAAATCAATGCCACTTTGATGGGATAACCTAAAATATAATTATACTGAATAGAAGACTCAAAAATTACTTGATTGATTCACCATTATATTCACCTCCTTTATATAGACCTCTATATAACTAACAATGGATGTGTAACCTCCTAATCCTAATGTAGACTGAGAATTGCCCAATGCACTAATTCCACAAGTTATTAATTTTATCCTAATATATTTGACCCATATATATAATTAATGGATATGTGTGCCACATGTCAACATATCTATCAATCCATATAAATTAATATATCATATCCCTAGGTATATAACATGCTTTTTTTGGTGAAGGATAACCCTCACATAGTGAAAATTAGATTGATTTGGATATCTTGAGATATTTACTTAATACACTTTATATGGAGGTTTTTTTACTTATTTTGGGTTTACATGTTCCAAATAAGCATAAAACTCTTGAATTTATATTGTATAAGGTATACCATAAACTACACATATCTAAATGCTAATAAATTATTTATTTCACTTACTAATTATAGAAATGGAAAAGGATAATGAACATAATTGATTTCTATTATATTTTTTTCTCTACCTATGCATAGTCATCTAAAAAATTATAAAATGGATATATGTTCACTTAGATAGGATATTAATTATCAAAATTTTTAAGGATGCTAGTGACAAACAATTAGACGCTAGTGGGAACCAGATGTGTCCACTATTTATTAAAAATATCTTTGTGAGTTTTTCTAGTTTGTTATGTAATATATAATTTCACCTACATATCAATTTGTTTTCTTAGTGATTTTATACCCTATATCAAGTGTGTAGACTCATATTATGTTCTCTTTTCCCTTGAAATGCTAGCTCCACTTTTTGACACTTTCTTGACCTAGAAAAATGGGATAGAAAGATGGGTTGGATGCCCCAACCACCCCCACTAAGTGGTTGAATGTTTCCTATGCTATAATACTATGAAGAGGGCACAAACCACACATTTTTTTCTCACCTATGTGTATTTGTGATTAATAGTGTTACAATATAATTTAATGCATAGCTTTGGAATCCTACACTTGAAAACATGCAACTTTAACCTTGAAATTAGTGCTAAGACATGGATTGAGGAAAAATGGGTTAGTGGGCACATAGTGTTGAACCACCACAAATTAACTCCTTTAAATGAGTGCTACCTACATAGCCAATAATATGAAGAGGGACTTAGAATTATGTAGTTCTCTCCTTTGTGTTAGCTTGTGTGTATCATGCAATGTGTGATAAACAAGTATATAAATTGACCTCACTTAACTTGGAAATTGTGGGTCATGGGATGATATTTGAGTAATTTAAACATGTATATCTGTTTTCCATATGAATAATATGGAAATAGGATAAAATAAAAAATATTTTCTTATTTGAGTGTTTGATTGAATGCCTTTGGTAAGTTACCTTGTGAGTAAGTAAGAAGTTGCTAGGTCTGTGTTAGATAAGGAATGAATGAAGATTGATCCTATATTTATACCAATAATTTTGGATAATATATCACATTAAATTACTTAAGTTTACCATAGGGATACATTTTATTTGTAAATTAGAGGACTTCAGGGAACTGGACACTTTCATTGGGATAGGACACTTGAGTTGATGTAGGCATCTAATTAAGAAGCAAGTGTTTGGGCAAATAGAAAGTAGGCATAGGTCAAAAAATTGTAAATATATATGACAAATAGGTTTATAACATTATGAAATTTATATAAGGTCTAAGTCATCATAATAACATTGATCAGACTAAGAGATAAACAATGATCACATAAAGATATTGTACACGAGCTTGGCAATAAGAGAAAAGGCATAGAAGCTAAAGGTACATCCATGATATGTATTTTCCAAGTGTATAAGACCGAGGTGATATATAATTTAGAAATAGTGTCCATATTTTATAATCTTGAATATATTAATTAAATTGATAGTTTAAAGGAAAATAAATGTGTACCTAGGTGTGTATAACACACCTTACCTTTGTTTGAACCCAACTTGAGTAATTTAATAGTGATTGACCTATAACTAAGAGAATGTTAATGTATATAATTAGTGTATAAAACATGAAATTTAAATCATTTAAATGATTGAAATTGATATATATCAAGGTTTAGGAGTACACCTATGTATCAATACAATTGCCTTGACTTTTGGAAATTTGATTTCAAAATATGTATCATTATGAATCATTAGAGTTGTGATTAGGACATATATAATTTTCAAAGTGAATATATCTAGGGATATAGAGTGAGGTTTGAGGACACATGCCCATAACTTTGGATAAAATTTGGGTTGCCACTTGGTAGTTGAGATTAGCTCACTCATGTAACCCAATCATACTTATAACCTGGTGAGCTTGAGTGAACCAAGTTAACTCACACTATAAAAATGGTGAGGTTGGATGATGTAATTAATTATAACCTATAAAATTAGAAATATTGAATAATTTAATCACCTCAACCATACCAAAAGAAAACCAACTACTGTAGTAGATTGGCTTAATAAAATTTGTAAAAGTCCAACCTAGTGGGTGATGATAGTTCGTAGAAGTGTTTGACATATGAAATTGATTTGATTTGAAAATTTTAGGTGTTATTTTCATAGTAGATGCACCTTATATAGGTCTAATGTTGAAAATATGTATAACAATGGTATTAATGTATAGAGTTCTACCATAAATTTGTATCTAAATCATATAACTATGCAATGTGGAGAACATTTTTCTAAAACATGCCCCCAATATAATATAAAACTAAAAAATAGTGTGTGTGGACAACATGTTTCCATAACATTCCCCCATTATATATCTAAAACTAAAAAAATGGTGTATGTGTGGAGAATATGTTTCCAAAACATGCTCTCATTATAATTTGAATCTAAAAATTGGTGTATGTGTGGAGAACATGTTTCTAAAACATGCCTTCATTATAATATAAATCTAAAAATTGGTGTATGTGTGGAGAACATCTTTCCAAAACATGCCGTCACTATATATTTTGATCTCTAAAGAGTATGGAAGCCATGACTTTATGGCATGCCACCACTAATATGCCCCCCTTGAGGTGAGGGGAATTAAAAATTGGTAGCTATCTTACCTCAAAAGGATAAGATAATTGTATAATTTGTATATGAGCCATGTAGCATATAAAAGGAACATGTCTAGGTAGATATATCATTGAAGAAAAAAGAATGTAATCACACCAAGTCATAAGATGCATTATGTGAATCATGGAAACATATAGATATTAATAGTACAAGATCAACAATGTATCATGAGAAATAAAAAACAAATCAAAATATAATGGTCTAAGGAGACCTCAAATAAGGGGCGTGTTCAAATGCCACACAACCTAAGGGACATGACTTAGTAAAATGCCTGCAAAAGAAAAGAATGGTATTTTTAAATGTCCACATACAAAAAAGGATGCCACATTTAAATTTAAAAGAGGCAAACAAAGGCACAAGGGCCATAAACAATGGAGCATATTCAAATGCTTAAACAAAAAAACAAAACACTTAAGGAATTGCATAAATAAAAATTATATGTAACCAACATAGACACATCATACTAGTCCATAGATATATGTGTTATTAAAAACCATTAAGTACATAACATATAAAATACACTGCAAAAGATATAATCATAGATAAAGACATGTGTAAGTACATAAGCTCAAACATGATAATGTAAAGTGAATATAAAATGATATAACTTAGGTGTATCATGATCAAATAAGTGGATGCCCCTAATGTCCATATGACATGAGTAGAGGGAAGGCCCAACATCTAAAAGTACATATATCATGTATCTATGTATGCATGTATCACACTCAAAACATGCATGAAACACATGTATGTAAAAATAAATTCTATGGTATCCACTAATATAGAACTAATAACATATATGCAAAGGAGATAATAGAACATGTAAATGCTAAACATATTTTTGGATTTTTGAAGTTTTTTAAATTTTTTTAGTATTTTTAGAATATTTGATAAGACTAATCAAGGAATTATTCATCATCAAAAGGTGTATGATCATTTGATGAAAATTTTACCCTTTTTTTTATAATGACACATGGCCACCTCCTCAATGTTTCTATGTAATGGTATTCTATAATCCAACGGTGGGGAATGGTGGCCATATCCATCGTGGTGTAATCAAAACTCTCTATCCCTAAAAATAAAGGTGATATACATATATATATATATATATTATTTAGTGTTGGATTATAATCGATGAAACAATCTTATCCAAATTTTAATGTCAAATGTGGATTCCAATCTAATATCCATATGATCATGGGGACCACTTATGGTCCACATGCTATTGGTAGGTAGACGTACCCAAGATATTCTAGCATTAACAAAAAGTATGTTAATTTAGTTATATTATGTCCCAACTGTTAAAGAAATGAAGTGATACAAATTGTATCCTAATTTTTACAAAAAAACTTGAGATGTTGCTAATAGACCCTATCAATATTAGCAGTAATAGGTAGATCTTCATGCCTTGGTGGCTTTATAAGATGGGTTTCATGTGAATATTTTGAAGTAGTTTATCCTTTTCTCTTATCGGGCATAATTTATATGTGACCCTCACTCTTATATTTTTAAATTTGGTTTTGTAATGCTTGATATTGATTTATATTATGGTTAATGATCCAATGATAGTTAAAATATGACAATCATTTTATAGGAACAAACTCTATTGCCTAATCTATGCCTAATAAAAGGTAAAGATATCATGGTATGTCAAAGTAACATGAAAAGTATTGTATCTATAGTATCTTAATTTGCTATGATATATAGAATTTTTTATGGAGTATTATGAGAGACATCCACATTATTTACATGATGTATCTGAACTTGACCCTTGTATGGTTGACTAAATGTGTGAAGCCAAGAGGGGTATATGTAATGATTGGAATTTACATGATCATTTGTTATTTTTTCTTTACATTTATCTTGATTTGGTGTTGTATTTTTTGAATGTGAGTTTAAATTATATGTACTAAGTCTTATATGTGTGAATATGTTATGTGAAATATGGTCAAGTGATCAAAATTAAGTTTTTGAAATGTTTCATCTATCACATCATGGGCTATATTATCATCACTATCATAATAATATGAAACATGGCTATATTAATGCTTAATATTTACCAATAAAAGAATCTCAACTGTTTGATTTTATTTCAGTTTTGGCATCACTGGTTATTTCTCTTGGTTTGCATCTATATGCATCTCAACATATGGTGTTTTATTTTCATCTAGAGATAAAGGAGCCATTGTACTTAACCCCCCTATTTCAAAATTATGTATATTCTCAAGTAGAATACATTGCGTACATGGTACCACTATAGGAATACCCTTTGTATTAGATTGTATCATTTTATAGAAAATGAATGGCTCATTATCAACAAGGTCCCATCATGTATGAATTTTACAAATCAATGAAAAAAATATGGGACAACCTCAATTGTATGTATCCAAGGTCTACACAAGCTTAAATTACAATGTAAACATTGAGATATTAACGTAAAAGTAGTTGGGACTATTTTTGGTCTCAATGTCACATCTAATGTGATTTAGCTAACCAGAGGGCTATGTGAATTATAAAATCCATTGATATGGAGAACTTATTTTTGAAGAAGATTGGTGCTAAAACCCATGGTGGTTAAGAAAATTATGCTACAAATGTTTAGGCTCAATCTATTATCAACTAGCACCCTTTTTATTCCCTTATTATACATAGTGTATGAACAAAGGCAAGTTTTGGTTAATGATATCCTTGGATGGTAAATTAGTTGGATCAAAGTTAATGAGTTTTGAATTTATTTTAAGATCTTTCATGATATCTACAAGTAATATATCTCAATATCATTCAAAACTTAGTTGTCACACAATGAATCATATAGAATATCTTTATACATAGCGGATTGATTTAAAAGTTCAAAGATTGAGATTTTATCATGTGTTTTTCTCAATTAGTCAACAAGGTTATATCCTTTATATTTGATCATAAATTTTGTCTTAAGATGCACTTGTTATATATTAATAGGTGGTAGATTAGGTGAGACACCTTTACCTTTTTGAGTAGTGACTGGGTGAATAATAGGTGTGAGAATGTAATTTTCACTCTAATAAGATCTAAGTGGAAAAAAGGTTGAGAACATGCATGATAGCATTTATATACTAGATCTATAGTATTATAAAGGTAATTTTGGAGAGAGATTAGGTGTTGATTTTGTTTTAAAACCCTCTCATTCTATTGATGGATCTACTTAATGATTTAGATGATACCTTAGATTAGCTTATTACAATAGCAAACTATTGCTATAATTACAAATTGTAACATAAATTGAGCTATGCATGCATCCTTATTGAACATATTGATATGAAATAAAATCAAAATTTTTACTTATAAAATCTTGCTAAATTAAAATAAAAAATAAAAATAAATAATCAAGAAACCTAGATTAATATCTAGGGTTTAATGGATAAAAGGTTGGGTTCAAAAATTATTTAACCCTAAAATATAGGTTTGGGAATATAGGGTTAAAGGGGTATATATATCCTAGGACATAAGGATGGTAGACTATCTCTAAAGTAGGCTAATCAATTAAAAAACTTAGATAAACATGTACTAAATTTATTATGCTAAGCTATGCTAGAAATATAAAGTAAAAATATGCTTGATATTATAATGAAAATAAGATAGTTGGTTCTGATGATAATACAAATATAGATTTAGAACATGAAGGGAATAGGTTGGATCTAGATTCTAGATCAATAACCTGATTTTGGAAATTATACCTCTATAATTGTGGACACTCACATCAACCTCAAACAATTACGTCAATGCTTATATCTGACTTGGATGTAGGTGTTTAGTAAAAAATAATTGCTAAAACTAGATGCGACCACCTATATTCTTCTATATTATATGCCACCTTCACTATGGTGCATTTATATTTGGATCATGGACTATTTATACTTGTCAAATAGCAAAACCATAGTTCATTTTTATAGTGGTTGTAGGAAAAATGGGTTAGTAGGTACATAGTTTTGAGCTTCCCAAAATATACCTATATCAATGAGAACTATCTACATAGCTAATACTCTTAATAGGGCCTCAAAATTATGAAGTTATCCCTTACATGTTGGCTTGTGTGTGTATCATGTAATGCATGATAAGTAAGTACATAGAGTGACCTAACTTGTAGCTTGTCAAATGTGGCTCATGACATTATCCTTTAGTAATTTAGACCTGTATATGTTATGTCCCTATGAATAATATGAAAATAGGTGAAATAAGGAATATTTTCTCACTTGAGTGCTTGATTGAATTCCTTTAGTAAGTTTCCTTATGAGTAAGTAAAAATTTTCTAGGTTTGTGCTAAGTAAGGAATGGATGAGGATTGATCCTATATTTAAACCAATCGTTTTAGAAAATATCTCATATTAAATCACTTATGATGATCATAAGAATATGTTTAATTTTTAAATTATATAAATTTAGGGCACTAGACACTTGTATTGGGATAAGACACTTGTGTCGACGTAGACATCTGATTGGGATGCAAGTGTCCAGGTAGATAGAAAATAGGAACATGTCCATAATTTATAAAGATAGATGATAAGTAGGTTTATAAAATTTTGAGAATGATATAAGGTCTGACTCATTAGAATAACATTGGTTAGACTAGGAGATAAGTAATGAGCATAGAGAGATAGTGCATGTGAGCCTTTTGATAATAGAAAAGGTATAGAAACTAAAGGTACATTGATGATATGTATTTTATAAGTGTACAAGACTAAGGTTCTATAGAACACAAAAATACTATCTATAATATCTCCATCATATGTAACTTATATGTAATGCATCTCACTCATGTATACTGTGAAAATCATGTGCATATAAATATATATGTAATATATCTTGTATATGATAAATAACATAAATAAATCATGTATTTAGCAAAAAATGTCATGTATAGGTCGTAAGATTTTAATTTTTAATTTTTTTCATATTTTTTAAAATCATAGATATTCATGCTATGTAATGAACACAATTTATTATTTTTTGCACCATCTTTTGTAGTTGTAGTCTTTTGCCTATTTCATTTGTAGACCCAGGCTTTTGCCTATTTCATTTGTAGACCCAGGCTTTGTTATTTGTAGTTTGTGAAAGAGTATCTTTTATTTTTTTGCATTTTATATATTCTATTCTCTATGCAGTACATTATTCTTTCCTCTGGACATTTTTGTTTCCATTTTATTGATATTACCTAACTTTGTAATAGTTTATTGATGCCTTTTCATTATTTTGATAAGAATTTCCATCAGGTTAAGTCTTATTTATTTTTAAATTATTCTTGGTATTATAGTGTTTTATCCTTATTGTATATATTATCTTATTTTTTACCTTTGTGTAAATATAGTTTAGTAGTTATAGAGTTCTATAAAGCTTTGAATTCTATAAAATTGCTTTATATTAATCCTTCTTAATTAATTTGTGGATATCTATGGATGCTATACACAATATAAAACCACACCAATGGTTTTAAATGTCTCATAACACCATTTTTAACCCTTGGCCCCTCTTTGGTTAGAAAATTTCTTAACCCCCTTAAAACCCATTTACCCCTACCCACATTTAGGTAAATTATTTAATTAATTAAGCTAATAAACTTATAGTTACACCTCACCTTGAGATTGAGTCCATGGATAACTTACCTCCACATTACCTTAATACCATTTATTACCCTAAAATTTAAGTCCTAACCTCCTAAGACCATTTATTACCCTATCATTTACTCCATACCCTCCCTAGACTATTTATACCCATGTGACCACACTCCCATAAACTAACTAAAACAATTTATAATGGTATTAACTGTCAAAAGTAAGTGTAAAATACTATTTTTATCAAGTTGGACTTATTATACCTTGAATAACACTGATCAACCCTCAATTGATATTGGTTGACTAGGATGGGCATCAATTACTTAAGACTACCCATGACCTTTACTCAGGAGGTTGAACAAGCTGAGTCTGAGAACGGGTAATTATTTTATTTTAAACTTGTGTGTGAACTAGATAGTTTAACTAGAGAATCAGAGACTTCCAAAAAGCATAAAGGAGTTACACCATTGATAAACTAAAGGTTATAACATTGTTCATTGTTTGGATTCTCAAAAGACTCCATCTATGTTCTCTTGACCTTCTATCTACTTCCAGGACAACACTTCTACATTAGATAAGTAATTTTTTGTTATTTAATCAAATTTAAGGTTTTTTATCGTATTATTTTATTTTTTAGTATCTTAATATCTTCCCCACATCCTCAAATACCTATGTTGAAGTTCTACACTTTAACACCCCTTTGTCATCCAACACCCATTAACCTTTCACACTCTTTTGAGCCCAAAATCTCTATTTGAACATTCATGAGCTTCATTCCCACCCTAATGAGCCTATCCCAACATTTTACCAACCCAAAAATTCTCTATAACTCTCCCAAAATCCAACCTTTTTTCTAAAGTTAAAAATTGTATTTTCACACAGTGACCGATATTAGTTCTACTTGATCGATGTCGATCCATAGAAGACCAACATTGATCTTTGTGTAAACTTTTCTCCTTAAAATAACAAGATAAAATACCCCTTTCAACCCATAAAAACATATATTTATCTATCCCAATCACACCATAGTATTTATCCACAACAACCAGACCTGACCATTATCACCTTAGTGTTTCTTTTATGCAAATTATCTTAGTTTATTTCAAAAGGAATCAAGAATTTTTGAAGTATTTTATCATTTGTTTAAAGTTATTTCTTATTTATTTTATTAAATATTTATTATCAACATCATTTGGAATTAAATTATTTTAATAAGTGGGTTGATATCCATCTTAGGAAGTTTCATGTTTCTAGGAGCTAACATTTGTTAGGCATCTCACTTACCAACCATTATAATCCAAAATTTGTTTGTCTTATTGATTTAAAGGTCATTACTCCCTAACCAAAGAAGAGTACTCATGATTTTTAGATCAAAAGAGTGCACAACCACATCTAGGTTAACCTACACCTTCCCCCCTTTTTAGTTTTACTTATTTTCAAAAAAAAGAAAATGATCTAAAAATCTAGTGAAACATTTTGGCACACCCGATGGGACCTTGATTTCTCTTGGGTTCATAGTTGTTTTAGTATATTTAGAATTACATTAGTGAATAAATCATCTAGTTTCTTTAAGAAGGTTAAAAAATTTTAATTAAATTTATCCATTTCTAAAAATCACAATAACTTCTTTTCCTTACTTTTAAATTGAAAAGTCAAAATATCTTTTTCTTTCTCTATTTTCAAAAGTAAAAAGGAATTTTTATTGTTTTATTTCTTTCTAAAATTTGAAAGGAAATCATTATAGGATTAGGACTTACATTATCATCTTACACTTAGGTTGCATTTAGAGGTTTTACATTCATTAAAATAAATTGAAACTTTATTTTGGGATTAAAATCTACCTTGAATAAATTGATTGCTTATTTACTTAAGTCACATAGATTAATTAATTGGGTAAATCAATCATGTATCAATCACTTCCTTTTACACACATACTAAATCACTTACACAATCAACTCATCAAAACATTGACATAAGGGAGCTTACTAGGATTTCCTCACATAGTAGCAACCTTCATCCTGGCTATCTTACTTAGATTTCACCACCAAGGGAAAAACCAACTCAGTATGCTCACTGTTGGTTGAATATTTTGTTGATCAGCGTATTGATAAACAAAATAGGTCTGATCAGCCAAAGTAGGAAGATTGGTCATCCAAATGTTTAGGTTCACCACATCAAAAGGGGACTAATCTCTCCTCTCATCAAGGGGAGGTTCCCTGTAGATATGCTATATATATATATATATATATATATATATATAAACAAAAAATAATACTCAAGGGTAGGATAAACCATCCATCTCTCTTTCTTCAGAGATGATGCATGCAAATCAAAAGAAAAATCTCAAGGGAAATGACATAAAGCACTCCTCTTCTTTTAGAAGTACTATTCAAAAAACCAAAAGAATACTCCTGGTAGTAATTTCAAAATGTAACCAAGGATGTATTAAACAAAAAATTGAGATGTAGCACAAAGTCTCCACCTAAATTTCCCAAGAGTGAGATACAAAGGACAATGAGGGCACAAAGTCATCCCAAGGTCCTTTACATAGAAATAAAAAGAAAACACACTAAAGGCAATTAAGGGGGAATAAAGTCTCTCCACAGTTGACTTCAGGACACCTTCCCTTTCACTAATTCTGCTTGTTGAATTAAAGGAATAGAAAATATATTAAGGAAAAAGACATAAGAACAATTTCCCTAACAACAAAGATATCACAGCACAAAGTCTGAAAAGTCACTTGCTTTCTTATTCCAATAACAAAATATGATCAACAGTCTGAGCTCAAAGTCTCAGTAATGCCTTTCAATTTGGGTGGAGTTTCATTTCTGATTATCAGAGAGAGATCCATTTATAATAACAAGAGAGTCCCTTATATAGCCTCTTCAAGAAGGACTTGGGAATAGTAACACATCATGTTGCTTTGAATTTTTTTAAGAAGACATGTTAGAATTTAGGGGCATTTACCCATTTTCTTTTCTCAATGCAGAGAAATGGGTCATGCTATTGAAAGTTTGCATCTTTCAATGTCTACCTGGTGATCTACTTCTAGAAACATATTTGATGTGCAAATGTTTCTGATCCTTCCTTATCATTCCTCCTTTTTTGGTTAATTGAATCGGGTCCTTAATTCAATTTAATGCTCTATTCCTTAGTTGCTTCCTACTAATCTTGGCCTTAAAGCCTTTGAATGCATTTGGGTCCATAGATTTAAACTTACAAGGATCAACGGCTATTTCATTATCACAACTTTGATGTCTATGGGCATGTCACTTTCCTCGATAATTCCTTTGATTTTGTCATTTGATCTTTCCCGAAGGGAACCTACCCTTCGAGGCCTTGAGAAATAGTCCACTTTGGGTTAGGAAGAGCCCCTTGTAAGGGTATCTGCCCTTTGGGCAGTCTTCGGATGGCCTTCAAGATTCTTTCTTCCAGCGGATTGCTAAGTTCTTTAGCTCTTTTTTAAGGCTTTTCAAAATCAATGGCTATTTTACAAACCTTGAATTTGATGTTCGCACACCCATCACTACATTTGAATTTCCAATGGCTAGTTCACTATTCTTGACTTTGACATCTTCAAGTGCATCACCCCTTAGAATTTCTTTAGCTTTCTCTTGATTTGGCCTTTTCTACTACTTGCTTCCTTCAGATTTCTTGTTTTGCATCCTCTCGAAGGGAAGGTGACCCTTCAACTTTGGGGAAGTGTCCTTTAATTTGGTAGCTGAGGGTCCCTCATAAGGGCACCTACCCTTTGGGGTCCTTTGGTGGCCTTTTGTCTTTAGAGTCATTTGGAGCTTTCTCGTAGACTTTTTTCCATAGACATTTTTTCATAGACAAATATTCCACAAGAATTATTTCAGCTGCTTTGTCTTTGGAGTCCTTCAGAAATTCTTTCAGGCTTTTCTCCTACAGCTTCCCTAAATTTCTTCAAAATTTTTATCTGAAGGAATTCCTTTGGATAGAATTTTGAAAGAATTCATTTCTTGCCTTAGGCTTTGTTTTTTGGTATTTTCTTTCTTTCAAAGGAAAAAGTCTGAAGGAATTCTTTCAGATAATTTCCTCGAAGGAATTGTCTCTTTGTCTTGTTCATTTTCTTGAAGGAATTCACTTTGCTCTTTTAGCCTTTGAATTGGTCCATTTGCCCCCTTTCTACCCTCCACAAGGGTTGTTTGATCCTTTGGCTTTGGGGCAACCCCTTGAACCTACCGATTGAACCAACTGATTGAACCAACGTTGGTTCAATGGTTCAATGGTTCATCCCTTTGACCACCTAAACCAAGACTCTTTGAAACAAGCCTCATTGAACCTGTTGAACCTTGAACCTTTTGAACCTTTGAACCAAAGTGGTTTAATGGTTCAATGGTTCATTCCCTGAAAATGACTAAGTGTCAAAAACTTGTTCTTTTGATTGAACCTACCTGTAGAAGCTTTTGAACCTGCTGAACCATTAGTCTGTCACTTCCTTATTCTTTCTAAGCTCTTTGATCTTCATCACACTAGTTAAACCTTTGAATCTGTGAACTCGTTGACCCTGTTGAACCAAAATGGTTTAAGGTTCAATGGCTCATTATTTTTATTTGGCTAAGTCCTTTTGATCTTTTTGAACCAAACACGTGTTGAACCATTTGGTCATTAAACCTGTTGAAGATTTGAACCAAAGTGGTTCAATGGTTCAACAGTTCAAGCCTTCTTCTCTTTGATAAGTGTTTTGAAGTTGCTGAACCTTTAAGTGATTTAAATTTGAAGCAATTAAACTTTGAAGCTTGAAAAATGCACTTGACTCTTGCTGCTGATGTTGAACCTTGATGTTGAACTCTTTTAGTTGAACCTGGTCATTGGACTAACTTTAAAATTGCCTAGGTGTTGAGAGCTTACTTCTTTCCTACAGAGTCCATAGAAATAAACCTATGAAGTCTGTTGAGCTTGGCCTACAGAGTTTGTAGATCTTATTCCTATAGAGTTCATAGATTCAAGCCTATAGAGTCTATAGATTCAAGCCTGTAGAGTTTGTATATTCAAGCTTGCAGAGTCCGTAGATTTTTGAGAAGCTTGAAAAATGAGGAATTTGAATGCTTAGAACAAATTTTGAGAAGGGCATAAATTATTTTTGTTTGAGGAACCAAAATAGTTCAAATTTTGTCCCAAAAATGAGTGATATTTTTGGGGGACAACACTCACTAAGTATAAAATCTAGATATTAGGTATATACTAGCAAAACACTTGACACACTTATGCTACAATGTGTGAAGTTAGGGGGTAGGCCCTAATACCAAGCCATGTATCAATTCTAATATATAAACTTTTGAGCCTAAACAAACCTAAAAATATCCATAGATTACTTCTTCTAGTACCTATTTAAAAATCCAAGTGGAGTCTCAAAATTCTAAACTTAAGGCATAAGCCCAAAGAAAGATAAAAATAACTCTTAGGATATAATATAATTTTAATGTGTGTGATCTTGTTGACTTTTTCTTCTTTTCTCTCTTTTTTAGTTAGTGAGTTTTATTCCATCAACTTATAAAATTCCACCACTTTTTCTCATGGTATTGACACGATAGCAATCCAGAGACCAAGCCAACCACAACCAACCTCACCACCAGCCTTTTTCCTCTTCTTCATCTATGGATCACACTCCAAATGTAGAGAGCTCTCCTAACAATTTTAGTAGTCTTGATGTTCACCAGTCTTTTGTTTGAGGGGATATATACTTCATAAACCTCCTTGACAATAACCTAATTTCCCTCTAACATTACCTTGCCAACTATGCCCCTACTTTGGTTCCTTCAATTGAACCCCCTTATGGCATACCTACTTACTTTATGTGTGAAAATTTAGCTGCCAATATTTTTACTACCCAATCCATGGTAACTCAAGATTCATATTATACAAGTAACCCATATACTAGTATTACCCAAAACCAAGCTTCTCTTGCCCCACCAACAAATACCCAATCACCTTTCACTTTCAATAACCCCATAACTAACCCTTGAAGTATGAGTTCAACACAACCAATGATAACTCAAACACCACTTAGCATTGAGATTCCATCCACTAGTGTGGTTTTTTTACCTCTTACCACCCAAAACCAAACATCATCCACACCATTTCAAAACTTAGTAGTTTCTATACCATCCACTCTTCCACCTATAAGTACAAGGGTAACCATACATCTTCAAAAACCAAACCCAACCATGCCCATGTCTCAAAAGTTATCCACTACACCTAATCAAGGCTATGTCCCAAACTAACAAGGATATATGCCTTCCATATCATCCCAACCTTTCATAACCAACTATCATTATGTGGTATCCACCTAACCTTAAAAAATGCAATATATTACATCATAAAAACCATAATAACACATACCCTACAACTATGTGGGTGCACCACAAACCAACCTCATTAAGATGTTAATGGATAAAATGAAAACTTTAGAGACATCTATTTATGAAGCTCACAACTTTTTATCCTATGACCAAATTTGTAATGAACCGATTCACCCTTTTGTACTGATCCATCTTTACCCCACTCAATGGGAAATTCCTAAATTCATGAAATTCCAAAGTAGTTAGGATCCCCAAAAAAATTTATGAGCATTTAAACATGCAAATTATCTCATTGATTATGATGATGCTCTTTTACTTTGAACCTTCCCTATGTATTTAGTAGGTTCCACATTGGATTGGTATAGTGCCATCACTAAGAACTCCCTCTTTTCCTTTGCCTAACTTGTGAAAACTTTCTTGGATCATTTATCCATAAAACTTTCAAAGAAAGTGTCCATAACTAACTTGTATTTTATTCCCCAATTCAAGGATGAATCCATTACTAATTTTGTTTCTCCATGGAGGGGGTTAATCAACCAAATTTAATCTTTCTCAATTAGTACTTATATCTAACTCAATTGGAATTGATTTAAATTTTATCTTAAGCATGTTATAAACACATTTCATCTACCTTACAATTTCAAACATTCCATACCTTTGATTTAGCATTTACCATGGCAAGGAAATTGTAAATCTTAGTAATCGATGAAGGGAAACTAAAGCTTATAAATAAGAATGATAGATTCAAATCTATCGATACTTCCTTCAAACCTCCAAACCAACCCAAGACCAAAGGATAAACCAATAAAATTGACCTTAAAATGGCTCCTCCTCTGGTGGTAAACCATTCAAACCCATCCACATCTTCAAGTCAAAACCAAAATCCAAAACCCCAAAATTGCTTTGTTCAAAATCAATACACTCCACTAGGGGAGTCTTATGCTTTAGTATCCATCCCTTAGACATATCCTTCTTCTATAAAATCACCCAAATCACCTTCACCAAAACCCAATATTTTTATCTTACGTACACATCAATCTAACCCATCAAAACTTATATATAGGTCAATTCTCAAATAACTTCACCAAACCCTAGTGAAGATGATCATGTATGAATTTATCCAAACCTCACCTCAACATCATCAAGCTATGATGGAGGCTTTACAATTGATTTAGGTCAAACCTGAAGATCATCAACCTTTAGCATCCCTTATTGAAGCCCTCCAAGTATAAACCCTTATCACATTATAGGATTTTGAGATACCTCCTATAAACATAGATTATTTATATCCTCCCTTATTCATCACAACCCACATCAATCAAACCTAAATCCAAAGGGTCATGATTGATGGGGGAGCTAGTATCAACATCATCTCATCCCATGCCTATGATCAACTCAAACTTCCTTATGTTAGAGGTACAGCCACTGAGAGGGGGGGTTAATTAGTGTTCCTAAATATTTAAATTTAAATTCCAAACCTTTCAAACTATTAATCAATCAACATATATCAACTTGATCAAGTAACATTAACAAGAGAGTTAATTCATGGAATACATACACAAGATCAAACATATAACACATAGTTCCTATAGGAAACCCTCATGAAGAATAAAACCCAATATCAAGCCTAAAATACATGGACTACTTATCCTCTAAAAAATTACAAACAAGAGACTGGCCAACTCCTTTAGACAAGAAAACCTTGATCAAATCCTCTTGACCAAAGGCCTTTAGTGAAACACTTATTTCACAAGGAGTAACCACCCTTAAGGAAGATCAAGTCCTTTAGAACCTCCTATGAACAACTCCACCTTAGTATTGATGTCTTCAAAACTTGATGATGGATATATAATTATATAACCCTTGTAAAAACTCCCTCCATAGTGGAACTACCCATCCTTCCTTTGGAAATCATTCACAAGGAAGATGACATCATACCTACTCCACTTTCCTTAATAGTAGAACCACCCATCCTTTAGAAATATCAAATAAGGAAGATGACATCATACCTATTCCACTTCCCTTAATAGTATAACCACCCATCATTCGCTTATAACTCTTACTAAAAGAATAGGAAACCATGACCATCCTACTTTCTCAACCACTTAGTCTTCCTTTGGAAACCCTTCTTGAGGAGGCCAAGTTCACATATAAATTAATTTCAAGGTTGGTTCAAATCTTGAATTCTTATCACAACCAAAACTTGATCGAGCTATATTTTGGCACCATATTAGACTTCCCTACCCTAAAAAGAAGGATCCAATAAACCTATCAACCACACAAAGTTCAACCTCAAAAAAATTAAACACCCTCACCCTAACCAAACCAATGAAATCATCCACATATCAACCTTCAACCAAATCAACCAACCTAATTCCATTAAAAAAAAAAAAAAACCCAACTACCCCACTCAAACCTATAATTAACCTGGGTGTTCTTCCAAATGAAAACCTAACTCATTCACCCTTAAAATTAGAGTTAAAACCGCAAACTCAACCTAAATACCAATAACCTAAATCAAGGAGGAAGATCAAACGACTTAGGACTTAAAAACCTAAAACCATTTCACCTCTTATCTCAACTTTACCCTCCATCCTAGGGCCATATCCATTATCTATTTTAGGACCTCACCCTTCCAATTTATTGAAGAAGCAAAATCCTCCAATAAAGAGACCAAAAACACAAACCCCTATTCTTACCATGCCTTCACCTATTAACACCAAACCTTCAACCCCCAAACCATCAACCACAAACATTGTACAAACATCAACCAAAGCTTCACTCATAATACCTACCCCTAAAAAGGTGCCAATTCCAAAAACCAAAATAAAGACTTTAAACCTCTTAAAACCATTTATATAATCATATTATAATATATTACAAAGGTTTTTACAAACTTATAACATAAACCTACCCCTGCTTAAACCATTCTAACCTATCAACCCAAAACTGGCTTGGTTAAATGATAACTTAATATGTGCATACCATATAACATTCAGATATGACATTAAGAAATATAAATATCTTAAAGAAATAATCCAAAAATTATGCAACATAAATGAACTTTTTATAGAGGAGCCTCCGCTTATCCCACTTCCAAACCAAAAAACAAAAACTACCACCTCACATAAAACTATCTCCAAGATCTCATCAAATAGGAAGGATGAACCAAAACAACCTATCGGCCCATATACATTCCAAATTAACACCATCCACATAGTCAATTAGTCAAAAATTTAAAAGGATAAATGAAAAGCTAAAGTATCCATCCCTTTGACATATCCTTCTTTTATAAAATCACCCAAATCACCTTCACCAAAACCGAAGATTTTTATCTTAGGTACACGTCAATCTAACCCATCAAGACTTATATATAGGTCAGTTCTCAAATAAATTCACCAAACCCTAGTGAAGATGACCATGTATGAATTTATCCAAACCTCACCTCAACATCATCAAGCTATGATGGAGGCTTTACGATCAATTTAGGTCAAACTTGAAGATCATCAACCTTTAGCATCCCTTGTTTAAGCCCTCCAAGTATAAACCCTTATCACATTATAGGATTTTGAGATACCTCCTATAAACATAGATTATTTATATCCTCCCTTATTCATCGCAACCCACATCAATCAAACCTAAATCCAAAGGGTCATGATTGATGGGGGAGCTAGTATCAACATCATCTCATCCCATGCCTATGATCAACTCAAACTTCCTTATGTTAGAGGTACAAACACTGAGAAGGGGGGGGGTTAATTAGTGTTCCTAAATATTTAAATTTAAATTCCAAACCTTTCAAACTATTAATCAATCAACATATATCAACTTGATCAAGTAACATTAACAAGAGAGTTCATTCATGGAATACATACACAAGATCAAACATATAACACATAGTTCCTATAGGAAACCCTCATGAAGAATAAAACCCAATATCAAGCCTAAAATACATGGACTACTTATCCTCTAAAAAATTACAAACAAGAGACTGGTCAACTCCTTTAGACAAGAAAACCTTGATCAAATCCTCTTGACCAAAGGCCTTTAGTGAAACACTTATTTCACAAGGAGTAACCACCCTTAAGGAAGATCAAGTCCTTTAGAACCTCCTATGAACACCTCCACCTTAGTACTGATGTCTTCAAAACTTGATGATGGATATATAATTATATAACCCTTGTAAAAACTCCCTCCATAGTGGAACTACCCATCCTTCCTTTGGAAATCATTCACAAGGAAGATGACATCATACCTACTCCACTTTCCTTAATAGTAGAACCACCCATCCTTTAGAAATATCAAATAAGGAAGATGACATCATACCTATTCCACTTCCCTTAATAGTATAACCACCCATCATTCCCTTATAACTCTTACTAAAAGAATAGGAAACCATGACCATCCTACTTTCTCAACCACTTAGTCTTCCTTTGGAAACCCTTCTTGAGGAGGCCAAGTTCACATATAAATTAATTTCAAGGTTGGTTCAAAATCTTGAATTCTTATCACAACCAAAACTTGATCGAGCTATATTTTGGCACCATCTTAGACTTCCCTACCCTAAAAAGAAGGATCCAATAAACCTATCAACCACACAAAATTCAACCTCCAAAAACTTAAACACCCTCACCCTAACCAAACCAATGAAATCATCCACATATCAACCTTCAACCAAATCAACCAACCTAATTCCATTAAAAAAAAAAAAACCCAACTACCCCACTCAAACCTATAATTAACCTGGGTGTTCTTCCAAATGAAAACCTAACTCATTCACCCTTAAAATTAGAGTTAAAACCGCAAACTCAACCTAAATACCAATAACCTAAATCAAGGAGGAAGATCAAACTACTTAGGACTTAAAAACCTAAAACCATTTCACCTCTTATCTCAACTTTACCCTCCATCCTAGGGCCATATCCATTATCTATTTTAGGACCTCACCCTTCCAATTTATTGAAGAAGCAAAATCCTCCAATAAAGAGACCAAAAACACAAACCCCTATTCTTACCATGCCTTCACCTATTAACACCAAACCTTCAACCCCCAAACCATCAACCACAAACATTTTACAAACATCAACCAAAGCTTCACTCATAATACCTACCCCTAAAAAGGTGCCAACTCCAACAACCAAAATAAAGACTTTAAACCTCTTAAAACCATTTATATAATCATATTATAATATATTACAAAGGTTTTTACAAACTTATAACATAAATCTACCCCTGCTTAAACCATTCTAACCTATCAACCCAAAACTGGCTTGGTTAAATTATAACTTAATATGTGCATACCATATAACACTCAGATATGACATTAAGAACTATAAATATCTTAAATAAATAATCCAAAAATTATGTGACATAAATGACCTTTTGATAGAGGATCCTCCTCTTATCCCACCTCCAAACAAAAAAGCAAAAACTACCACCTCACATAAAACTATCTCCAAGCTCTCATCAAATAGTAAGGATGAACCAAAACAACCTACCGGCCCATATACATTCCAAATTAACACCATCCACATAGTCACTTAGTCACAAAGTTAAAAGGATAAATGAAAAGCTAAAGTATCCATCCCTTTGACATATCCTTCTTTTATAAAATCACCCAAATTACCTTCACCAAAACCGAAGATTTTTATCTTAGGTACACGGCAATCTAACCCATCAAGACTTATATATAGGTCAGTTCTCAAATAACTTCACCAAACCCTAGTGAAGATGACCATGTATGAATTTATCCAAACCTCACCTCAACATCATCAAGCTATGATGGAGGCTTTACGATCGATTTAGGTCAAACCTGAAGATCATCAACCTTTAGCATCCCTTGTTGAAGCCCTCCAAGTATAAACCCTTATCACATTATAGGATTTTGAGATACCTCCTATAAACATAGATTATTTATATCCTCCCTTATTCATCACAACCCACATCAATCAAACCTAAATCCAAAGGGTCATGATTGATGGGGGAGCTAGTATCAACATCATCTCATCCCATGCCTATGATCAACTCAAACTTCCTTATGTTAGAGGTACAACCACTGAGAGGGGGGGGTTAATTAGTGATCCTAAATATTTAAATTTAAATTCCAAACCTTTCAAACTATTAATCAATCAACATATATCAACTTGATCAAGTGACATTAACAAGAGAGTTCATTCATGGAATACATACACAAGATCAAACATATAACACATAGTTCCTATAGGAAACCCTCATGAAGAATAAAACCCAATATCAAGCCTAAAATACATGGACTACTTATCCTATAAAAATTAACAAGCAAGAGACTGGTCAACTCCTTTAGACAAGAAAACCTTGATCAAATCCTCTTGACCAAAGGCCTTTAGTGAAACACTTATTTCACAAGGAGTAACCACCCTTAAGGAAGATCAAGTCCTTTAGAACCTCATATGAACAACTCCACCTTAGTACTGATGTCTTCTAAACTTGATGATGGATATATAATTATATAACCCTTGTAAAAACTTCCTCTCTATCTCATACAAGCCTCTCACATAGGCATGCCATAATCTCTCTCCTTCTTCACTCAAACAATCATCATATGCACACTCAGACCTCTTCACATATCATTAAATTATAATAAAATTATTATGACATTATAAATATGACCTATTGGTCATACATATATTCAATGGTCTGATCTAATTATCAACCCATCCATTGGGCACATCCACTTCTCCTTCACTCCATAACTCTCACATGCACACCTTGCATAAGTCTTCTCAAAAGTCTAGAAATCATCATCTTTGATTTCACTATATATATAGCCTTCATGAATTATCATGTAAAAAATATTTACTTATCAACCAAAAAATATTACTTCACCCTTAAGACATCTAACATGGGTCACACTTAAGCACAATCCACTTTCAAATAGGTCTAAGTTACTTTTAGGTCTTATGGAGACCCATTCAACTCTTTGACACTTATCCAAGAAAACTAAGAACATAGGAACACTTTCCAACTAATAGAAACATTAAAAATGATCTATATGTCATACTTAAGTTCCAAAAACCATCATAGTACCCTTTTGCTTAAGCATAATTTGCTCAAATAACATTCTGTGCACATAGTCATCATGAATGAATACATAGTCATCTTCTAAGCCTTTATTCATACTAAATATGATTGGTCAAACCTTCATAATACAAAAAGATGGTCCTTATGGATTATAAAACATTATTTAGTATATAATTCATCATGAGATATTGAAACAACATCAAAACAAGCTTGAACATCCTTCTCAGGTCACTTGCACAACATATTTGAAAACATAGTCAAATTTGGACCTTCATAACTTTGACCGTACAAAATTTTATATGTTAAAATTTATATTTAAATATGAAACTTAGAGTCATATACATATTTTATTTTCAATATATGATCAAATTTTTCATAGATCAAAAGTTATGGCTCAAAAAACCAGGCATTGGTCTTTTCTTTACTAAATTCAAATATTTGAATTCAAACGGCCACAGTTAAACATCAAACACTATTTTGTCATCTCATGTCCTCAATTATTATATTAATCATGAAATATTGATATATTATTAACTTTAAATCATATTTCACCAATTCCCAAACATTAAACCTCAAATAGTTGACCTCATCTCACGAAATCTTATAATATTGACTCAATGCGCATCATCGATCTCTATGGATCAACCAAGTCTTTATCTTATAGAGCTCACCATTTGATATTTATCATAAACCCCATGATAATGATACTTGGAAACATCAAATTAATTACAATCAATTATAATATTAAACATCATGCACTTCTTACCATCTAGCTCAATACACACTATTAGATCAATCTTGTACGATCGCCCGTGTACTATTAGATCTTCATTTGGTCTTGATCTTTACATCTACTAACAAAAAAAAGGTTTAAAATATTTGAATTTATGTGCACCATATATATTAATTTTATGAATTCCCATTATATATTATATCTCCATCTCTTGATCTTTAACATCATGGAAAATAGACTAAGTATGGGGACCATTCCAATATATTTGTAAGGTCAACTTTTCACCTCTATACCTTTTACTTCACTCAAGTGCATATTATAAGATATAGAAAATATGATCTCCTTACATAAAATAATAAAACCATGTGTCAATATTATCCTATAACCATCACACATGTGAGATATAATTACATTAAAATGCTCACTCAGTGTTTTCTCTCACAAAGTCAACTATGTTAAGAATTGTCTAAAAAAGCCAACTTTGAACATACATATATTTTATCTCTCTTCATCACTTGATATACAATTTAGTAAAAAATAACTATGCACAAAAATAAACAAACCCATATGATAAAATTATTTTGGAACTATCACATGTGTGAAATATGACTACATCAATATGCTTACTAGGCTCTTCTTACCACATTGTAAATTTGGCTAAGTATGGGAAAACACAGTCAAACTACCTGGAAACCCAAATTTGCACTTGAATATATTTGGATGAAATAAATAACATGATTTTAGACATCATGCATAAAAAATAAGGAATATTTTTATCATAACCATATAACCAACTCCCCTTGACTCATCCACATGTGACAATGGGTCAACAAACTGCTTACTCAGAGTTTCTACCACTAGACCCAAAATGTCTAGATGAAAACAATGATCAACCAAATGATATAAATTCATGAAAAAAATCACTCAAAGAATAGAACACATATTATGAGACCCCATACATATGATCAAATCACCATACTCATCCCTAAAAATCTCTAACCATGCCAAAATTAAAGATCAACCAAGCCTCCTTCAAGCATACTAGGACAAACAAATTGCACACTTTATAATTATCATTTAGACTAAAAAAAACCTCATCCACTTAAATATATAATTATATGACATCATCATGACATCATTTAAAACTCTCCAAAAATCTCCCCCTTTGTCATTGATGTCAACGATAATCATACAACTCACCTTCCTTCTCTCTCTTCAAGCACTCTCACAATAAGAACTTTCTCTCCCTTTGACACAATGATAAATTGGGAACCAAATAATCCTAAGGACCTGAAAATCCCATCAAAAGGAGAGGACCATCTTAAAAATATTATAACCCCCCCTTACCTTGAGCCTACCTCTTCTTGCCTTGACACCTTCCTCTTGCTATATGCCAACATTCTTTTTCAACCAAACACTGAAACCAATGAAGAAATAATACAAAAAAGTATTGAAATATGATGGAACTCACCAAGAAACATCTGATATGGATTCCTCATAATATTTTTTATCCATTGCATCACTTTGAGCATCTTCAGATCTATGTACACCATGAATAACCACCATACAAGCTTACTACCCTTCTGTCTCAAACCACCTCAAGGACCACCAATAGAAATACATTCAACTCACTAAACATGATATATGTACTAGATCAACCTGATAACTCACCTTGAAATACCAATGCCTTTCCATTTTAGATAAACTAAACAAAAACTGTTCTTCTTTCTAGACCTGTCTAGTCTCCTTATAGCCCTACCTAGAATTTGTAGATCCCACAACTTTAAGTAGACACAATATTAAAAAATAAAACTTCATATATAAATCACTCTCATATACCTCCTCAAGCACACCAATTTTTAACACCTAGCTCAACCTATGCAACATACTTATTTCACAAACCAACTTATCAATTAGGCTTCCATCTTGACAAAACCATGAATAATTTGGAAAATATAAACCTTAAAATCTCTATAAAGAATTATTTGAAAACTCATTTAGCCCATTAAACCTATTAATAATCCTTAGACCTTAACTCATCAGGTAGACCAATTTTCTATCATAGCCTAAAACCCTAAAATCTCAAAATAAACAAGGTCAACAAACCTCCTTCTAGTCAATGCACACCTCTAAAACTTCTTTCACACTTAGAGATACCCATCACACACTTTTGGACCAATATTTGAGCAATCACATATTTGGGAACCCATACATCCTATAACCTAATTTAGACCTGCTTACCCTTAATCCAAAGACAGAGAAAATTTAGAGTACTTAAAAAGCTCCAATTTGACTTTAACATACCTTCAGACCATAATACCACCTAGAGCATGCTAAAATAAGGTCAATAGACCTTTCTATGCATAAATATCATCTTTACAACTAATAAATCTTCCTTTTCCATATGGGAACCTTCAATCTAAGCCTTTAACACCATGAAATCACCTCAACATATCTTCCACTTGAACATACCTGCTCTAACTAAAAACACTTATCTCTAGCCTTCTAGGACCTTCTAAATAACATCACAAAAACACTTGATTATTCACTAAAATGAGTCTCTTAAAAATCATAGATAGAGACATCCTTTGTACCATTATGATCTAAAACTAAGTGAAGCCAAGAGTGGCCCACATCTCCTTAGTAACTACTAAAATCTTCTTATAGCTATAAGACTTCTTGCTCTTGTTCTTCTTATTCTTAGTCTAAACTATGACAACTAGTTCTCTATATCACTCTCCTTCTTTTCTAAGATAGAATTGACAACACATGGAGTAACTATGGAATCTTGACATACCTTTTTATTTGAATAATAAACCTTACATCTTGGAACCTCATCACTAGGTACTAACAATTGATGCTCTTTGAATGACACTTGCTCAGTAATATCAAGATGTTCACTTAGATCCATACACATCTCATAACTTTCCTCAACCAACACCTTGGTCTTTTCCTTGAGATTTGTCTTTTCATTCTCAACATGAGAAGACAATGAGAGCCCTTGGCACTCTTCAAATTTTATAGTATTCTCCAGCATAGAAAATGGATTAGTTGGACCTGTAGTCTCATCATGACTCATACTTACCACCTTTGGTCTCCATGAGTTAACTTGCCTTCTACCTTGCACTCTAGGAGGCTGCTAAAACCTATTCTATCTTTTAGGCCTTTGATTTTAGAATCTAGCAATGTGACCAATCTTTTCATAGTTGTAAAAAATAATACTCCCTTAATGGAAACTCAACTTGTCTTACCTTATTTACACAAAAACTATCAAAGTGTCTAATGTCATGGCAATTGAGACAAACTACTCTTTTTGAAGAAGACTCACCTTGCCTTAGCTTATTTGGACAATGATTAACAAAGTGTCCCTTATCAAGATAGTTGAAACACTTAACCTTGATCACACCTTTTGACTGATGACCCCCATCATAGTTCCATGCATACTCATTTTTAGTAGGTCTCTTGCATTCTCTAACTCTATGCCCAAACTGATTATAAGTATAATAGTAACCATTAAAATTTATATACCTCATGGCATTTGTTTATTTGAACTAATTTATCTTTATTATACCATCACCTTCATTCCTTGTTTGATGATTTTTATTCAAAGGCTGATCCACCTTTATCTCATTTATATTCATGTCAAATTGAGAAGCAAATTTGGGCTCTTCATTAAAACCCAATCCAGATCTATCACTAGCTAATTTTTGACTCTTTAGGAGATCATCTAGATCATTAGAACTTTTATCAAACTTGATAAATGATTTTACCTTATTTGTAGACTTCTCTAACTCATATTTCAAAGATATAATCTTAGAAGCATACCTTGATCATTCTTCTTCTTTGATATTATATTTGTAGACATAGATTCTGACTTAGAATTAATAAACATGATAGTACCTTCATGCTATCTAGAGTCTAAAACCAATACTTCATCCAACACACTAAATTTTTGCTCATAGTCCTTGAGTTTAGATTTAATTTTCTTATTGATCTTCTTCTCAATCTTTAGTTCTTCAAGATCATTCATCAATTCAGTCTCACAGTCCACCTCATCTCTATCAACATCTGAATCACTCTAAGTAGACTCCTTTTGATGTGAGAAACTACCTTCCTCAGTCATGAACATGGCTTCATCTTCATTAGGAAAATCATATTCATGATAATACTCAGAGTCATTGACTTCACTATCATTTGATGAGCTACAATATTCTTTGGTGTAGAGGCTCTTCTTATTCTTGAAGTATTTCTTCTTGTTGTCAAACCTTCTACATCCCTTTTTGATTTTATTATACCTAAATGATCTCTTATCATCATCATGACCTTGATCATGCTCTTTATCATCATACTTCTTATAATTATGAGGGTAATTATTAGCAAAATGTCCTATCTCTCCATAATTGAAGCATTTTATGAATAGTTTATCCTTATACTTACCTGAACCTATTTTCAATTCCTTGAAATCAAAGAAATTAGTTCATCCTCATCTATATCAAAAATGACATCCTCTTTGGATTTATTACCTTAGAACTTCTTCTTTGGATTCATCTTTATTTTAAATGCTGCTTCCTTCTTTGGTGGTATATCATCATTCTTCCTCATCTCATAGGCAGTAAGATTGCCATGCAATTGATCCATCTTCAACTGAGTAAGATTATGAATTTATTCTATAGTAGATACTTTTGGATAAAAATTGAGGGATAGATACCTTAATAAAATTTTAAATATATTAGACTTTTCAAGGTTCTCTCCAAGACCTCTGATAATGTTCACAATCTCATCAACTCTCTACAGAAAGGATGCCACAGGATCTTCTTCATTCTTCTTGAGACTGCCAAATTTCTTTATGTGAGTTTATGTCATAACAAGCTTGACATTTGAATCTCTTTCATAAATGATATGAATTTTGTACCATATCACTTTAGCAAATTTATAATGGATTACCTTGGTGTATTCATTTTTTGAAAGGCCATAAGTGATAGCATTCATTGCCTTAGAATTATTTTCAAATAACTTCTTGTCTGCAGCACTAGATGGAGTAGTAGGAATAACATAACCATACAATTTTTTTTCCATACATCAAACCCTAGGGACATAATATATGTCCTCATCCTTGAACTCCAAAATGCATAATTAGATCCATTCAACATTAGTGCTTTCTTAGTAGAGAAACCTCCTTGATGATTACCCATATTGTACCTTTGATCACCTTCAAGTTGTCAAGCCTTTACCAAAAGACCTACTCTGATACCAATTGTTAGAAGTACAATCACTAAGAGGTGTGGGTGAATCAATGAGCCTGGATATTTCAATTTCAATTCTAAACATTTCAAACTATTAATCAATCAATATATATCAACTTGATCAAGTAACATTAACAAGCGAGTTCATTTATTCAATGCATACACAAGATCAAACATGTAACACAGTTCCTGTGGGAAACCCTCATGGGGAATAAAACCCACTCTCAAGCCTAAAACACATGAACTAATTATCTTATAATAAATTACAAACAAGATACTGGTCAACTCCTTTAGACTGAAAAACCTTTATCAAATCCTCTTGACCAAAGGCCTTTAATGAAACACTTATTTCATAAGGAACAATTACCCCTAAAGAATATCAAGCACTTTAGATACTCATTCAAACACCTCTACCTTAGTAATTATGTCTTCAATACCTGATTATGGATCTATAATTATCTAACCCCTGCACACACACCCTTTCTATTTTATATAGGCCTCTCACCAAGGCATATCATAATCTCTCTCCTTCTTCACTCAAACTATCCTCATATGCACACTCAGACCTCTTTGCATATCCTAAAAATTCAATATCACTATTATGACATCATAAATATTACCTAAAATTCATACACATAGTCAAAAATATACTTTTCTTATCAACCCATCCATTAGACACATCTACTTCTCCTTCACTTCACAACTCTCACATGCACACCTTGCATAAGTCTTCTCAAAAGTCTAGAAATCATCATTTTTAATTTCACTATATATAGAGACTTCATGAATTATCATGTACACAATATTTACTTGTCTAACACAAAACATTCCTTCACCCTTAATACATCTAACATGGGTCACACTTAAGCACAATTCACTTTCAAATAGGCTTAAGTCACTTTTAGGTCCTATAGAGACCCATTCAACTCTTTGACACTTCTCTAAATAAAATAAGAACAAAATAAAAATTTAAAACTCATTTCCCCATGACACATGATATATAGGTCCTCCTTAAGTTCCAACAACCATCATATTACCCTTACATAATTCACTCAAATAACATTTTATGCACACAGTCATCATGATCAAATACACAATCATATTCTAAGCCTTTATTCATACTACATATGATTGGTCAAACCTTAATAATGAACATAGATGATCCTTATGCATTATAAAACATGATACAATAGATAATTCATCATGAGACAATGAAAAAACATCAAAACAATATTGAACATCCTTCTTAGGTCACTTGTAGAACAAAGTTGAAAACATAGTCAACTTTTAACCTTTATAACTTTGATTGTATATTTTAAAAAAATTAAAATATATATTTATAGATTATTTTTGCATTTCTCTACATCTTTTATTTTTACCACATGGTCAAATTTTTCATAGATCGAAAGCTATGGCTCAAAAACTAGGCATTGGTATTTCTTTTGTTGAATTCAAATATTTGAATTCAAATGGTCACAATTAAACATCAAACATTATTCTATCATCTCATGTCCTTGATGATTATATTAATCATGAAATGTCAACATATTATGAAATTTAACTTATAGTGTTCCAATTCCCAAACATTAAACCTCAAATAGTTTATCTCATCTCGTGTAATCTTGCAATATTGACTCAATGCATACCATCGATCTCTATAGATCAGCTAGTTATTTGTCTTATAGTGCTCACCATTTGATCTTGATCAGAACCCCCATGATCATGAAACTTGGAAACCTTTCATGAATTTTGAGAACTTATATTATTAAACATCATGAACTTATTACCATCTCACTCAACATGCACCGTTAGATCAATCTTGTACATCACCTACGCACCATTGGATCTTTATTTGGTCCTGATATTTAACTCTATTAACCAATGAATGCTTTGAAATCTTTGAATTCATGAACATAATATATATTCAATTTATGAACACTCATGATCCATTATATCTCCATCTGGTCTTGATCTTTAACATCATGCGAAATAGACTAAGTATGGGGACCATTACAATCTATCTTTAAGATCAACTTTGTACCTCCATATCTTTTACTTTGCTCAAGCACATGTTCTAAGATTTGGAAGATATGATCTCCTTAAATAATATAATCCAACCATGTATTACTATGATCTTGAAACCCTTGCATGTGTGATATATAATGACATTAAAATGCTCATTTAGATTTTTCTCTTATAAAGCCAACTATGTCAATAATTATCTAGAAAGTCCAACTTTGAACATGCATATCTTTTGTCTCACTTCATCACCTGACCTAAAATTTAGTGAAAACCAAATAGGAATAAAATTTAAAAAACCCATATGAACATTTTTTTCTATAATTTTCACACGTGTGAAATATGACTACATCAATATGCTTACTAGGCTCTTCTTACCACATTAAAAATTTGGCTATGTATGGGAAAACATAGTCAAACTACCCAAGAGCCCAAATTTACACTTGCATATATTTGGATTCACTACATCACATGACTTGAGAATTTATGCATAGAAAATAGGGATTAATTTGATCATAACCATATGATAAGCTCCTCGTAACTCATCCACATGTGTCAATGGTGGCATCAACAAACTGGCTACTCAAATTTTCTACCACTAGACCCAAAATGTCTAGATGAAAACAATGATCAACAAGATGAAATACACTCATGATTACAAGCACTCAAAGAACAAGAAACATATTATAGAAACCATTTAACATGATTAAATCACCATACTCATCCTTGAACATCTCTAACGATGCCAAAACTAAATATCAACCAAGCCTCCTTTATGCATACTAGGACAACAAATTGCACACTTTATCATTGTCACTTAGACTAACAAAGCACTTCATCTACTTACCTAGATACTTACCTAACATCATCATGAAATCATTAAAAATTCTCCAACACCCTAAAACATCATGTCTAAACCATTACCATATTATGATCTTTCAATGACACAATGATAACCACCATAGGAATAATTGTCCTTCACATATGCTTAGGCCCCCATAGTCTCCCTGAGCTCTTCTACATTATATAATGGGAATTTTAGTAAAATGTATTACTTGGATGCCCTTGGATCTGAACCATGTGTTATGTACCTTCAACCTTGCACAATTGGCTAAAATTTAAACATGAGGGTCAAGTTCACGTCATGCCCACCAACCCTAGTCCGTTTAAGTCATGCAACATGAATTATTTACCAAATTAAATATTCATTCCATTAAAGGATGAAACCCCTCCAAATTTAACTAATAATCTTATACAAGCTCAATCGTACCCTCTTCCCAAATCCCTATGAAAGACCCCTTAGAATCCATGTTTTAACATCTTTCTCTTGGAGAATACTGCTCGTTGACTCCTTATATCCTTCCTACTCCTCAATAGTATGGAAATCTTGATTAACATCCTCACTAAGATTCTAACAGAAGAACCATCATACCTTTTGGTCCTCCCAAATACAAGCCAACTTTATCTATGGGGGACTCGATCAACCACCTTTGGCTTCTACCGCCTCACCTTCTATCAAACCATTCACCTCTTATTTTTCCTTCTTGGATAAACTAGATTTTGCCCAAACATACCTTCATTAGTGTACTAGGAAAGGATTTAGTTTAGGCTTTTATGATCATGGACCACATGAGATCATCCCATGTAAAACTCAAAATTCTCATGAGTGACATGGCCTTGGATTTATCCAACTAGAGGAACCAACTGACACAAATTTCATCTCAATCATTAAGGAAGAAACCCTATTCTCACCTACCTCTTATTCTTTAGAGTTTTATGACCCTGATTCCATCCCACCTGACATTTTTTTTTCTAAACATGATTATTTTTGGACCCTTGACTGATAAAATTCATGGGGAAACCAAAACCATTCTTGTGACTCATCTTGAGATGGTGGAAGATGATTCTACTGCCATTAATACCATCAAGTGTCAGGATGATGACTCCCTTCTCACCTACTTTGGTGCTAAAGACTCCTCCCTTCTTAGGCCCTTCCACTTAAGACACATACCATGTTGAATGGATCTACCATTGATATCAACTTGGGTACTCAAGACAATCCCTGTATAATCAAAAGTGGCCAATCTTTAGATTCCTCAAAACATCAATACTTGTCCTCTTTTTTGCATGACCATAACATAACATTTGCCTAGTCTTATGGTGATATGCCTAGAATCAACCCTTCCATTGTCATCCACAACATTGTCACCAAGATTGATGCCAAGCCTATTAGGCAAAAGCTTTGAAGGATGTACCCTTGCATTTCCCTTATTGTTAAGGAGGAGCTAAAACATTTCTTATTCATCAACTTCATCCAACCCATTGACTATCCATAATGGGTGTTTAATCTCACTCTTATCACTAAAAAATAAGGGGAATTCATATTTTTATAGTTTTATGTGACCTCAACCTTGCCTATCTAAAGGATGACTTTCCTTTACCAAGCATTGACAAACTTGTTGATAAAACTACCATCATTAGATGCTATCTCTTATGGATGGATTCTTGGGCTATAAGCAAATCTTAATCACCCCATAAGATCAACACAAAACTACCTCCATCACCCCATGGGGAACTTTTTGATATAGATTCATGAATTTTGGCTTGAAAACACTAGTATGACCTATCAACATGCTATGACTTAAATACTTCATGATCTCATACACAAAACCACATAAAACTATGTAGATGACCTCCTTGGTAAGTCCAAATGCTATCAAGATTAGTTAGCAATACTTAAAGTCATCTTCGACCACCTTATCTAATTTCATGTTTGCCTCAACCCAAAGAAATGTGTCTTTGGGGTCATATCAGGCAAACCCTTAGCTTTATGATTTCCCTTCATAGAATAGAAGTCAATCCTACCAAATTCAAAGCAATCCTAGACATGCCTCCTCTAACTAACCTGAAATAACTCCATAATTTATAGGGTAAGCTTCAGTCTATTCACTAATTCATCTCTCAATTATTTGATAGATGTTAGCCTTTTCACCACCTTCTTAATAAGGACATATACTTTAAGAGGAATGAAAGTTTCCAAAAGGCCTTTGAATCACTTAAAGGATACCTTCTCTCTCCACCTATCCTTGTCCCTCCAAAATAGGACCAACCCTTATACCTTTACATCTCTACCAAAGACCATTCCTTATGTGCCATGTTTGCACATCATGATGATCAACATAAGTAACAAGTAATATAATATATAATCTAAACACTTGTAGAGTATGAAAATTGTTATACCCATACCAAGAAGTTATGCCTTACCTTGGTCTTTATGGCTTCCAAACTCTTTCACTACCTCCTTAACCACAAAACCTTTGCCATCATAAAAATAGACCCCTTCAAGTGCATACATTCTAAGCCATATAAAAATCAATGTATGAATAAATGGTTTATGATTTTAGCTAAGTTTGACCTTGAGTTCCTTTAACAAAAATTAGTCAAAGGGAAAGTCATCACTGATCAATTAGTCAAAGCCCCTTTAACTGACAACCAACCTTCCAACCTTGAGTTTCTTGATGAGTCTATCATAAATCTCTCCTAAGAAGACATTTCTTACCAAATGACCATGTTATTTGATGGATAAAAATGTCAACATAGTGGGGGTGCCAAAATCATCCTTATACCCTTAAAGGTGAGATTTTTCCCTTGTACTTCAAACTTGACTTTGATTGTACCAACAACTTGGCTGAACATGGAGCCCTAGTTTTAGGTCTCCAAATAACTTCATCCTTGAAATTAAAATCGATCAACATTTTTGGTGATTCCCAACTTGTAGCCAACTAGATAAATGGCTCATACTAGTGTAAAAATGATGTTCTCCAAAAATACAAATACCTAGTATATGTACTATTGACATCATTTGATCACTACCTTATCTAAGACACTCTGCATTCAAAAAACAAATTTACTAACACCATGATTTCTCTTTATTCTAAAATCCCATATATTCCTTCAAAATATAAAATATTTATCACCATTAATAGACTTAACCAACCCTCTTACACTAAAATAGACTTCCCTTCCATCTACAATGTGGAGGAAACCCAACCAAATATTTGGTATCAACAACTTGTAGACTACCTTACCTTAGCCATCATCCCTTCTAAACTCTATAGGAATGGTAGATTATCTTTCATACAGAGTAATAATCATTATAATATACTAGGGAGAATCCTCTATAAACAAGGCTTTAATGGTCACCTTTTTATATTCATTCATATCCAAGAAATCCATTTTGTAATAAAAAAACTCATGATGGGATTTGTGGAGGGAACTTTAGTGGTTTAGCTATCACTAAGTGCATAATTATCCTTGTATAATATTGGCCTACCCTCCACAAATATTTTTATGATTATGTCAAACAACATGTCAAGTGTTAATAACATGCCAACTTGCATCACATTCCCAGTCATGCCCTTCAAGTTATTAAGGACTTGTAGACCTTCTCTTAATGGAGATTAGATTTCATTGGTGAGATCAACCCTCAATTTTAATAGAGACATCATTCTATCATCACCATGATGGGATACTTCACCAAATGGATGGAGGCTATTCCTCTCATCTCAAATAAAGTCGATAAAAGTATCAACTTCATCAATCATCATATCATATGTCACTTTAGTGTTCTTAAAAAAATCATCACCAATAATGGTAAACCATTAAAAAAAAATAAAGTACATAATATTTATGATAATTTTGGAATTAAGTTAAGCTTCTCATATCCATACCACCCACAAGCTAATGGACAGGCCAAAGCCTCTAACAAGACCCTTAATAAAATTCTCACCAAAGTGGCCAATTAATATGGTAAGGATTTGCACTTACACATACCTTTTGCCTTATGAGCATATCGAACCAATAGTTTAACCCCTATGGGTGCCACCCCTTTATCACTTGTCTATGGTACATAGGTAGTCTCACCTCTTGAAATACAAATTCCCTCCCTTTACATAGCCCTAAAAGATATCATCCCAAAAGAGGACTATCATCAAGAACATATAGTCCAACTTGAGATACTTGATGAGAATTGTTTGGACACTCTTAACCATATTCATGTCTATTAAGAGTGAATCAAACACACTTATTAAAAACACCTAAGAGAATGAGCATTTAAAATTGGTGATCTCATCTTAAAGGAAAATTGACATGTAAATAACATGAAAAGAAACAAGTGGGGCAAGTTTGATCCTACTTGGATTGGACCATTTATCATCATGTATAAGTATAGGTCTGAAACTTATTGGTTATCATCCCTTAAAGGAAATTTAGAACATGATCCCCTCAATACTTTGCATCTGCATCTATTCTTTTGTTGAAACAAGTTCTAAAGCACCTTGTGTCTAACTTAAGCTCATACCTTATTTTAAAAATCATGTGATTATCTATCATAGTTTTAGCCTAATCCTAAATATGGGTACCATGGCTCTACCCATGGAATTATTCTCATGGATACTTTCTACCCCTTATAGGATGGATCCCCATGGTCGTTGTTTCTTAAACCTCTATCACCCATCATCTAACCTTCTTGTGCTATGGTTTTATCATCATAAAGGAAAACCTTAGACCTATATAAGCAATTCCATGTCTAAAAATAAAAATAAATATATTATGGGTCATATCTAAACTTGCAGACTACTCCCTTGAAGGACAACTACCAAAACATTGCAAAATTTCTCAAAAAGATAAATTGCTTCCTTGAAGGATATTTAGCAAAATCAAACAAATCAAAAACCTATACTACTCCCTTGAAGGATGATTAAGTCAAAAATTTGTCAAAATTAATCACATGGAAGCTTCCCGTATTGATCATCTTCCCCAACCTATCAACCAAAAAATAATCAAAAGACCTTAAGTCAAAATTCATAACAAAAAAAAAATATATATCCCAAAGAAAGCTTTAATTAGATTTCGCAAAGCATTAGTAGACTTCCCACATTGATCAATCTATTCCAAAATAAGACATGGATATGATTATAATGGTTCTTAGGTCACCTCCAAAAGGGGAAAAATGTCCCCAAAAGAAGGTTATACTACCCCTCTTTCACCTATCTACATCATGCCACCCTTTTTCACCCTCTCACTCAAGGGATTTTAAGCTTGCTTGACATAATGTGACCAAGTCACTTATTTTAATTAAAAAACTAACAATAATAACAAGAAATCAAGGATTTTATGTACATAAGCCTACCTATTGCAGTTATGGTCTTTACCAATGAGAGCATTTAACCTCCTTATGCTTTCATGACTACTTATTGAAGTAATCATTAAGGTGTATGTCTTACATTTTTGAGTCATCATATCCTCATTCACATCCACCCTTGACATATAACATTTCAACAAAATCAATCTATATGACAAGGTTGCATCTCTCAAAATCATTTAAATTATTAAAATAGAAAATTAAATCATAAAACATTTAGTTGTTTTATTATGTACATTTTATTTCTAAAGCCTATTTAATCATTACTTAGGTGTTTTTATTATGAGAAAATTATATTTAACCATTTAACCACATGCTTTATTATAAATCACTTAGGTGTTTTATACTCTCTTGTCTCAAGTCATCAAACAAATAACATCATAATTATTGTATCATAATCAATATCCATTGACCATATAATCAACAAGCATAAAATCAAAACAACTCATCACATAAAAATTATAACAAAAATTTATTGTGTATGAACCAATCTACAATCTCATTTAGTTTCTAATAAAATTTATACATGAGATAATTATTAACCATTTATTTATCATCATCAAAAACAAGTCAAACCAAATTATTCATAAATAATGATTTTAATCTTAACCATTCATGTCATCCAAATCACATATACATCTAAATATGAAGATCACATGGATACATTCAACTATATCATAAACATCAAAATATGATCATGCATATACCCACTATAAGAAGAATGGAAAAACATCATATAAAAATCACATAAAATAAACCATAATCACATCATAAATAATAAACTACCATAAGCCATCATCATCAACAATCATCATAAATAAATCATGTGTTGAATATACATATAAGTGTCCATGTCAATATCTCAAAATAATATATAAATCCTGATATAATAGCTCATCGATTATAATCAAAATCATAATATAACATAGTTGTTAGTAATCTATGGTGTGGGGCCACTACTGACCCATAGACCCTCTCCATCTCTGTGACCTATATGTGTACCTATGGATGCTATGTGGCCTCTACCACCACTGAGTGTAGCACTACTTAGGATCCGTGATATAACCTACTTTGTTAGGTACTCTATATACTGAGGCACATCTAGAAGCCTCCTAATAAGATACCCCTTGTAATACCTTAGATCCTCCACTATAGAGGTGTACCTAGTTAACTAAATAGTTTGAGGTGGTCTTGTGACACCTCTAGTCCCTCTCAAAGATGGTCCATTCTATGATGGTCCACCTCATGCCTACCTTAGATCATATCTCTTAGTTGTAACTAAGGTCAATTATACATGTAGGCTTTATCTTTCTTATATAATAGTGATCAACTACCCCTGTGCAATATATCTATGCTATGTCATGATGGTTAACTATATTTATAGTCTATCTCTCTCTGATGTCCTCATAGCCAACTAATCTTGAGCACTATCTCACTGCTATGTCATAGTGGTCAGTTGCCCCTATGTAATATTCCTCTGCTATGTCATAGTGGCCAAATCTACTTGTAATGTATCCTATAATTCTTTCACAACATACCTCCTATATTAATTATCATTTTAGGGTTGCCTCCTCTATCTACACATCCCCCTACTCATCACCCTTTACATCATCTCCATCAATAGTAGGACCTTATCCTCCATATCCACCTATAGCCATAGGGTATCATCTTTGCCACTAAGTAATATAGTCTAGTGTAACCCTAGCATCATCAACTGTTATAACAACTGGTAGCTCCTTAAAAAGTGTATCTTCCTCTAAATGCTATG
Organism: Torreya grandis; assembly: GCA_037957365.1. Taxonomy (NCBI): domain Eukaryota; kingdom Viridiplantae; phylum Streptophyta; class Pinopsida; order Cupressales; family Taxaceae; genus Torreya; species Torreya grandis. Next base: position 3,588,789 of record JARHVA010000338.1, on the reverse strand, counting down.
GTAAGGGAATCAATGCCTCTACATCCTCCCATTTGCACCTAGGTCACACTCTCAGATCACCCTAAACCAAGCCAAACTATCACCACATGTGGTTAAAGGGTATCAACTCTACCTCATGCTACCTTTTCCCATGTATCCATCTAAAGATCTAAAGGAAAAAAGTATTTACACATATCCCCATATTTGACAAAAAACCCACATATGGTTTCCAAATGACCTCTATATCTACTAAAATATCTAGCTGCTATCTGTACCATGATACATCTCATATGACATCATTTACCTATGGTATCTCTATATCTGACCCACACCACATAAAACCAACTATGAAACATGCCTAGTGCCATATAGCCTAGGGTAATTTAATTAGATATGAAGTAGTGATGTGCTCATATGCCCAATAGTGAAGTAGGAATTACACACTCATCCCATATCTCCTATGCACCTAGTAGCCCCAAAGCTCTCGATACACCTATGTTAGAAAAGTTGGTGCCCATGTATATACCATCATATCCTCATACATATCAACTAATACACTAGTCAAATCCTAGGGATACCTCCTACCATTTGAGTTTGGTAAAAAATAACATGTAACCACTATTATCAACATCATCATCAATCTTATACTCTCTATATTTAGCCAATATAGGTCCTCAAAGTATAAACACCTAAAGTGGTAATGAGCCTCTATCACATCCTCACCATATAGTAGATCCATATGTACATACATCTCATCATTACAATTAGCTCAATCACTCATCCCTATATCGGTAACCTCTGGATCTTATACACATCCTCTAGGGTAATAGTGAGTTCTCATGTAGGTAGTCAAAAAGTGTTAGTATCCAAATCCTATCTCTCGATGAGGGCCACCAACATACCTATATCTTAGGGCATGTAATGATAGTATCACATACCACCTAAACACATAATTATCATGTGGTCCCAATCCTAGCCAAGCATGTCTCTCTGTAACTCCTTGAGTAACAACAAAACTTCATCCCATGTAGTCAGTAATGTCCTAGCTTGCAAGGTTAGATACTAAACTTAGTTCACCGTAAACCATCAACAAAGAACATAAAAAATTAAATTACTCACCTAATAACTCTACAACTAAAACCAACCAATATTTTATTTATCCTTCATCTAGCCCAACCATACAAACAAAAAATTCCAATTAGACTCAATTCTAACCTACACTCAAGCTCATTTCGCCTATAAACACATTTTTAAATCCCTCCCTCACCTAGTCTTCAAGCCTCCCATTTCAAAATCTAAAAAACAAATCAAATTCAAACCCCACCCTTACCCATCCTAAATGTAAAATTTGACACTTATAGCTTCCACCTTCTAAATACCTACACACTATTCACATCAACATGCAACCCATTCTAAACTTCATCAAACTCAACATACACTTTCCCTTTTATCCCCTTAGACATAAAACATGGATTTATTTTTAGGATACTAACACTGACCCTTTATCAACTAGCTTCAGTCAAAAATGATTGATGTCAATCATTTTTAAAATTAGGGCCATGACTGAAAACCCTAACTCTTCACTACAAACTACTCAAAACCATAAATTTCCTACCCTAATCCCTATTCCTACCCTTTTCTAATTCCTTATGACTACCCTAACCAATCTAACTAACCTAATACCACACCAAAATCAATAAATTAAATAAAATCAAAACAAACACAAAAAATACATCAACCTACCTCATCTCAACTCTGCCTCCTTAATAGAACTCCACCTCCACCTGACACCTATCCTCTTACACCTTGCATTATTACTTCTTCCATGTGGCACAACCCAACTCACCACACCCAATCCCCTCACTCATGGCACCCAAACACCTGGTCCCCATGTTTTGTCCTCATGCTCTACCAATACCATGCCTCTATGCCCTTGCCTTATCACTCAACACTCCCAACAAATTCTCTTAATAAATTTCAAATACACGTGCCTCAACCAAATTCATAAAAAGATAAAAAGTAAAAAACACTTAACCATTTCAGTCGGTGACACCCTTTTATAGGGTTTGGTCCTCAACTAACGTAGGTCCTTTCTCCATTGGGATGACTGATGTTAGTCATACCAATTAAGGTTTTTATATCCTTCCTAACCCCCAACCACCAAAGTTATCCCCTTGGGTCCCCTTTTTTATTATCCTACACCAAATTGGACAATACAATTTAAGCACTACCAACCCAAAATTTTAAAATAACCACATTAAAACAACCATACACACATCAAAGAATACTTTATTCTACACCAACCAACCCAATAAAATCACCTTCATATCTATCATTTTTATCTTATGGTTTGCACTTTTTATGACCACCTTGCCTTGGTCATTTTGATCACATAACTACCTTCCCTACTTGATAAATGCATGCTACTTTTATGTATAACCCTTTAGGTTAATTAGAGCATGACCACTTATAGTCCTAATAACTATTACCATTTTATCTCCTTAGGATCACATCCTACTTTCAAATCCCTAAGAACACATTCACCTCCACTAGGAGACTTGAGTTTATAGGTGTACCCCATATCAACTAAGCCTAACATTGTGGCCTGGTTACCTTATCCCTTGTCTTTCTAGTGTAACCCTATTTGAAAACTCCTTCAACTATGGTAGCCTATTCTATGCATGATTTATGATATTATACTTAGTCACATTCTTTGCGACCATTCGCACTTAAATACCTAACCAACCAACCAACTTTGTCACCAAATTATCCACTTTTCAAACCAAAACCCAACTCCATTTCACCTCATTGATTCTCAATTTGAGGGGGAACACCTCCTCCCACACTTGGGGCATCCACCCTTCCATAAATCATTAGTTTTTGTTTTGTGTCTTGTCAATGCAAACTACATAATAAAAAGGGGCAAAATGTAGACACTAGAAAATCACACCAATGGTTCTAGATGTTGTAGCACACCCTTTCAACACCTTGGCCCCCCTGTGGTTAGAACATTTCTTAACCCCCTTAAAAACCCATTTACCCTTACCCACATTTTGCTAAATTATTTAATTAATTAAGCTAATAAACTTCTATTTACACCTCACCTTAAGACCAAGTCCATGGCTAACTTAACTCCACTTTGACCTAAGACTATTTCTTACCCTAACATTTAATTACTATCCTTTTAAGACCATTTAATGCCCTAACATTTACTCCTTAACCTCCCTAGAATATTTCTACCCACATGACCACACTCCCTTAAACCAATTCAGACCATTTATATTGGTCTTAATTGCCAAAAGTAAGTGCAAAACACTATTTTTAGCAAGTTGGACTTATTTTATCTTGATTGATGTTGATCATCCCTTGATTAACATTGGTTGACTAAGATTGACATCGATTACTTAAGACTACCCATGACCTTTGATTGAGAGGTTGAACAAGCTGAGTCTGAGTACAAGTAATCATTTTCTTGTGAACTAGAGAGATGAACCAAAGAAACATACATTTTCCAAAAACATAAAAGAGTTGCACCATTGATAAACTAAAGGTTATAACATCGTTATACTACCTAAATTCTCCTATAACTCCATCTAGGTTCTCTTGACCTGCCATCTACTTATAAGACAACACTACTACATCATATAAGTAATTTTTTGTTATTTAATCAATTTCAAGGTTTCTTATCTTAGTATTTTTTGTTTTAGTATCTTCATACCTTCCCCACAACCTCAATTACTTGTGTTCAAGTTTTTTACTTCAACACCCCTTTGCCATCCAACACCCATCAACCTTCCACACTCTTTTGAGCCCAAAACCTCTATCTAAACATTCCTAAGCTTCAATCCCACCCTCATGATATTATCCCAAACTTTTAAAAACCTAATAATTCTATATAAATCTCCTAAAATCCAACCTTTTTTCTAAATTTAAAATTTTTATTTTCACACAGTGACTGACATCAGTTTTGCTTGACTGATGTCTATCCATATAAGACTGACATCAGTCTTTGTGTAAAATTTTCTCCCTATAATATAAAGATAAAAATACCCCTTTCAACCCATCAAAACCTCTATTTCTCAATCCTAGTCATGACACAATATTTATCCATAATAACCAGACTTGACCATTATCACCTTAGTGTTTCTCTTATGCAAATTAGCTTAATTTTTTAAAAAAGGAATCAAGCATTTTTGAATTATTTTATCAGTTGTTTCAAGTACTTTCTTATTTATTTTCTTAAACATTTATTATCAACATCATTTAGACTTAAATTATTTTAACAAGTGGGTTGACAACCATCCTAGGAAGTTTTATGCTTATAAGAACTAACATATGCTAGGAAACCCACTTACTAACCATTCTAATCTAAGTTTTATTTAGGCATTATTGATTTTTAGGTCATTACTACCTAGAAAAAGAGGAGTACTTATGATGACAACCACATCTAGGTTCACCTACAACTTCACCCCTTTCTTTAGTTTTACTTATTTTCTAAAATAAAAAAATGATCTAAAAATCTAGTGAAACACATGCACATATATTATATTTGTTTAAAATTAATCCTTATTGATCCTTTGGTTATTTTTTTTGGTAATTAAGTTATTATTATCTCAAAATAACCAAACAAAAACAAGGCTTGCTATTAACAAACGTTTGTAGTATTCCTTAATTGTTTTTTTTTTGTGTTTAAAGCATTTAGTAAATAGTCACAACTTTTTTAAACTAAAAAAATCAAATCACATTCAACCTATATTAGTTTTGGTGTGGATTTACATTTATAAGTTAATTATCTTACTATTTAGGATCAAAATTTGTATTTTTATTTCCACTTTAATTATTGTTTTCATTTCAACTTATGGTGATTCTTTTTTCCTTTCAACCATCTAGTTCAAAATTATTGTGCCTTTTTTGTAATCTCCACCTTTTTAAGGTCTATTTTTTTTCTTGTCCTATTTATCATTTTATTACTTGAATAAAATGAATGTATCCAATATCTAATAGGACTATACATGTGTGATTTTATAGTATTATTTTCCATAGATCACTATGCTTTCATGTGAAGATGTTTTATGAGTAATTTCCTGCATTCGATCTTGTGTGTAAGTTCATATTTTTTCTTCCTTTGCCTTGAAACCCTAGATAAAATTTTAACACTTTTTTTACCTATAAAAAGTGGTTACAAATATGGGTTATATATCCTAAATATAACCTTACTAAATCATTGAGTGTTTCCTACATTTAAATACTCCAAAAGAGGTATAAAACTACATGTATTTTTCCCACCTATGTGTAAGTGTGATTAATAGTGTTATCATAGAATGAAATGCATAAATTTGGATTTAAACACATGATAACATTTAAATTTGACCTTAAATTAGTGTTCAAACCTAGATTTAGGAATGTTCATTTGAGGGGTTTTTAGAATTTGGTTACTTTAGTATAGTGCCTCCAGGATGTGCAAATATATTTCTCAATGTACAAGTGAAATATTAGATGGATATAGATAAGAATGGAATTATAATTTATGTATATATAAAGATGAATATTTTGGTGATATACCCAATAAATGAAATGTGAAATGTGTGGGAATACCCAAGGGATAAATTTGAATTGAAAAAGAATATTTTTAGAAACTTGGGATACTACCATTGAAAGTAAACATTGCCAATAACCAATAACATATGACTATTTCAAACATTATCTAGGAAGGAAGAATCAATGATTTAGAATATGACGGTAGTTTAATCAAGATAACAAATAAATAAGGCACATACTAGGGAAACTCTGTATATGAATGATGAAAATATGGGTTATCCAAGATCATATATAGATGAATGGTAAGGAGAGAATGCAATCAAGAGTTAAATAAGTATGCACAAGTCATGAATATCAAAGATAGGTAAAAAATGATATTACAAAGTGTATAATACTATATTTATGTGTCTACAAGATTATACACCAAAATTATTGAATGAGGAATTAAATGATATTAATTTTAACTCCAATGATACACCTAATAACTTAGATTTAGGTACCTCTTTAAATCATGAAGAATAACAATCATATATATATGTAATTATGATATACCTCATGTGTCTAATTTCATTAGATTTCATAACCTTGTTGTAAACTTGATGTCAAGATTATAAAGCAAAATATTAAAAAGATACATCTTAAGTTTGCTTTGTTAGTTAAAAATGAAATCCAAAAATTATTTGATGTTTTTGATTAGTTAAGGTGGCAAACAAGGGGCTGAACCCTATGCAGTCAAAAAAGATAGGAAGGCTAGCAAACAAAAGATGCCAGCACCGAACCATCATAAAAATTGAGAAACATAGTTAGAAGTAAAACAAAACCCTGGAAAGACCAGAGTTAGAATGGATGAAACTACATAACTATAGAATTAACAAGATCCTTAAGATTCTCATTGTCTGCATTGTCAGCATTCCCTAGATTACCCACCGCTTCCAACATAGTCATATTCAGCAGAATGTTATTTCGAAGGTCTTTGGTGAAGACCTTTTCTAGCTTTTGAATGCGGTCCTTCAAGGCCCCTATTTCTGCTTTCCAATCATTCTCATTATCTAAACCCTCACCAACTTCTTTTACATGCATCTTCTCCTTATTATCAGCAATTACCCTAGAATCAACACCCTACTCTATAGTGACCTCAAAAACTTGAGAAGCCTATTTCCCACCAGTGTCCTCCAAAATCTCATGAATTTTTGGCTCTTCATACTCTTCATCTTAGGTTTCTTCATCAGAAGCACTTTTAGAGTACTCAATCAACCTTATCTTTAGGGCTAGTTTTCCAGCAATCCGTCCTGACCTATGCACTCCCAAAGGGAAACCATCCTTACTGATATTGGAGGGCCTGTGGGGTTTGCCACGCTAGCCCCCCATGGCCCCATCTAGATTTTTGTGGGTCCCTTCCTTAGTCTCTTCAAAATTTCCTTTTTCTCCATCAACCTTCCTCTTCCTTCCCTTTTTACTCACAAAGGAGCTTAGAGTATTAGCAGGGGTCATAACAGGGGTGGAGAGAGGGGCATCATTAGTCTTGGTAGGAGCAGGGGAAACCCAAGATTCATCAATTACATCACTAAAAACTAGGTTTGAGGGAATGTCTTCATGGACACCTCTGATATTCATGTTTGGCTCAAGGGAACGGTGGAAATTATAGAGATGAAAAATAAGCCCCTAGTATAGGGGAATAGGTTTTAAGTTTGGCTTCTTGGCCATTTTAGCTCTCGCCCTCAAGATAGAGTGTTTTAATGAGGATAGAAGGTAGAAAGGAAAGCTGATAATAGCACTGTGTCTAAAATGATTTAACAAGGGGAGGTGATAGTTATAAAACTTGGTATATCACCCCTCGAGAGTGAAGTATTTCATAAGATTGAAACAAACACCATCTCATGGCTTTGGTAGTTTGGTGTGCTCGAACCCTCCTTGATACGGGATGAGTTCTTTTCCTTCACCCAAAAATAATTTGTGACTAGCCAAATCCATGATTTTGGTTTTCCTTTGGAGCTTTAAACCCTACATGGTCATTCTCATGGCCATTGAAATCACCTTTTCAGAGATTTCAAAGATAATACCCTCCACAATGACCCACCTATTCAACTAGGATCTTGCAAACTACTTAAACAAATTTTTTGTCATAACCATTCAGCATTTCCATGTACGGGCTGATACTTCCTTCTTTACATTAATGCCTGACTAATGGGTTGTCCTTAAATTTGTAATAGGAGACCATTTCAGTATGAATACGATCTCCCCCCATTCTATAATTGTAGACCCTACCAATGAGATTCCCAATTACCGCCTTGAGCTTCGAACAAGTAACAAGCCCTCGGTTCCATTTACACTGAATGCAGATGTGAAGGCTCATTTTACAAAATGACCCACTGCGGTGACGTCTACTCTCATGCTTGAAAATAATTCCCCCTTGGTTTTCATGATGTGTCTCTCACACCTCCACCTCATGATATAAGGAATTAATCATGACAATCAAGGAAGTACTAAAGTTATCATTTTCCATGATCCGCAATGGCCTTTTCCACATGGACCACCTTTAAAATCTATCTTCATCATCAATGTGCATCATTTGTGCTCTGTCATCTCCTTATGAATGATATCTCTAATGTTTAGGGGTATATGAGCCCCTTGTTGCCATACCGTCCATCCTGAGAATTGCTGACCAAGGTTGGCACAAGCATCAGCGACCCTATTCCCTTCTCTGTAGGTGTGGGTAATCTCAATTTTGGAAAACTTTTGTAAAAGAAATTGGATGTCCTTAATGATGTATTTTAGATGGATACCAACATTAGATGCTTTATTAATGGCATCTATGACTAACTTAGAGTCTCCCTAAATATTCAAATTTCTAATTCCAAGGGATATAACTAACTTTAATCCCCAAATTAAAGCCATAACTTTAGCATAGTTATTGCTCTGACAACCAATGTCACCAGCATAGACAACAGACATCCCTCCTTTCTCATTCCTTATTATTCCTCCTCCACTAGCTTTACCACTCAACTTGGATGCCCCATCAAAATTGAGTTTCATCTAATTGGGTTTAGGTGGTATCCATTTAGTATGAAGTCTTTGAAGAATTTTGGAATTATCATGCCCAGGGATAAGGTTTAAAACCTTCCATTTGGCAGCAATTTGAATTTCAAATTGAGATAGGGGTTTCTCTGCAACACTAATATGAGCTGTTGTAACACTTTCCAAAATGGTCCTAGCAAAGGAGTTAAACACCTGAGCAGAATTTCTAGCAGTGTCCCTAAAAATTTTGTGATTTTACTCCTTCCATAAAGTCCAGCTCAAGCATGGTAGAACTTGCTTCCATAATTCCTTAATCCAGGGATGTGTGAAGGTTGAGTTCTAGCTGATAATTACTTCTTTAAGGTCAGAATTACAAACCCATTCAATGCCAAAGTTGTTAAGTATTGTGCCCCATAAATCCCTGGTAAACTCACAGTGTATGAATAGGTGTGAAAATGATTCCTCTCTAGAACCACATAGAAAACATCTATTGTTTGATGTTATTTTATTAGGCATCTTGATTAAACTGAGTTTTTAACATTGTATTGGTTAGGAAACAAACTAGGGGGATCAAGATATGCATTGATTTCCATATATGAACAAGGCATGTAACAAGGATGATTTTCCATTACTTAATATTGATATATTTTTTATTAAACTATTGGACATGATATATTTCCTTTATGGATGTTTTTTTTGGTTATATTCAAATCTGAATCAATCCTAATAACTAGATAAGACTACTTTTACCACACCCTTGGGGAAAAGTTTTATATGTAGCCATGCCTTTTGTGTTAGAATATTATGAAAGCTCAAAGGGTAAAACATAATTAAAATAAAATATAATATTCTTTGTATCAATTTAGAAAATGGAAAAATAAGAAAATTAATCAATAAATAAAGAAAATACGTATATACTAAGAAATTAAATATATTGTAATCTCCTCTAATAAGATGATATATTACATAGAAGCTAAAATGCTTAACCATTATAATTCCATTTCTCTCAATATAAATGGAAAGGTGATGCAAAACCATATAAGTTCCTTAAAAAACCTAGAAGAAGTATGCAGAAAGATAAGATAACAATATGCCTTGATAAATAATATGTACAGATCAACAAATTTTTTAGGAACAACTATAGTCTCGCCCCCTAATTTTGATTGGATAAAATTTAGGAAACTTATATCGATTAATAAAGAGGTCAAATCCTATTGTCTAAGGAAAATCCAAGCCTAATTTCTAATTTATAAAAGATAGATATTAAAAAATATCAAAAAACATAGGTTATACGACTATCTTAAGTAGGATTAAGACTAGGTGTGACAAAATGTAACCATCAAACCCCCCTTATGTGTAATTTAGGGAAGTTTTAAAAAAATTACAAGTCTCAAAATTAGAGATGGGTCTTGAAAAACTTGGTCTAATGAGGTACTCATGTATAATAAATGAAAAAAAATCCATAGAAAAATGAGATACACTGTAAGTTCCTAAAGGTGTTGAGATGTGTACCAAGGATAACCCAAGAAAATACCATATAATAACCCAAGAAATTAGAAAAAAAACACCCCCATTAATGTTAAATTGGGTGGAGTAGTTGAAATATATTTAAAAATTAAAAAAAAATGAAGGGATGACCATCAAATGGCTCCCAAAATAGTTCAATAAATAATGTTGTCAAGGATGGCATATAGATAGGAGATAAACTACAAGGATCTTACTGCTAGTGCTATGAAATCCATTATAGAGAGAAAAAAACAAAATAAAATATGTTGGGGTAAGAAAATAAATACATACTTAATTTTAAATGATAAATTTATCAAAGAAGTCATCAACAAGATGAAATTTGATCCAATAAGGGAACATTATTAAGTAGTAAGATTGATATAGGAGTGAAGTGGGTGAATAAACAAATATCATCAATATAAACCTATAAGGAACACATTTTAAATCTCCAAAAATGATCTAAAATCCATCAGATCTAAATGGGAATGGTAGATGAAGATGTTTTCTTGTTATTAGGTTCCATGTGTATAACTAGTGCATGGAGTGAAACATCAAAACAATCCTCTTATGAAGACTAGTGACTCTTATTCCTAAAAAAGTCTAAAGTAGTGTCAAGTGTCTCATGCCTAAATTTTTTTAAATCAAGATCAGTTATAACATGCTTGAGTATGTTTAAATATAAAAACAAATGAAAAACTCAAATAGTTAGGTGAAATGCAGTCATGTCACTTCATGTCCTTGTCAAGTATGAAGTGAACAAAGAGATGTGTTGAGATCATATGAAATGGTAATTGAAACTAAGTACATACTCAATATCCAATGCCATGGTGAATAATCCAAAAAATATTCTAGATGGGTGAGACAATTCCCTATAAGTTATTATCTACCAAAATGACACATGGGATAAAGTAAAAGGGATATAAATGTAATTGCATGCTTCTTAAATTATCCAAGCACATCGGTATGATTATATAAAGTGTGTAATAAAAAATTATAAATATAACATGAATTGAAAGTTACTTATGGATGGGTATATCAAAATTTAAGAATGCATCAACTTGATGCATGGAAAATTATTATAAAATGATGTATGGTGGAGTAAGTGCAGTAAAAGTGGAGTCTATAATGTCAATATATTATTGTAATTATGTCCTAAAATGTTTTTATGAGGGTATATTTGTCATAAATGTGTGAGAGATATAGGGTGATTTGTTTTTTAGTGATATATTCTCTTTAAAAAAAATCATGTCCTCTTGAAGTAATTATACTTCAGAGAACAACATATTATTTTCAAGCTGTAGTTTATTATTTATCTACATGAGTGTTTTTAGGTATTAACATGATGTCAATATAATGAAAAAGCTAAGAAAATTACATGTGAAGATATTTTTAATGAAGTAAAAAACACCAAAAATATGATAAATTACTCTAAATGCTTATAATTTGTTAGTTTAAAACATTTTTTCCCTATTTATGATTTTACCCTTTATGTGTTTAACAATTAAAAAAAGGTAAAATAAATGAACTAAGAATATTAATTATTTCACAATGTAAAATAGTACTTTCAAATCTACCTTAGTGTCTAAAATGATTATAACTATCAAATTTAATAATTTTAAATAGATAATAGATAATATGAAATAAAGATGATTATAATAGTCACACCTTGTCAAACTCTAGATTTATAAGTGTGAATCTAGGATGTGTAGGTTTGTATCTACCTCTATGGAAAATTTAACCATATAACTATATAGGTATGGGATTGATTCTTGTGCCGATCATACCCTAGGTGGGATAATTGGTCAACTAATTTGATAACTATACTTGTTTATCTATGTCAATCTTATCCTAAACTATTATCTGGGTAATACAACTCTCTAAGTATGTGTCCTATTAGATGTTTGACTTCCTTTTCCTACACTTCATTAAATTTATATAAATAAATATATAATTTTATTCTTTTATTCCTTTGACATAACTTGCCACAAGATGTTAGAGAAAAAGAGAATGGAAGAAGTACCTAAATTGGGTAGCCACTATGGTGGGTTTGAAAATATATCTCCCACATGTTAGATTTAAAACCCTCATAGTTCATGTGAGTGTACATGGATAATTTTAAATAAGAAACTTCACATTATTTCCCCAGATTTTAAATTTAACTACATGCACATTTTCCTAAGTCAATTTTGGTACAAGATACAAATGCTTGACTAGAGATTAATATTGGTGTCTTCAGTTACACCCTAGTTGAGAAGGTGAGTGTTCAGGTCCTCTTGCTCAAACCTAGTACAACATGAGACTGACCCTAGGTTGTGGGTTACCTAAACTTGGGTCAAACCTTTGGATAAGGTTGGCTTCCTTTTGGATCTATCATCTAAACTAGACCTAAGCTAACTCTTTCTTGGAAAAGAGAGAGAGATTGACAACAATTCATAAAAACATGTAAAAGTGAGGTGATGTACCAAATATTTTGATCCTTATATTTGAAAAAGACACACTATAGGATACATTCAAGATTTATAAACATCACTTCATTCACTCTTTGATCAGCTTCCACATAAGTATATCATAACAAGGCATTGACTAGCCATCAATCTAGCATGAGAGGGTAGTTGTCCACTTCCACACTGACCAGTATGATTATATATGCACTTATAATAACCTATGAGAAATACCGAAACACTACATGAGGGTGAGAAAACTCAAATAGTGGCAAGGAAAACATACATTCACTTAACCATATCAATGAAGTCAGAAGACACACTTTAACTCAGCTTACAAAATGGAAGAATTCAGTCTTTTATTGCATCAAATAGGTGTCACAATATAAATCTTGGTAGAGTCTAGTCATGAAAAAGAGAGGGATCCTTTTTAAAGATTAAAAGCCTATATTTATAGCAAAAAGGGATGAGAGAGATAGGGATCAATTCATAGAAAGATGGAGAAGGGATCATAATAACCAAAATTTCCCATCATCCAACATTGATGCCATTAGAAAAGATCATAATGCCTAATATTACTTTTAGAAGGCAACCATAACAACCATATCAGTCTCTTTAAATTTGTTTTTGGCCTAAATTTATGCTCTTTATGATTAAAATTGTGGGATCAAATCATTTTAAAGTTAAATTCTAGCATCATAGTAGTTGCAATAGTTGAATCAATCTATTATGATCTTGTTTTGATGTGGATTGCTCCCTACTAGTTCATTTTTGGCATGTAAGGATGGAGAAAAGGGTCATAATCATGCTACTATCTTTGGTGATGAACCTATAAAAACTGATGTGTCTACCTCCATGCCCTCCCTTTGAAATATTTTCTTGGGTTCAACTTTGACCATATTTGACATTTAATTAAAAACTTCTAGCTTTAACTTTTAATATCAACCATCAATCTTGATTTGCTCGATGAACACATGCCATTGATCTTTATTTTGCTTAATCAATTGCTCATCATTGATCTTATCTGCATGAATCAATGCATATCATTTCTCTTTATTATACCTAATCAAACATACACTATTGATCTAATTTACATAGCTTACATGCACACCATTGATTTACTCGGTAGTTATCATGGTTGTGACACTTGAAAACTACTCATTTGTCTTCAAGATTTATTGACCTATTAAATTCTTGATCACTGTTGATCTACTTTTGCATGATGGATCATGAACCATCGATCTACTTGGATCCACTAACTTTGTCAGTCACTACTCACCATTATATATTTATATGGGCACCTAAGATCTTTCCACTTGGTATCTATGCATTCATTCTTGGATATGTTGACCTTTTGACTATGAGATTGTTGTTGATCTTTGATGTATGATTGAATGTGCATCATTAGATGTTTAGGACCCATTGACTCTTTAGATCACCACTAACCATTAGATCTCAACTTGAGATCTCATGATCTTGAAACTTATCAGCTACATGTTTATTTTGGAAACATTTTAATCCAAATGGTTATTTGTTATAGCTTTAATTTGATGTCCCTATGAACATCTCATTCTACTTGTTCAACTTTATATGCTTTTATCTTGAGAAATAAAAAGTATCAAGACACCAAATTTTTAGAATATGTTTATGGGACCAAAATAATCATTTCCATGCATTATTTTTTCTTTGGTAGACCTCCCAAGTGCATATATTAAATATGAAAATAAACTGATTTATTTATTCTTGTATAACGTGTCATGACGGTCTAGCTCATTAAGATCACCAAATTCACACTTTAAGATTGATTAACATGTTTCAAAAGATTAAAAATGGTAAGTGATCTTCTTATAAAGTTTTTTTACTCCTTGTGACATTAGACCACTCTTCAATCAGGACCCTACTCAGCTTCTTATTTTGGATTAGGCAAATTTTGGTATGTAGGCCAAATTTGGCCAATAATTAATCAATGTAGTGTGTGACTAGAATTGTAAATGGATTTCAAAATTAATTATAGATTAAATAAAAATTATTTCAAAATAATAACGATAATTTAATGATGGATTGGGATATTAGAGATATCTCTTACAATGCTCAAAGATGATTTGTGATGAGTGCATAAAATGGCTCATTATATCAAAGTAATGACCCTACTTTCCTCATAATAATCTTATTTTTATGTGGATTTGGATGTTCATTTTATAACTTATTACTAATCCAAAGTATAAATGAGTACTTTTTCCATTATTATGTTTGAGTTAATGTTTCTTGTTTACACCACTTTGTTCTAACCTTTTACATAAAAAGCCACCAGTGTTGTATATACAAGCCATATATATGCACTATAAGCAAGTAATATATTTTGGAGAAGTAAAAATAATTTAAGGGATTGATTCAAACCATCATGGACTAACTTAGAATAGCTTTGGTTATCCCCAATCTATCTCTAGAGTCCATTAGTCTGACTTTGAAGTCTATCAATCTGTCTCTGGAGATGCTTGGACTGGATCCAGAATTTCCAAAACCAGTTCATTTGACATATAAGAGCTTGAAAAAGGATATTTTATGCTTGTGCATCATTTTATAAACCATGCATTATTAATCAAAATCATTCAAATATATTTTTAGGACATTTCCAATGTTCATGTATAAAGCTACCAAAGATAGTATTCCTATTTTTAGATAGTATTTATAGCAAGTTTTACTAAACATAGATATGAACATTAAGGAGAAGATTGGTTACCAAAATGAATATATTTTAAACTATAGAAAAAATTTTCACCAATAGTATCCAAAAATACCACATATAAACTTACGGTAGCACTCTTCCACCATTTTTACCCTTGAAATGTGGAACTAGGTTGCAACCTTTTCTATTTCAATAAATAAGATTCTAGTCAGTCATAATCTTGTTAGGAGGTTACTCTATTTTAAACCATATGTTATAAAATCACTATGATATATAAAAAATATCTTCATATTGATTTAGAAGTAGATATAGCATGGATTGAATAATAAGTTATTAATAGTTATCAAGCATTTTCAGATTATAATCATTTTTGAGAGATAATGAAGAATTGATTACATGACATTCCCATAAATCTTGTGTTGATATAAATACTATTCCAAGGAAGATCAAAGGTCCACTCAACTAAGGAAATGGGATATTTTATGGTATTTCTATTTTTATATTGTTGTGTATTTGATGTTTCATTTTAAGTAGAGTGTTGTGTGACATAGTTTAACTTGCAGGTCTATGTGTTCAATACCTGTGTTTTTTAATTTAGTTTACTTTTAATTTTTTAGATTTATAAGCATTTCTTTTCAAATGAATTACAATTTATTCAATTTACATCAATTATGTATTTCCTTTTAAAGCATTTCAATTCTAACAAATGTGTTTCCTTTAAAATATTTTCAATTAAATTAAATTGTGTTTCACTTATAAAGTATTTCAATTTAGCAAGTGTAAAATTTTACAAGAAATATAATAGTTTTCAATTCAATAAAGTAGATTATATCCATAGGAATTCAAACTACCCAAAAATAGAGAACTATTAGTCATTATTCTACATACATTATTACTGAATATTGTTGGACACTAGCCTTGGTTTGACATGACATCAACTTAACTTAGTTGAATAAATGAGAGGATTTATGACATCTTGTATTTTTTGGCACCATTACCAATGAAGTGTAAGGTGTTAGTAGGGTATAAAATCCTAAAATAATAGTTAATTAAGAAAAAACTTCCCATAAATTAGATTAATTTATGAATAGACAAAGATATTCAAAGGGAATATATTCCTAAGAACCCTCAACACAACACAATAACTAGTAGGTCACAAGAAGAAAGTTTACTAGAATACCTATGAAAATAACTTTATACTATTTAGGAGGAACCATTGATATGCTCACCTAAACTTTGGGATCATTCCCTAGAGGTAGATTCATCCTTACAAATGAAATAATTAAGTCTAAAAATATTTCAAACTAGAGTTTTGAATCCTAATCAATTAGGCTTCCAACCATTTCTGATAATTCAACACCTCTTAAGAGAAATCTTTACAAAATATATTGGAAAAACATGAGAGACAATTTGAGAAACAATCCATGAAATAGGGATGTAGTGGTAGAGCTCAACCACTAAGGATAAATTTCACCTATCCTATTATCCTAGATCAAGACTAGAATGCAAAAATAAAGAACATATCCCCATCCATACTACCTAATTTTAGGGGATTGTTCATAGAATACCAATTTCTATTTGAGTTTAAAGTCTTGTGTCTTATGATTATAAAACTAATAATCACAAACTAAAATTATTCCCTTCTACACTTAAGGATTTAACCATGATATGGTTTATGGGTTTATAACCAAATTATATTCACACATGGGATGAAATAGATAATGGATTCTTAGACAAATACCAAGACTATTGTAGATTAAGGGATAAAAAAGATGAATTATTTAATATATAATAAACATAAGACAAGAAAAAAGGATTAGATGATGATTCTAGATAATCCTTGAATCTAATGGGAAAAGGAAACATAAATAAACTAGGCCTTAATGACATTACTGAACTATGCATGAATTACTCAAGAAAAAGGGTTAGTATTAAGAAGCTGAAAATAGAAAGAGGAAGAATTATGTAGAATAACTCATGAAGGAATTTTAAAATATTAAAACATACATTTTGGTTCAATTAATTGTAACACTGGATAGATTACAAGAAAAATCTAATGCTTCTACTGAACCTCTAATTATGTATTATCCCAAATGTAGGTTGAAATATGCACTTTAATATTGTCCTCTTGATATGATAACTAATTGTGACATTTATGATGTAAAATAACATGGCACAAATAATTGTGTCCTCCTTCCTATCCTTAATAATTAGTTGAAACAAAATACCCAACCAATGGAGAGCTGAATTACATACAAATACAAGGGAATAATTTCTCTTATAATAAAAATCCAAATCAATTTGATCCCAAAGATCCTTTCAATCCATGGATGATTCCATGGGATGGAGCAACACCTCCATGAACATGGGGACCACCAAATTATCCTCCACAAGAGTAGACATTACCACAACCATGGGTATCATAATAAACTAGAAACCATGGATTCCATAAACAAATTAACAATGGGTACCTCAAACATTAAATCTATAAAGGAGGGTTCCACCTTAATGAGTGTTGATTCCTCCTCTTACCACTCAGCCTCCACAAACTAAATAAGTGATTCAACCTCAATTACTTACACAATTAATAGCAAACTAAAAAAATAGGAAGATATCACCTAGCTATGTAACTGGACAAGAAGGAATAATGGGAGTTTGCATTATTGATTGTAGTAATGTTCAAATTAGATAAGGTAAAACTTTGAATAGTCATCCAATCACCATAAATAAAATATTGAATGAGAAAGAATACAAAGCCCTCCCATTGATCCAACCATAGGAGAAGAAAACACACAAGAGGAATAAAAACATCTAGAAACTATTATTGTTCCTTACCCAATGCCTTTCCCCAAAATACTTAAGGAAACAATGAATAAAAGTGAGTCTAATTTAGTCCAAGAGCTAAGGAAATTGAACATTGAAATCCCACTATTGTAAGCAATTAGATATTTTATAACTCAATAAATTGATCAAATGTTTATGCATGAAAAGTATAGGGATAATAAGGCAATACCCTAAGACTATACATGTATAGGAAAAACTTGTTGACTTATTAGTTTGAAAGCTACTTTTACCTAAGTATGGAGATCTTCTAAGTCCAATTATCACTATGACTATATAAAAAAGGAAATATCCAATGTGTTAGTATAACTAGGAGATACTATTTATGTTATAATAATAGACACCTTTAAATTACTCTCCCTAACTAGGATATAGCCTACTATTATAGTCTTATAATTGGTTTATTAATCTATTGAAAAACTATAAGTAATCATAGAGGATGTCTTTGTAATAATATAACCTTTGGAATACCCCATATATTTCATGATACTCTAACCTAAGAGATAGAAACTAGGTTATCCATTTATCTTAAGGAGACCATGGCTCATCACATTTGTATCACTCATAGACTATAGGTTTAGAGATATGACCATTTCAAATGGGTTGAAGGATAAAAAAATTTCCTTATACTTACCTAAAAAACCATCTCCAAATCCTTTATACCACTTGTGGGTTGATGAAATAGAACAAAATAATAACATAATTTCATCTTTATCTAGGGTAGTGGTTAAAAATCATGTGAATAAATTGGAATAAGAGCTGATAAGATATATCAATGAAGAT
>JARHVA010000338.1:3462500-3565000 GCA_037957365.1 Torreya grandis | reverse complement strand
ATTGTTGGTCCTCACTTATCAAAAATGTGAAAAGATATTTTTGGAAATGTGATCCTTGTTAAATAATGGGGAAAATTAAATTGTCTAATGAGATGCCCCTCCATCCTAAAGTGGGTTTAGGAAACTATAATAAATTAGGGTTAGATTTTATTAGCCCCATTGATCCACCATCTCAAGGAAAGGATTACATATTAATATGTACTAATTATGTCACCAAATTGGAAGAAGTTTAATGTCTACCCTTTGCTTGTGAATAATTGGTTGTTGATTTCTTGTAATATAAGATAATACAACATTTTAAAGCACCAAGATCAATAGTATTAGATCAAGGCCCTAAATTTGTATCTATCATGATCAAATCATTCACATAGTAATATCAAGTCACTCACCACCATACTGTCCACAAACCAATGGTCAAGTTGAGTTTACTAATAGAGAACTATAAAATATATTGACCACGATAATGAGAATCAATATAAAATATTGGGAAAGTAAGTTCCTTGAAGTAGTTTGGTCTTACAATACAACACAAAAATCCACTACAATATTTTCACCATATGAACTTGTATATGGGAAAAATCCACTGCTACCAATATAATTTGAGTTGCATACTTTGACAAATTTAATGGAGATATGCATATATCTATATGAATCATAAATAGATATAATTAATCAAATTAATGAACTTTATGAAATAAGACTAAAGGCATTGTAGTAAATAGAACTTATTCAATATCAAAAGAAAGCATGGCATGATAGGTACATCAAGGAAAGGAAATTAAAGGAGGTATAATAAGACTTTCTATTTGGCCTCAAATTACTAAAAGTTCAAAGGTAAAATTCACACAAGGTGGCTAGGTTCCTAGCAAGTAAAAAATATTTTTGATAATGGATTAGTTCAGTTGCTTCTAATTGATGGAAATGAGAGAACACTCTTGGTCAATGGGTATAGACTGAGACTTTATCATCAACCTCCAAGAAAATATGAATTCTTCAAAAAAATTTAATCTCAAACTAAATTTGGTTATAGGGAAGAACCTTTTTCTTATATTAAAACCAAATACTGATATTTAGAGTCTAATAAAGGAGGATTAAAAAAAATAAATGACAATCCACTTCTCAAAAAATTGTTAAAAAAAAAAAAAAAAACAAAAAAAAAAAAAAAGTTAAAAATCAAAAACCAATAAATGGAAACTCTTTAGGGATTAAAGCAATACACATTTTTACTTCTAACTTACTATATAAACTTTTAATTAAATCATGCGGTCTTTTTATCATAAGATAAGTGGCAACCTTAGGATCAAAGAGAAAATAACAACTAATTCAAGGTATTTTATACTTAATTATTCTTCTTATAAGATTATTTATAATTTATTAAGGTGTCATATAAGCCATTTCCAAAATAATATTTTTAATAAATCAAGACATACCAAAAAGGGTCTCTTAAAAAGGTCTTTTAAAAAGACATAACTAAATGATTTAAAAAAAAAAGGTATGTCATATCATTTTGATGTATTTTAAAAACACCCAAAAGGGATATGATGTCATCGTGATTAAATAATCTAAGTAATCATGAGAAACATAATGTTTTGAATAAAATCATCATGAAGATGATAGCTCAAAGCACATAAAAAATTCAAGCAAGGAATCAGTGACAAGATTTTGCATGAGGACAAGGACAAAGACAAATTTGGGGATCTTTTCCAACCATCCCAAATGTAGAAAAAACCATTCAATCCTTCCAATATTGTACTATCTCATGATTTTTTCATATTTTTATGTATGTCCAACACTAGGGTGAATTGATTATAGACCTATTTAAGACTTTATTGCTTTATAAAACAATGGTCTATTCATTGTAACAAGAACTTCTACTTATTTAAACTTTTAAACTCTTATATTACCTTCTAACAAGATTATTAATAGTGTTGAAATCTTTGGTAATCTAATATAATGGGATAGAAGAATAAATATGAACCTAAAACTGTAAACCTGTTACTTGAAGACAAGGTAGTAGTTGCTATTTTTGAAGAGGTTGGATAGATAGACTTAAAATTTTTTGGGATTATGATGAGTAGCTTGTTAATTAATTTATCATCAACCTCAAGGGAGAGAATACTAAGGTAAGAGGAAATAAAATACATGTTATACTATTATTAGTTTGCTTTTAGGAATTCCAAATGCAGGGATACAAATATCAGGGATGTCCACCTTTAAGGACTTAATTCAGAACTTTCATAAAGAGGGAGAACCTATTCCTGAACCAATTTTCAACCCTTAACGTATAAACAAAGTAATTAATATGGATAATCAAACAAAACCATGGATAATGGATACATTTTTGGTTATAAAATACTTGTGACTGTCAGTACGGATCCCTTGGGTGTGATGCCATGAGAATTTTTATGCACCTAAAATGAGGAATACATCATCTTTAGTGGAGGGTTAATATATAAGAATTTATTTATAAATCCATCCAAGTTATGAAAAATAATCATGTTTAAGGAGAAACCTTTATTAGACATCATGGGCTCATCCATATCATCTACAAACATCACTTCTTAAAGGCACTAGATGGAGAAGTGGCATGGGAAGCATTTGTGAAAAATAAATTGAAGAAGAAACCCAAGATAAAGAGAAGGCATTTTTATTTATTCCTTACACCTAAATCTTTCCAAAAAGTGGGAAATTATAATGAAGATCCATCTCCATATCTAGTGATAAAAATAAAATTAAAAACAATATCATCTAGGGTAAGCACCAAGTAAACTTCAGAGCTAGATACCACCTAAGTAACTATATTGGATATCTCTAATGAAGGAGAGAGGGATATAGAGATATCACAACCCAAAGTCCTCAGGAGACATGTAATAAGGAATACTCCAAGAGATGAGTCTAAATTAAAAACCCTATCAAAAAAAAAAAAAAACTCATACTTCCTTAAGAAGATGATAGAGATATAAAAGCTACATATATTCTTGGTAGTCTAAAAAAAAAATAATATATAAAAGAAAATAATGAATAAAATATTATAGAAGAAGAGGTTATGGAGGAACCCTCAATTAGAATTTAGGAATTGGTATCTATTATAGAAGAATTTTTGGTTGAATAAGTTATAGAGGAACCCCCTCCATCATCTTCATCCAAACTACCATTGGAAAAGGGGAAAGGATCTAGCTATATAAGAAGAAGACAATCAATCTCCTATCCATAATGAATTAGAATAAATTTAGAAGGATATAAATCTATCATTGGCTAAAGCCATCATAAGAAAGTAAGAATAATAGATAGCCTTCTTCAAGATGAAATTATGAGGCAAGGAAGACACATCTTATCTTTGAAAAAAGAGTTAGAAGAAACTAAGGTTTAGTCTCTTGATAAATATGGTGAGGTAGATTTATTAAAACAAAGTGTAGTATAGCCTAGAGAACAAGTAGAATAAGGGGTCCAAACATAATTTTCATATGGCAAAATAATGGCCACTTGGGATGAAACTTGTTAAAATTCAAAGGTAGGCAAGGCAAAAAATATGAAGTTAAGAAAAGACCTTGAGGAAGAGAGAGGACAAAAATAAAAATCAGAATCCCCCCTCCAAGCAACTTGTGAACCAAGGGAGAAACTTTTATCTTGTATAAAGCCTACCTCTAGGTATGGTATACTTATCCAAGAGCATTTATATAGATGGTAATTTATGAGAATTTTATGTGGGATACCTCATGATTTATAAGATGATAATGAATTTATGGAATATTATAATATTAGTACGCCTAACCAAAAAATATTTTATGCAAGTTTTATTTATGTAATTTTATCCTAGGGCACATGTCTTCATTCCTAATTAACATATTTATAAGGGAAATTTAGATTAGATCCTTAAATTCCACCCTATTAAACCAAATTTCATGGATTAAAAGAACCTATGAATATTTTAAGCAAGCTAGGAAGGTTGGCCTTTACATTATACCCCAGTATTCTAATGCAAAGAAATAATTCATACTATTCAAAACTCTTGTCTAACACCCAATAACTAGTAAACTCTATCCACTGATTATGTATAAAAGTATCATAAAATTTGAGGAATACATTCAACATCATTTTAATGTAACACTAGATACCTATGATAAAATATGGGATACCTTGAATATCCCATTAAAAAGTAAGGAGGTGATTTATCCCATCAACATTATATGGTGTCTCCAAAGGGATAGGGATATTATTACACTAATTCAATAGTTTAATAAAAAATATGGGTTATAGTGGATTGGCATGAGGTACATACCTCCAATCATCCTTAGCCTTATGTCTCCATGGAATAATGTAACACATCAAAATCTTGAGCAATTTCAAAGATGGAGAGAGGTAGTCCAAACACACAAAGTGTTTATCATTCAAATAGAAAACAATTGGAATACCTAGTATGATACTTATGATATCAACAAGAAATTAGAGGATAAATTACTCAATAGAGAATAGGGAAGACAATATATTGAAAGAGGACTTGAAAAAAGTAAAGTATGGGGGAAATGATGAATCCATAAAATGTCTCATCATATCCAAGTAATGACCCTGATTTTTACATAATAATATTATTTTTGTGTGGGTTTAAATGTGTATTCTATTAGTTATTACTAATCTAAAGTATAAATGAGTACTTTTTCCTTGATTATTTTTTACAAATTAATGTTTCTTGTTTACACTACTTTGTTTTAACCTTTTCCATAAAAATCCATTATTTTATATATATAATTCATATATATACATTATAAGTAAGTAAAATGTTTTTAAAAAGTAATAAGACTTTAGAGGATTAATTAAAGACATCATGAAACAACTCTGACTAGCTTTGGTGATCCCCAAGTTGGCTCTAGAGTCCATCAGGCTCCAAAGTCCAACTAGCTTTGGAGTTGCCCAGACCAGTTTGTGTGACCTCTAGGAACTTGAAAAAGGATATTTTGATTCCTGCACATCATTATATAAACCATAAATGTTTGATCAAAATAATTCAAAGCTAATTTTTGAGACATTTCCAATGTTCATGTATAAACCTACCAAATATAGTATTCTTATTTTTAGACATAGTCTTTATAGCAAGTTTTCCTAAACATAGCTATGGATATTATAGAGAAGATTGGATACAAAAATGAATATAGTTAAAACTACAAAATATTTTGTAACTATTATTAACCAAGAATACCACATCCTAATTTACACCAATAATCTTCCATTGGTTTTACCCTTAAAACATGGGAGGAGGTTGTAACCTTTTCTATTTCAATAAACAAGATTTTAGTCAGTCATAATCTTGTTAATAGTATTTTGAGAAGATATTGTAAAAGTTTTTTGATATTTAAATTTCATCTTCCTATTTATTTAGGAGTAGCTATAGTATGGATTAAAAAATAAGTTGTTAATAGTTATCAAGCATTTCCATATTGTAATCACTTTTGAGAGTTAATGAAGAATTGATTACATGAAAATTCCACAAATCTAGTGTTGATATAAATCATATTATAAGGAAGAGCAAGGGACCACTAAACCAGGGAAGAATGATATTTTATTTTATTTCTATGTTTATATTATTATGTATTTAATCTTTCATTTTAAGTAGAGTGCCGTGTGACATAGTTTAACCTGTAGGTCTATGTGTTTAATACATGTGTGTTTTAATTTAGTTTACTTTCAATTATTCAGTATAAGCATTTCCTTTCAAATCAATTCCAATTTTGGTTTCCTTTTAAATCATTTAAATTATAGAAAATTTGTTTCATTTAAAGCATTTTCAATTCTAGTAAAGTGTGTTTCCCTTTGAAAGCATTTAAATTTAGCAAGAGTGTTTACTTTTACAAAAAATATAATAGTTTTCAATTGAATCAAGTAGCTTATATCCTTAGGATTAAATTATCTAAACTCCTTGAAAACAAATAATTTTTAGTCATTGTTATGCATACCTTACTATTGACTATAAAATCAAAATTAGACACTGACCCTATTTGGATATGACATCAACTTAACTTAGTTTACTAAATTAGAGGATTGATGATACCCCATAATTTTTGACAACATTTCCAGGGACTTTATAGGTGTTGGTAGGGTATAAATTCCTAAACTAAAAGTCAATTACAAATTTTTTTTCTATAATTCACATAAATTTTTGAATATACAAATAGATTTAAAGGGAAGATATATTTATAATAACCCTCAACAAAGAACAAGAACTAGTAGGTCATAATAATAAAGTGTAATAGAAGACCTTCTAGGAAAAAACTTCATAATGTTTAGGAGGAACCATTATTATCCTCACATGAACTTTGGGATCATTCCCCAGAGGTAGGTGCATACTTCCAAATAAAATAATCAAGGATAAAAAATATTTTAAACTAGAGTTTATAATCCCAATAAAGTCACCATCCAACCACTTTTTACAATTCAACATCTCCTAAGAGAACTATTTACAACATATATTGGGAAAACATTGGAGACAATCTAGGAAACAACCCACCAAATAGGGTTGCAGGAGGTAGAGCTCAGCCACTAGGGATAACTCTCACTTATCTTATTATCCTAGATTAAAAGGAATTTTTTTTAATGAATAACATATCCTCATACATATTACCTAATTTATGGTACTATCCATATAATTCCTAATTTATGTTTGAGTTTAAAGTCTTGTGTCAAACTTGTGATTACAAAATTGATAATCATAAACTGAAATTGTTCCCTTCTACACTTAAGGATTAATCCATGAAATGGTTTAGGGGTTTAAAGCCAAAATAAATTCACACATGGGATGAAATTGAGAATGGATTATTGGAAAAATATCAAGACTATTATACAGTAAGGGATATAAAAGAGGAATTCTTCTATATATATATATATAAAAGATGAGAATATAGAAGACTATCTTGATGAATTCCTCTTTGCACATAGAAGATGTGGATATGAATTAGAGGAAGATCTTAAAAAAATTATTTTATTAAAATGATTGGATTATTATGCTAGATAATCCTTGAATATAATGGAAAAATGAAACATAAATAAACTAGGCCTTACTGACATTATTAAACTATGCAGGGATTACTTAAGGATAAGGAATAATATTAGGAAGTTGAAAATAGGAAAATTAGTTAATGATGTAGGACAAACCATCGAGGAATTTTAAATCTTAAAACATACATTCTGGATCAATTAAATACCACATTAGATGGCTTACAAGTAAAAGTTAATTCTGCTACTAAACCTTTATCTATGTATTATACAAAATGTAGGTTAAAACATGTAATCTAAGATTATCCTCTTGATAGGATAGATATGTGTAGAATTTGTGTTATAAAATACCATGAAACTAATAATATCATCCTCTTTGCTATCCTAAAGAATCATTTGAAACAAAATACCCAACTAACATAAGAGCTCAATTACATATAAAGATAAGGGGCTCAATCACCTACAAACTAGTAACAAAACCTAAAAATAGGTAGAGTAATTTATCTTATAATCAAAATCTAAAATACTTTGTTCCAAAAGCTCCTTCTAATCCATGGATGATGATATACGCTAGAATAACACCTCCATAAACATCACTATGACTAACTTGGACTCTAAAAGAGTGGACATCACCATAACCATGGGTATCAAAACCAAACTATCCACCATGTATCCCACAAACAAATCAACAACATCTACTTTTGCCTAAGTATGGAGACCTTGGAAGCTTAGCTATCACTATAAATTTATTAAAAATGAAATATCAAATGTTATAGTGGACGTAGGAGCTGATATCAATGTAATAATAATAGACACATTTAAATCACTCTCCATAAATAGGGTACAACCTACTACTATAGTCTTGAAAATTATTGATCAATCTATTATAAAACTAAAATGAATCATAGAGGATGTCTTAGTAACAATATAATCTTGGGAATACCCCACATATTTCATGATACTCTAGCCTAAGAGATAAAAACTACATACCTATCAAAGGGAAATCTTAGCTATCTTTGTTGATTTAATAAATGATTATGTAGAATTGTACATAGATGAATTTATAGTACATGGTGACTCTTTTGATGAAGCTTTGAGTAATATAGACAAAGTGATACCTAGGTGTGAGTAAAACCAATTATATTTAAGGAATTACAAATGCCTAATGATGGTTGATCAAAGAATTGGCCTAGGTTATCACATCTCAATGCAAGAAATATAGGTTAAACCCAAAAATATTAAAGCAATCTCCAACTTGCTTGCATTAAAAAACCAAACTGATATCAAAAATATTTTTAGGACATGTAGAGTACTATAGGTGTTTTATAGAGAACTTCATTAAGATTGTTTCACCTATGTTTTCTTTGATCACTAAGGATAGTGAATTTATATGGACTGATAAATGCCAACTAGATTTTGAGTCAATAAAATAAAGACTAATTTGTGATCCAATTTTGAGAGGTCCTAATTATAAGTACATCTTCCACATACACACTAATGCCTCTAATAATGATATGGGGGTATTCATTGGGTATAAATTTGAAGAAGGTGATATGTATTCCATTTATTACATTAGCAATAATCTAAATCCCACTAAAATGAATTACACCACTACTTAAAAGGAGTTCATAGATGTCATATATGCCATGAACACATTATATCATTACATTATGAATATAATATATTTCTTTATACAGATCATTCAACCATAAGTTATTTGTTGAAAAAATTAGTGGTAGGAGGAAGAATCATTAGATGGTTGTTACTCTTGCAATAATTTTATATCACAATTATTAATAAGCTAGGAAAGCTAATGTAGTTGTTGACTTGTTGTCAAGATTAAATGTTTTAAGTGAAGATGATCTAGTAGAAGACAATTTTCCAAATGTGTATTTATTCATAGTTTTAGCGCACACACCATGGTTTGATGATATGACCAACTATATATCCACATGAAAATCTTCTTATGATTTAAATAATAAAGAAAGAAAAAATTTAGTTAGAAATAGGGATAACTATAAAAGGATTAATGGTGTTTTATTTAAATGTGGACTTGGTATGGTGCTTTGCAAGTGTGTAATAGAAGATGAAATATATGGTATGTTGAGAGCTTTCCATGATGAACCAAGAGGAGGTCACTATTCAACCAAAAGGATTATTCATAAGATCCTTGGGGATGGATACTATTATTCCTTGCTTCACATCTTGTGAAAATATATGTTTGGCAATGTGATCATTGTCAAAGAATGGGGAAACCTACATTGTCTAATGAGATGCCCCTCCATCTTCAAGTGGTTTTATGACCCTTTGAAAAATGGGGGTTTGATTTCATTATCCCCATTGATCTACCATATCAAGGAAAGGATTACATCCTAGTATGTACTGATTATGTCACCAAGTAGGCATAAGTTTAATCTCTACCATTTGCTCATGAAGAATTATTTGTTGATTTCTTGTACTACAAGATCATGCAACATTTTAGAGCACCAAAAGCAATAGTATCATATTAAGGCCCTAAACTTACATATAAAATGATCAGATCATTCAAAAAACACTATTAAATGACTCACAAAAGGTTATCACCATACCATCCATAATCCAATGGTCAAGTTGAGGTTACTAATAGAGAACTACAGAACATCTTGATCAATATAATAAGAATCAACATAAAATATTGAGAAAGAAAATTACCTAAATTAGTGTGCGATTATAATACAAAATGGAAGACAACCACAAAATTTTCAACATATAAATTTATGTATGGAAAAAATCCATTATTTCTAATATTAACTGAGTTGTAGACTTTTAGAACAACAATGGAAGTAAGCATAGATCTAGATGAAGAAAAATAAATAGAATTTTTCAATTGATTGAACTTGATGAGATACTACTAGAGGCATTGTAATAAATAGAACTTATTCAATATTATAGGAAATAATGACATGATAGGCACATTAAGGAAAACAAATCCAAGGAAGGAGATTGGGCCTTACTATTTGACTCAAAGTACCAACATTTAAAAGTCAAACTCTGCACAAGGTGGTTTGGTCCCTATCAAGTAGAAAATATTTTTGAAAATGGATCATTTCAAATATTTCAAATTTATGGATATGAGATAACACTCTTGGTCAATGGGCATAGACTAATACTTTATCATCAACCTCCAAGAAAAGATGAATTCTTCAAGTAGATTCAATCTTAAACTAAATTTATTTATAGGGAAGAACCTTATTCTTCCATTATAACTGAGGACTAAGATTTGGATTCAGATAAAGGAGGAGGAATGAAAATTAGTAAATGACAATCCTCTTATAAAAACTATTAAAAAATATAGAAAAATAAGAAAAGAGGTGAAAAGTTGAAAATCAGTAAATGGTAACTTTTTAGGAAACATAGTAATACAAATTAGTACTTCTAACTAATTGTATAAAATCTAAATTAACTGTGCGATATTTTTATCATGACAAGTGGAAACCTAAAAATCAAATACAAAATAGTAATTACTTCAAGGTATTTTGTACTTCATTACTCTATATATTGTATTATTTCTAAGTTATTAATGTGTCATCTAATCCCCTTCCAAAAGAAGGATTTTCCTAAATTGGGAATACGAAAAAGGGTCTCCTAAAAAGGTATTTTTAAAATATATAAAGAAGTGATGTCACATAATGCCTATTTAAAGGCAAATATTGTAGCTAAGGTCATTGGATCAATGAATTGCAGATGATGGAGTGATCTCACGAGTTGAGCAAATGCATATCACAATGAAGTTGTTAATGAATGAAATCAAGCATAAAAAAATACTGAAAAAGGAATAAGGTTAAATGAAATACTCTATATCATGATAAATTAAGATGAATTGATTATAAAAAGTCTCAAATTTCACAACTCTCATAGCTCTCAAAGTTGTCATAGCTCACAACTAAGTAGCTCAAATGAATTGTAGATGATGGAGTGATCTCATGAGTCGAGAAAGTGCATATCATAATGAAGGTTATAATGAATGAAATAAAGAATAGATAAATAATAAAAAATGAATAAGAGAAAATTAAATATTATATATCATACTAAATTGAGATGAAATGCTTATACAAAGGCTCAAAGTTCACAGCTCTCATAACTCTCAAAGCTATCACAACTCACAACTGAGTAGCTCAAACAATCCTTTGTATTCTTCATTTAACATTCATTATATTATGGATTATTTGAGATACTCAATTGTGAGTTATGATAGATTTGATATCTATGAGAGTTGTGAACTTTGAGCCTTTATATAATCAATTCATCTCAATTCAACATGATATAGAGTATTTCATTTGATCTTATTCCTTTTGTAGTATTTCTCTATGCTTGATTTCATTCATTAGAAACTTAATTATGATATACAATTGATATACTCATGAGATCACTCCATCTGAAAATAATTAATCCAGTGATAATAGACTTCAAGACCTCCATGATCAAATACAACACAATGATAATCTTCCACAAAAGAGAGAAAATAGACTAGAGAAATAATGCCTACCAAGAATGTAATATGATATTGAACTCAAGATCCAATTAATGATGTCTAAAATAGGTGCCTTTAAATAGGCATTAGGTGAGGATGAGGACATAATGTCAACATCTCACTATAAGTGGCACCTACACATGTGATAAAGACATGTGTCAACATCACATGTGATGAGACAAAAGAAGCTTCCTAACATAGGTAACTTAACTCCTAAGTCAAGATAAGATTAAGAAAAATTAGGATAAGTGTCTTAATCTTATAAAATGAGATAAAAGGACAAAATATCCCTAAGTAAAATTAAGAAACCTAGTGTGAAGGGGACCTAGAAATGAACTAGGTATAAAATATCCATTTTTAAACTAACACCCCCCCTTAAGGGTATATGCAAGGATGTAAGAATAGGTCCTAGCTACTAGGCTAGGTTAGGTACCCATGAACAATGCAAACTCTCATAAATAGAGAAAAGGAGAAAACCTAGTGGGACAAAACTCCTCCCTAAAAGAGAGAAAAAGATGCAAAATGCTCTCAATGAATAATGATGAGGACAAAACCTCATGTGAGGAAGAAGTCCCCCTAATAAGAGAGAATAAGAAGATAAATAATGTATCCCCCCCCTTAATGTATAATCTCCTACAAAGATGGTGAATGCTGGACAAAGGACAATGATGAAGATCCACAAACATCAAACAACATTCCTTCATTAGGGAGGAAATGAAACCATAAATGTGTGTAAGAGTTATTCCCATTCCTGAAAGGAACATAAGGAAAGAAGGATGATGATGGATGGAGTCTCTAAATTCTATTCAATAATCTCCATATTGATGTTGAAAGCTATCATGAAAAAATTAGGTGTTCTAGGCCACATTACTGAAGATGAAAATCCAGAAGCTCCTAGAGATGGATGAAGAATAAGATCCAAAGATCAAGTGATCTCCTCTAAAGTTAAAGAAGCCTTCTCCAAATGTTATCAAAATTAATCCACACTCATGTCAAATTGTGAGGAATTATCATGAGGAGAATGAACAAGAGGTTCAAAGTGTTCCCTCATAATAACTAAAGAAGGAACATCTTCATGAAAGAGAAGATGTGAAGAGTTTCCCAAGTCTACAATTTGTATCTCTAAAAAAAATTCTAAAATGCCTATCAAGTGATCATCCTATGAAACTATATTAGGAAGATAAGGTATTATTTTCTGCACTAAAGAAAAGGAAGCTTGGGCTATACTCAATTTAGGAATAATAGAAGTGAATGGTTTATCTTGCTGCAAAGAAGTGATGGATGATTTTGAGGAAGCATCTCTAGAATCTACTAAAGAAATAAGAGATGGTGATGATGGGGAATCAATAAATGACAACCATATAAATTTATCATCCAATGAGGATGTTCCACATAATATGGAGTATCTAAAATATCATTATGTGCTTGGTCATCTAAATAAACATCACTTTTAGATGAAGATTCAATGTTTCCATACAACTATTGGATGATGGTTCATGCAGTGAAAGGGAATTATATGTGCTCAATTTGATGTAGAATATCCTATAAAATAGTTAGACATATTAGGCCATAGACCATGTCAATGTTGTTAAACCATGCAATCTTCTATTCATAATCACTTGGCTCAGGAATAAGACCAAGGAGATAGGATAGAAGATCATGTTCAAAACAATAATTTTTTATCCCTTGTTTCCAAGATAGATAGTTCTTTGAAGTTAGACTTACAATAGATTTGTGAAAGTTCATTTTAACACACCAATTGTGTAACTTTATATCAGTTCATGATTATAATTAACCCCATGAATGTATAAAAGAAGGCATGCGGAAAAGAAGCCACACAAATAACCCCCCACCTTTCCACTATGATCAGGAATCACCCCCCCCCCAATTATTATAGTGATGGCACTTTATAATTAGTGAAATTTACAACTACCACTTGTCAATGAAGTGGATTTGATCATAGTGAATATAGATGCTAAAAAATGCCTCAAAAAACACATTATATTATATTGACATAAATAGATCAAATAGATCACATCACTATGAAGTACACAAAAAATCATGCACTTTCAAAAAAAATTGCACCAAAAAAATTTACTGCATGTGCCCAAATGAAGTCCCAAAAGGTGTAAAAATGAGGATTACTTAGCAAAACTTGTGAAAATATGAAATTTATGGAAAAAATAGACACCAAAACCAAGAAAAATTTCACCACTATGTAATACATGAAATTATACCCCAAATAAAAAAATGCTCCAAATAAGGATCCCGTATGACCAAGTTATGGTCCTCTAAAGTTGATTGATTTAGGGAAAACTACTCATCTGGGAGGGGGTAGATTTTGAAAATTGAAACCTCTGTTAAATTTGGCATGATGTCACCAAATTTGGTGATGCTAAAAAATCTAGAGGCCTGCTAATTTTTTTTCCAAATTTGCTGAACTTCCAGCCAAAAGTAAAACCCATCTAAATCTAGCAGAACTACCAAATCTAGGGGCAAAGTTAATGGAATCTATAGAGAATATTCCAAGAATTAAATGGATTAAATTTGATGTTCAAATGGTTATCAATTTTATGATTTGACCTATAATGACATCAACACTATGTAGGTACTAAAGTATTGGAAAAAAAATTAAAAGAAAACTATTGAAAAATTAATTTTTTTTCAATGAAACTATTGTAGTGAATTTTTTAATGATATATATTTTTTTCACCTGACTGATTTTTTATGACCTACCTGGTATAGTGATAGGGCCATATGGTACAATATGTCTAGGTGGTATGGTATGATACAATGACAGGGGGTAGGCATAAAAAATTTGGTGATGGATTTTGATGATTTGACAATTGATCTTTACTGATTTGGCCCTCCTAAGCACAATGATGGGTTTTATTTTGGCTGAAAGTGCTCTGATAATGTAGGTACATCCTAGATTTGGTAACCTCCTCCAACTTCAAACCCTTCCTAAATTTCCTTAGATGTCAAAATTTGATGAAATGAAAGCCAATCTTGACTTTCTTGAGCCTTTTGGACTCAATGGAAAGGTCCTTAATGACTCAAGATGCACCTAGCTATCTCATATGCCAAAAATAAATCCCATGATGTTGAGAAGGGGTGTGAAAATATGAATCTTTGATACCATGTTAGAGTTAATAATGGACTCCAACACCTCTAGGATCAAATGCAACACAATGATAACCTTCCATAAGAGAGATAAAATAGACTAGAGAAATAATGTCGACCAAGAATGCAATATGATAATGAACTCAAGATCCAATTAATTATGTCTATAAGATGTGCCTTTAAATATACATTAAGTGAGGATGAGAACATAATGTAAACATCCCACTATAAGTGGCACCTACATGTGATAAAGACATGTGTCATCATCACATGCGATGAGAGAAAAGAAGCTTCCTAGTATAGGTAACTTAACTCCTAAGTCAAGATAAGATTAAGAAAAATTAGGAAAAGTGTTTTAATCTTATGAAATGATACAAAAAGACAACATATCCCTAAGTAAACTTAATAATCCTAGTGCAAAGGGGACCTAGAAATGAACTAGGTACAAAATATCCCTTTTTACACTAACAAAAGATTAGAGCTTTAGATTTGGCTACATGGTATCAGAGCTTCAGGGGGTGTTGGTGTATGCCTTTTTCTTATGAATTTTGGATACATGGTTGCATTTTCTTGCTTAGTGATCTAGAGGTCATGTTGGTTACTTGGAAATATTAATACCACATTCACTAGAATGTTTGGTTTCTTTCCTTCTCCAGCCTATATATGTACCTATTCCTTTTCATATTTCTAATGCAATATTTTGTGGATTATTTATGTCTTATTTCTATTTGTTTCATTATTTTAGTTATGTGTATGTGTTTTCTCAATATTTTATTATATAATACATGTCTCATATTGCATATTGAATTGGTACATTCATTTAGATTAGAATTCTTGGAGCTCATTCTGATATGGTATTAGAGTCAATCTAGATCTGAGAATTGTCTTTTTTTCTTCAAGTTCTGATTTTGGATCTTGAGTTCAATATCATATTACATTCTTGGTAGGCATTATTTCTCTAGTCTATTTCCTCTCTCTTATGGAAGGTTATCATTATGTTACATTTGATCCTAGAGGTCTTGGAGTCTATTATTAACTCTAACATGGTATCATAACTTCAAAATTTCACAACCCTTCTTAACATCATGGGAATGATTTTTGGCATATGATATATCTAGGTGTATTTTGAATCATTAAGGACCTTTCCGTTGAGTCTGGAAGGCTTGAGAAAGTCAATATTAGCTTTCATTTCATAAAATTTTGACATCTAAGGCACATTTGAAAAGGGTTTAAAATTTGAGGTGGTTACAAAATCCGAGAGGTACCTAAATTAATGGATCTCTTTCAACTAACACAAATCCTATTTTTCACTCAAGAGGGCCAAATTAGTAAAGATCAACTATCAAATCATCAAAATATATCACCAACAAATTTTCAACTTATTTTTCTACCTACCCCCCGTTGTCATATTGTACCATACCACCTAGCCATACTATATCATATGACCATATCACTATACCAAAGGGGTAAAAAAATTTATTCAGGTGAAAAAAATATATCATTAAAAAATTCATTACAATAGTTTAATTGAAATTTTTTAATTTTTCAATAGTTTTCTTTTAAATTTTTCTTTAATACTTAGTACCTGCATAGTGTTGATGTCATCATAGGTCAAATAATATAAGTGATGATCATTTTACCATAAAATTTAATCCATTTATTTTTTATAGAATATTCTCTACATATTTTACCGAACTTTGCCCCTAGATTTGGTAGTTGTACTAGATTTAGCTAGGTTCTACTTTTGGCTAGAGGTTCACCAGATTTGGAATATTTTTTTAGCAAACCTCTAGATTTTTTAGCATTTCCAAATTTGGTGAAATCATGACAAATTAAATAGAGGTTTAAATTTTCAAAATATACCACCCCTCATGGATGAGCAGTCTGCCCTGGATCAATCAACTTCAAAGGACCATAACTTGGTCATATAGGATCCTTTTTTGGAGCAATGTTTTTTGATTTGGGGTAGAATTTCATGTAATACTTAGTGGTGCAATTGGTTTTTAGTTTTGATGTCTATTTTTTCCATAAATTTCATATTTTCATAGGTGTTACAAAATAATCCTCATTTTTTCACCTTCTGGGGCTTCATTCGGGCACATACAACAACATTTTTTGGTGTAATGTTTTTTTAAAGTGAATGATTTTTCATGTAATTCATAGTGGTGTCATCTATTTGATCAATTTATTTCAAGAAATTTTACTTTGTTTTCTATGTCCTCTTTTGGTATTTGTATTCACCGAGATCAAATCCAATTAATTGGAAAGTGACAGTTGTAAATTGAACTAATTATAAATTGCCATCATTGTAATAATCTAGGGTGATTCTTAATCATAGTGGAAGGGGGGGTAATTTGTGTGGTTTCTTTTCTACATGCCTTATTTTCTACACACATGGTTAAATTGAATCAAATATTCATAGGGTTAATTGTAATCATGAACTAATATAAAGTTACATAATTGGGGTGTTAAAATGAACTTAAAAAAATCTATTGTAAGTCTAACTTCAAAAAACTATCTATCTTGGAAACAAGGGTTAAAAAATCATTATCTTGAACATGATCTTCTACCCTATCTCCTTCGTCTTATTCCTGAGCCAAGTGACTATGAATAGAAGATTTCATGGTTTAAAAACATTGACATGGTCTATGGCCTAATATGTTTAATTGTTTTTGAGGATATTATACATCAAATTGAGCACATAGAATACCCTTTCACTTCATGGACCATCATCTAGCATTTTTATGGAGACATTGGATCTTCATCTGAAAGTGATGTTTCCTTGGATGACCAAGCACATAATGATAGTTTAGATACTCCATCTTATGTGGATACATCCTCATTAGATGATTAGTATATATGGTTGTCATTTATTTATGCCCCATCATCACCATCTCTTGTTGCTTCAACAAATTCCAAAGATGCTTCCTTAAAAGCTTCCAACACTTATTTGCAGCAAGACACACCATTCACTTCTATTGTTCTTGAATTGAGTATAGCCCAAACTTCCTTTTATTTAGTGAAAAATATCATACCTTATCTTCATGATATAGTTTCATGGGATGATATCTTGATAGGCATTTCATACTTGTTTGTGGAGACATATATTTCAGACTTGGGAGACTCTTCACATCTTTTCTTTCAAGGAGATGTTCCTTATTCAGTTGTTGTGAGGGAACACTCTGATCCTATTTTTCATTCTCTTCATGATCATTCCTCAAAATTTGACATCAGTGTGGATTCATTTGGATAATATTTAGAGAAGGCATATTTAACTTCATAGGAGATCACTTGGTCTTTGGATCTTGTTCATCATCCATCTCTAAGAGATTTTGGATTGTCATCTTCAACAATGTGGCCTAGAATACCTGATTTATTCATGACAACTTTCAACATTGACTTGGAGATTATTGAAAATCCTTCAAAGACTCCATACATCATAATCCTTATTTCCTTATGTTATTTTCAAGAATGGGAAGAAGTCCATCACACATTAATGGTTTCATTTCTTCCCCAAGGGAGGAATGTTGTTTAATGTTCATGAATCTTCATCATTGTCCTTTGTCAAGAATTCACCATCTTTGTAGGGGATTATAAATTGAGGGGGGATACATTGTTTCTCTTCTTCTTCTCTCTTATGAGGGGGGAATTTTTCATTGGATGGGGTTTTATCCTCATCATTATTCATTGAGAGCATTTTGCATCTTTTTCTCTCTTTTGGGGAGGAGTTTTGTCCCACTAGTTTTTCTCCTTTTCTTCATTTATGAGAGTTTGCATTGTTCATGGGTACCTAATAGGGCCTAGTAGTTGGGACCTATTCTTTCATCCTTGCATAGACCCCTAAGTTGTACTTAATGGGGGTGTTAGTGTAAAAAGGGATATTTTATACCTATTTCATTTCTAGGTCCCCTTCACACTAGGCTTATTAAGTTTACTTAGGGATATTTTGTCCTTTTGTCTCATTTCATAAGATTAAAATAATTTTCTTAATTTGTCTTAATATTATCTTGAATTAGGAGTTAAATTACCTATGTTAGGAAGCTTCTTTTGTCTCATCACATGTGATGTTGAAACATGTATTTATCACATGTGAAGGTACCACTTATAGTTGGATGTTGACATTATGTACTCATCCTCACCTAATGCCTATTTAAAGGCACATTTTTTAGACATCATTAATTGGATCTTGAGTTCAATATCATATTACATTCTTGGCAGGAATTATTTCTCTAGTATATTTTTTCTTTCTTGTGGAAGGTTATCATTATGTTGCATTTGATCCTGGAGGTCTTGGAGTCCATTATTGACTTTAAAAAATGACTTTTCCAAAAAATAAATGTCATAATATTTGGATGTATTTCCAAAATTCTAAAGAGGGATATGATGTCATCATGATGACATAATCTAAGTAATCATGATAAAAACAACATTTTGAAGAAAATCATCATTAAGATGACATGTCAAGGCACATAGAAAATCAAGTAAGTAATTGAAAACAAGATTTTACATGAGGAAAAGGACAAGGAAAATATTTTGGGCATTTTATAACCATCCCACATGTATAAAAAACCATCTCTCCTTCCAATATAGTCATTTATCATGAGTTGTTCAAATTCTGATGTATGTTTGGAGCTAAGGTGAATTGATTACAAACCTATCTAAGACATGAATTACTTTATAAAATAATGATTTGTTCATTGTAAAAATAAATTATACTTATTTAAACTTATGTGCTCTTGTATTGAATTATAAAAATAATCTTAATATCATTGAAATATTTGGTAAGTTAATAAAATAGACCAAAATAAGAAATCCAAACATGAGACTATAGACCTTTTACTTGAAGATGAGGAAATATTTTCTATTTTTAAAGAGGATAGTGGCTAGAATTCCTTAAGAAATTATAGGATTATGATGAATAAATTATTATGGAATTTATCATCAACCTCAAGGGAGAGAATACTAAGGTAAGAGACCTTAAAATCCATGTTCATAGTATTATTATTAGTCAACTTTCAGGAATTATAAACATAGGAATAATAATCTCAGGGAGGTTCACCTCCTAGGACTTAATTTAGAACTTTCATGAAGAGGGAGAGACTATTCATAAACTAATTATCACCCCTTAGGGTATAATTAAAATAATTAAGAGGTAGAGCCTACCAGATCCATGGATAATGACCACATTTTGGGTTATCAAATATTTTACTTGTGATGGTTAGTTTGGCTTCTTTGGATGTGTTTCCATGATAATTATTACCCACCTAAAATTAGAATTTCATAATCCTAAGTTGAGGATTAATTTAACATAACTTATCTATGGATCCATCCAATTTATGGCATACAAGCATGTGCAATGAGAAACCTATATTAGACATCATGGGTTCATCTAACTCATCTATCAACATCACTTCCTGAAGGTAATAGATGGAGAAGCATCTTAAGAAGAATTTATGAAGAATAAATTGAAGAATAAATATAAGATAAAGATAAGGCCTTTTTATTCCTCCCTTAAACCTTAATCTAGTAGAAAAAGGGTAACTTATAGTGAAGATCTATTTATGGAACTAGTCATAAAAAGAAAATTAAAAATAAAAACATCTAGGGTAAGCATCGAATAAACTCTAGATCTAGGTACCACCATAGTACCTACCTCAGATATATTTGATGAAGGATAAGAGGATTCAAAGATATCACAAACCAAGGTCCTCAAGATAAGTGTAATAAGGAACACTCAAAGAGATAAGTCTAAATTAAAAACCCTACCATAAAGAAGGAAAATCATACTACGTGAAGAACATGATAGAGACATAAAATCTTTAAAGATTATTAGTAGTCTTAACCAAGAGGAATATATAGAAGAAAATAATGAAGAAAAGCTTATAGAAGAAGAGGTTATAAAATAACCCTCATTTTTAATTGAGTAATTGGTAGCTATGAAAGAAGCATTTTTAGTTGAAAAAGCTACAAAGGAATCGCCTCCATCATCTTCATCTAAGATACCATTGGACAAGGGAAAAGATCCAACTATAGAAAAATAAGAAAATAAATCTCCTAACCATGATGAAGAATAAAAAATGTAGAAAGATATGAATCTATCAAGGGATAAGGCCACCATAAGACAATGATAATATATAGCCTTCTTCAAGATGAAATTTTGTGTGAGTTTTATTTATGTTATTTTTACCTATGGAACATGTATTATTTCATAATTAACCTATTTGTAGGGGAAGTTTTGATCATAGCCTTCACTTCTACCCTAAAAAACTAAATTACATGGAGTACAAGAATATATGAATATTTTGAGAAAGCTAGGACCATTAGAATTTACATTAGACCCCAACTTCCTAATGCAAAGAATAAAGTCATAACATTTATAAATCTTGTCTACCACCCAAAAAATATGGAACACTATCCACTAATTATGCATAAAAGTATCACAGACTTTGAAGAATACACTCAACATCATTTCAATGCAACACTAGCTACCTATGATAAAAGATTGGATACTTTAAATATCCCATTAAAAAGGAAAGAGGTGATTTCTCCCACCAAACTCAGATGGTGTCTTTTAAGGGATGATAATGTTGATACACTAATTCAATAGTTTAATCATGCATATGGGAAAGAGTGGATTAGAATGAGGTATATAACTCCACTCATCCTTAGCCCTATATCTCTATGAAAAAATATAGCACATCAACATCTTGAGGAGTTTTAAAGATGGAGAGTAGTGGTCTAGACACACAAAGGGTTTATCAATCCAACATAAAATAATTGGAATACCTATTATGATAGTTATTATTTTAGTAATAAATTGGAGGACCATGTACTCAATAGAGAACATGAAAGACAATAGCTTGCAAGAAGTAAAGTATGGGGTAAATGATGAGTCTATAAAATTGTTCATTATATCCAAGTAATGACCCTAATTTTTACCTAATAATATTCCTTTTGTGTGTATTTGTATGTGAACTATATAACTTATTACTAATCCAAAGTATAAATTAGTACTTTTGATTTGGTTATTCTATGTGAGTTAATGTTTCCTATTTACACTACTTTGTTCCAACCTTTTACATAAAACAACACTAGTTTTGTAAATAAAGGTTATATATATGCACTATAATCAAGCACTATGTTTTGGACAAGTAAGAAGAATTCAGATTATCAATTCAATTCATAATGGACTAGCTCAAATTAGCTCTGATGATCCCCAAGCTAGCTTTGGAGTGCATCAATTTAGCTTTAGAGACACCCAAACTAATTTTGTATTTACCTATACCAGTTTGTGTGATGTTTAAGATATTGATAAAGGATTTTTTGATGCCTATGCATCATTCTATAAACCATGCATTCTTGATTAGAAGCATTCAAATTTATTTTTGGGAAATTTCCAATGTTCATGTATAAAGCTACCAAAAAAATTATTTCTATTTTTAAATAATATTTATAGAAAGTTTTCCTAACCATATCTATGGATATTATGGATAAGATTGGATACCAAAATGAATATAGTTAAAAATACAAAAGATGTTGCAACTAGAACCAACAAATAATACCACATGCAGACTTATGCTAACACTCTTCCATTGGTTTTACCATTAAAACATGGAAAGATGTTTTAACTTTTTTTGTTTTAGTAAACAATATTCTAGTCAATCATAATATTGTTAAGAAGTTAATCTATTTTAAGAATCTATTGTAAAAGTGTTATGATATATAAACAATGTATTCCTAATGATTTAAGAATAGATATAGTGTGGATTGAATAATAAGCTGTTAATAGTTATCAAGCATTTCCAGATTGTAAGAAATTTTGAGTGTTAATGAAGAATTGATTACATGACATTCCTAAAATTCTAGTGTTGATATAAATCTTATTCCAAGGAAGAGAAATGGCCCACTCAACCAATGAGGCATGATATTTTATGGTATTTCTATGTGTATATTGATGTGTATTTGATCTTTCATTTCAAGAAGAGTGTTGTGTGACATAGTTTAACCTATAGTTATATGTGTTCAATACATGTGTGTTTTAATTTAGTTTAATTTGAATTATTCATATTTATAAGTATTTCATTTCATAAGTATTTCATTTCAAATAAATTCTAATTTATACAATTTAGATCAATTATGTGTTTCCTTTTAATGCATTTAAATTATAGAAAATGTGTTTCCTTTAAAGCATTTTCAATTATAGTAAACTGTGTTTCCATTCTAATACATTTAAATTTAGAGAGAGTGTTTTATTTTACAAGCAATATAATAGTTTTCAACTCAATCAATTAGATTATATCCTTAGGAGTAAATGATCCAAACCACCCACCCCCGCCCCGCCCCCCCCATATAGACAATTGTTAATCCTTATTTTGCATACCTTATTGGTGACTGCCATTGGACATTGTACATGGTTTTATATGACATCAACTTAACTAAGTTGATTAAATGAGAGGATTGATGACACCACATCAATATATATATATATATATATGATTTTCATGGTTTAAATTAAAATAAATACATGCAAAATATGACCAAATAAAGGGAACCAACTAAAAAAGGACCCAAACACTAACAGAACATGATCATGGGTAGAAGGAGACACAAAAACATAGAGGATAGGATTAACAAGCCCGTTGATCCCTTTAGGATAAAAAAAACTATGTTCCTATCCTAGAGGAAGAAATAATTAGAGACAAATAAAGGAGAGGGAAAATAAGATCATGAGCACAACAAAAACATGACAATGAAAAAATAGAATAAAATAATACCATGGGATCAAAAAAATAAGAATAATAAATTAAAAAGGGTTCAATAAGTCCTTAATTCAATGTGATGAACCATATACATAAAGTAGTGATACAATCATTGTAAAAATAAGAATGTACCAAAATTGTATGTCTACATGATACCAATACTTTTATGTGTGTATGTTAGTGTTGAATGTGTGTGTACCTTGACATAACATAGGGAGAAGAATAGGAAACTTATAATTCATCCATCCATCCAAAAAATTCATCAATTTTCAAACTTTAGGATTCATATAACTAATGTCTAATTTAAAACAAGTAATCAATGCCATATCCCACTAATGAAAAATATTTAAAAAATTGAAATTGAAATTGAAATTATAAAAGTGGATCATGGGAATGAATATTATTGGTTTTTATTTTCCCCAAGTGCTAAACAACACTTTTCCAAAATAAACTTTTGAAAAGTGCAAAACCA
The DNA here is from genome assembly GCA_037957365.1 of Torreya grandis. Lineage (NCBI taxonomy): Eukaryota > Viridiplantae > Streptophyta > Pinopsida > Cupressales > Taxaceae > Torreya > Torreya grandis. The sequence continues at coordinate 3,541,152 of JARHVA010000338.1, read as the reverse complement.
TAGCCAACACTTATCTAAAAATTTATAGGATCCCAATTTACTCTTTATATATCCCCAAGTATTTCTTATAAACATTCACAATGCTATAAACCAAAAACCTTCACACTATGTTAGACTAAAAAAATGTTTGTGTAGATGTATGCCCAAATTTCCTTTAGGAGGAAAGTACAATGAGAAATTGATTAGTAAATGCATTTTATTCATGATTTTTAACAAATATTATTCTCAAATATTTTTAAAAATGACTTGATATATGCCCCAATTTTGAGGTGAGATATTAATTAACCTTTGCCTACAATAACTCATCTTAAAATGATAGAATTACAAGCACCACCCATAATAATATTGAAAATATTTAATACCATTACAACATTGTGTGATACATTTAAGTATCTGTAGACACCTAAATTTGGTATTAGACATTTGTAAACATAATTTTTGACATACATGACTTATATGTACACATTTTAATCTTATAAACACTTTCCTCTATCTATTGACTTAGCTAAACTAATTTTATATCATTAATATTCATGATCATTATTTTTCCTTCTCTAAATAGTGTTAGTAATAGGTAGAGGCTAGTAGTTACTATAGGAATTTTTATTCATTATAATTCTCCTAAGATCCTAAAAAAATAATTTAAAAATTTAAATATCTCCCTTAGGTCAAACTATGCACATTTCCTATGTTAGTTATGAAAGGGAAACACCAAAAAATAATCTATAAATACAAATCAAGGCTACCACCATTCCTATCTATTACTCATCTTTTAAAGTATTAATAAGCTTTAAAAATACATTAGAACATACTTGAGACATTATCTAAAAGCATATACATATGAAAACCCCTCAAAGGAGTAACCCTTGAGCCAAGTGTAAATATAATTGCAAGATCAAAGTTTCATGTTATCAAGTATGTAAAGCCAAATCACTGCATTTAATTTTAGTGGATAATAATTGACCACACATACACATAAATGTGGGAGAACTACATTTTATTTTGTCCCTCTTCAAAGTATTATAATATAGGTAATTCCCAAACACACAACAAGGAGTGGTTGAGGTTGTCTAACCCATATTTCTAACCTTTTTTCCAAGTCAACCTTGTGTTAAAAGTGAATCTATGGTTTTAATGAAGAGGAAATAAAAAATTAGATATGTGAATAATAATAATGTCAATAAGTCATATAAAAATCATTTAGATAGGTATACATAGTGATATATGATAGAAAAAACTAACACAATCAACTTAGATATTATTGACAAATTGTTAGGAACTACTGAGTACAATTGATTTACTTTTGTATAAGCAACTAAACACAGAATTTAACTAAAAGTAATAAGTAACTAGAAATCAGAAATAGCGAAGAACATGAGATACAAGAAAAAATGAAAACTTGTATTAAAATCTTCCATAATACAATGAAGAAATCACACTCTTCCACACCTCTTAGGTGTACAATATTTCTCTCAAGAGTTCTCTCTCTCTCAACCAATTACTATAGCAGATCTTCTTGATCTTACACACCTTCCAGATCTAATTGATCTTACTTACAACTTTCTTGGATGATTACAACATGCCCCATGGGTCTCTTAAATAAGATCCAAGGCATACAATAATTAGACATCCCAATTACAATAATTAAAAACATAGACCCAAGACTTAAATTAGTCTTCAAATGCAAACTCTCAAACCACCTAAAATTAGACAAGTCTGATTCTAGAAATGCATGCAATCGCATGCACACACACATTTGACCGACGTCAGTTGCTATCAGTTTGCATATGATCGACGTCAGCCGATCCCTGACCGATGTCGGTAGCTTCTAGTCCATGCCTGACCGATGTCAGTGACACTGCTAATGCCAATTACTGGTAAAAGCCCATCAACCTCCACAAGAGCTTAATAGTGAAGCTTTTAGCTCCATAACTCAACAATCTCCCACTTGGAGATAAACAATTGCACCTATACTTGTACAACAACATCCTCTGTCTTGTTTCTCTAGTTTGCATCTCCATCTCCAAGATAAATCTTGAAGACCAACAAAATTTGAATGAAGACTCAACTTCTCCTTTGTTACTGGCTTTGTTAACATATCTGCAGGGTTCTTATCTATATGGATATTTTCCAGCTTCAACTATCCATCCTCCAATACCTGTCGAATGAAGTGGTACCTAAGCTGTATATGTTTGGTTCTTGAATGAAAGGCTAAATTCTTTGCCAAATGAATTGCACTTTGACTATCACTGTACAATCTGAAACTCTCTTGCTCCTTTCCTAACTCTTCCATGAGCTGTGTCATCCATATCATTTCTTTACTAGCCTCTATAGTAGACAAGGCAACAACCTTCTGCAACTTTGAAATCCAGCGAACCACCGTTCCACCAATAGTGAACACATATCCTGTGGTGCTTCTCCTGCCATCTAAGTCACTTGCCATATCTGAATCTACATACCCATGTAGAGAAGTGCTTGACCCTGCATAGCATAAATACCTGCTATTGGTCCCTCTCAGATACATGAGAATCCACTGAACTGCTTTCCAGTGTTCTTTTCCTGGATTGGCCATAAACTTGCTAACAACTCCCACTGCTTGGGCAATATCAGGTCTGGTACATACCATAACATACATTAAGCTCCCAACTACTGAAGCATATGGAACTTTGCTCATGTACTCAACCTCATCATGTGATTTAGGACACTGTTCTTTACTCAACTTGAAGTGTCCAGCCATAGGTGTGCTAACCGGTTTTGCATCCTGCATATAGAACCTCTCCAACACCTTATTCACATAATCCTCTTGAGACAAAATCAGCATGTGATTTTTCTTGTCTCTCTTAATACTCATGCCAAGGATTTTATTTGCTGCTCCTAAATCCTTCATGGCAAATGTGTGAGCTAATTTTACCTTTAGCTTAGTAATTTCCTACATGTGTGAACCTACAACAAGCATATCATCCACATACAACAATAGAATAATATAATGACCATTATCTAATCTGGTAAAATAAACACAATGGTCAGATTGACATTTACTAAAGCCATGCTTTGTCATAAACCTGTCAAACCTTAAATACCATTGTCCTAGAGCCTACTCAAGACCATATAACCTGGCCTTCTGTCTCACCTGTCCATTCTCTCCTTTCTTTAACCTATATACCCATTTGTTTTTTATTGATTTTTTTTGGCTAGCAAATCAACCAAATCCCACATTTGGTTCTCCACTAAGGAATCAATTTCCTCATTCATGCCATGCTCCCACTGTTTCCTGGATTCTATCTGCATTGCCTCATCAAAACTTTCTAGTTCTCCACCATCAGTTAGCAATACATAGTATAAAGAAGGGGAATAATGAATTGGAGGTTTAATTACCCTTAAAGTCCTCCTTATGGGCATTTGAGACTCATCCACAGCTTGCTGTCCACCCAAATTCTCTGTCAGTGACCGATCTCAGATCATCTTTCTATCTGTACCTGACCAATGTCAGTTCTACCTAACTATCGATGTCAGTTCCCTGACCGATGTCAGTCTTTATTAGACCACCGATGTCAGTTCCTTGATCGACATCAGTCTTTGTGTTTTACTATGACTGATGATTTTTACCCGTGAGCTCATTTTGGATCATTACCTCATCCAAATCAAGATTGCCTTGCTCAGAATTATTCAGCCTCTTGAGCTGATCACTGTACATCACCTTCTCATTAAAAACTACATCATGAATTCTAATAATTTTGTTAGTTTCTAAATTCCAAAATCAGAATCTAAAATCTCTAAAGCCATAACCAATGAAAATGCACTGCATGGATTTAACATCTAGCTTCTTTCTATTTTCTTTATCAACATGCATAAAAGCTTCAGAACCAAAAACTCTGAGAAATGAAAGATCTACCTTTTTACCTGTCCAAGCCTCTTCTGGTATTCCACCATCCAGAGTAGTAGATGGTCCTCTATTAATCAGGTACACTATAATATCCATAGCTTCTATCCAAAACTTTAAGGTCAGACCATCATGCAACCTCATACTCTGTGCACGCTCCATAATTGTTCTATTCATCCCTTCAGCAACTCCAATTTGCTGAGGTGTCCTTGGAACCATCCTTTCCCTACGTATTCCACTCATAGAATAGTAACTATTGAATTTATTGCTGCATTACTCACCACCATTGTCAGATCTAAGGCACTTTAATCTCAAACCTATTTCATTCTCAACCAAAGCTTTCCACTTCTTAAATGTGTCAAAAACATCAAATTTCCTCTTTATGCAATAAACCCATACCTTTCTTGTAGCATCATCAATGAAAGAAACATAATACTGTGATCCTCCAATAGAAGTTACCTGAGCTAGTCCCCACACATCTGTGTGAATAAGCTCTAACCTGTACTTCTTCTCTGTTGACCTAGTCTTAAGAAACCTCACTTTCTTCTATTTTCCAAAAACATGACGCTCATAGAAATCTAGATCTATGCATTTCAAATCTAAAAGATTACCTTTTAAATTAAGAACATTCATTCCCTTCTCACTCATGTGACCAAGCCTATAGTGCCACATCTTTGCATCTACATCTAAAGTAGATAAAACAAAAGGAGAACAACCAAAAATACAATTACATAAATAAAGAGTACCTACTCTTTTACCTCTTGCTACTACAATTGCACCCTTGGAAACTTTCCAAGATTCCATTGTGAGAGTTACTGTACAACCCTCATCACCCAACTTCCCTGTAGAAATCAAATTCCTCTTCAAGATGGGTACATGCATGACATCTTTCAACACCCATGTGCTGCCATTCTACAATTTCAGCTACACTTTTCCTTTGCCAACAATTTGACAAGGCTCACCATCCCCTAAATAAACTTTTCCAAAGTCTCCATGGACATAATCATTGAAAAATTCTCTATTTGGGGTTGCATGGAAAGAAGCACCAAAATCTAAAACCCATGATTCTACTTGACTATCCAAATAAAATATAAGATCATCCTATGCAACAATACCTACAACATTTGCTTCTTTATTACCTTCATGCTAATTTTCTTTATTATCCTTCAACCAGTAGTCTTTCTTTGCATGTCTTTTCTTTCCACAATTCCAGTAGGTTATTCTTCTAGTTTTGGATCTGGATCTCCTACCTGTCTTTGACCTTGATTTTCCATGTTTACTCTTCTCTCTTTGCCTTCCCCTAATTTCAATACTTAAAGCATTACCTGATGTTTCACCTATGCTTTTCCTATGAATTTATTCATTCAAGATTACACTAACAACATCTTCAACTTTCAAGATATTTAAAGCAAATGCAGTATTACTTACCACCATTACCAAGCTGTACCAGCTTTCAAGTAAAGAACATAAGATCAAGAGAGCCTTAACTTCATCATCAAAAACTATTTTGACTAAATTTAATTGATTTAAAATTTCATGGAAATCATTAAGATGACTATATACAGATTTACCTTCCAGCATTTGCAAACTAAATAATTGCTTCATAAGATATACCTTATTCAAAGCTGAGGGTTTTTCATATAAGTTTGCCAGAGTATCCATTAACTCTACCATTGTCTTTGCCTGTGATAAATTAGAAATCACAGAAGATGCCATGCTCAACCTTATAGATCTAAGAGCCTTTCTATCAGGAACATTCCATTCTTCATCTTGCATATCTATGGGCTTGCTGTCAACCCCACCCAATGGTAAAAATAGATCTTTCTAATATAGATAATCTTCTATCTGCATCCTCCATAATTGATAATTATTGCCATTAAAATTCTCCATTCTTAGCTTACTTTCTTCTACCATTGCTTTGCTCCCACTCAAATAGAAACCCCTGTGAGTGACCTGTAATCAACACACACTAACTCAATCTGATACAACCTGTTAGTGAACCCAAGCTCTGATACCACTTGTTAGGAACTACTAAGTACAATTTATTTACTTTTGTATAAGCAACTAAACATGGAATTTAACCAGAAGTAATAAGTAACTAGAAATCAGAAACAACAAAGAACATGAGATACAAGAAATAATGAAAACTTGTATTAAACTCTTCTAGAATACAATGAAGAAATCACACTCTTCCACACCTCTTAGGTGTACAGTATTTCTCTCAAGAGTTCTCTCTCTGTCAACCAATTACTATAGTAGATCTTCTTGATCTTACACACCTTGCAGATCTAATTGATTTTACTTACAACTTTCTTGGATGATTACAACATGCCCCATGGGTCTCTTAAATAGGATCCAATGCATATAATAATTAGACATCCCAATTACAATAATTAGAAACACAAACCCAAGACTTAAATTAGTCTTCACATGTAAACTCTTGGACCACCTAAAATTAGACAACTCTAATTCTAGAAATGCATGTAATCGCATGCACACACATAGGTGACCAACATCGATTGCTGTTAGTCTACATATGACCGACGCCAGCTGATCCCTGACTGATGTCAGTAGCTTCTGGTCCATGCCTAACTGATGTTGGTGACACTGCTAATTATAGTTACTGGTAAAAGCCCAACAACCTCCACAAGAGCTCAACAATGAAGCTTTTAGCTCCATAACTCAACACAAATAATAGACAATACGAGTTGATACAAGTTTTTAAGATTTATTGATAATGTTCATGTAGTTTTTGATAGTTTGTTTCATAATTAAAATAATTATAAATCTATTATAGATCATTTAAATTGATTGTAACACAAATAGTGAGAAGTATAAAATAGAGTATCAACTAAATGCATTATATCCTCTCTTTTCTTGATCATTTATATATTTAGTAAGTGTAATCAATATTTATGTTACATTTAGATTTGTATCATATACCCTATATTATTCAATGTGAATTTAAATAATTTTATGCTATTTAGCTCACCTAAATATAAAAATATTAAACCATTTAGTGAACTTGATATTTATTTTGAGCATGACAAACACTAGATATTTTTACCTTACGGTTTCAACTTTCCTTCGTACAGGTTTATACTTATTTTATAATAGGGTTTTGATTCAATTTCTGATTTTCCATTAGTTTCACTTAATCATGATTGAAAATGTAATTAATGTGGATGTTAACAAGGGAAATGATTATACTAATTTTCATGATAGATTCGATGATATAGATCAATGGGATTTAACTAAATATCTTAAAATGAAACCACACATGATTTATGCATTGTTACATGTAACTAAAGATGAAAAGAAAAATATTTATAAGAAATATACATTTGATGAATGAAATTATTAACTCTATAATGATATGATTTACCTTTTATAGGCACAAATTATATAATAGGTGTTCAGATCAATACTACTATTTCTACTATTTATATGTCTACACCTATGGTTACACATGTTATGCCAACTCATTGTATGGAGGAAACACAAATTTCATCATCATATTTATATGGATATTCTTATGGAACATAAATTTTGTGCCTTTTAGGATTTATACTCATTTGACATCATCTATAGTTACTCAATATACTATTCCAATTACTTAGACCCTTATGCAAACTATTATCGATCTTCAAGCTAAGTTTTCTCAATTAGAAAAAGGTTATTATAGAATGAGCCATCTAACTATTTCTTAAGAATTATAAAATAACCATTTAGATCTAAATACTTTTCCTTATCCTTTACCTACATGATTTATTGCACTTAATAATACACTTATGATGGAAAATGTGATCCAAAACATCATCTTCTATCCTTTAGTGAAACATGTTTGGAATATGTATCTAATGATAAGTTGTTGACCAAGATATTCCCATGGATTATTAAGGACTATGATTTATGATGGTTTTATGACCTCCATTTTCAATCAGTACATGACTTCAATCCTTTGGTTGATTAGTTCTTATCACCCTTTTCTATCAACATCAATTAGTGCTAAAATTTCAAAACTTAAGCAATGACCTAATTAGATCATAAATGATTATATGATTTTTATAAGATTATGCTCTCTAAAATGAAAAATCTTATGGTTGATAAAAAATTAAAATACATATGTAAGCAAAGCTTTCCTCATTAAATTAGTCTATTATGTTCAAATAATTTAAATATATCAATGACATGTGCCATATAGTTAAATACTATGAAGTTAATATCCTTATTATGAATAAATAGAAGTTTGGATCTAATAATAAAAAATATTCTAATGCCAAGTTTAAATCAAACAAAATTTCAAATCTAAGGAAAATGATATTAAGAATTAGGCTAATACAATAGTTAATGTAGTTTTAAAACCTAATAGGTTTGTCTTATTGTCTCCTCAAAGAAGGAAGTTTAGACAATTATCATAACCCACTGATAAGGTCTTATAGATGTTACTTGAGTAAAATATCATATCTCTCCATCTGTTAATGGAGGTTGATATGATAAAGGCAAAACTTAAGGGGTTTACTATCAATGTATATTGTGATTGACATAGATGTGCAAGACATTCTACTAATAGATGATCTAGTCTGAGATATAAGATACAAGATCTAAATAAGGATAATACTATTGATGATAATGATATTTATACTCCTATGGATGATTTCATTTCACAACCTAATGCAAAGTTTAATATATTTTATGATACTTTCCTAAATCATGTATGAAAAGATACCAAGGCTAATCTTAAGGTGCATATGAATTGAAAAGTACATCCTCCTTTAAATTATTATGATTTTATAACTGAGGAGGGCCATCCTTTGGATGGTATTTTTGGTACAATTGTAAGTACACATGTATAAATACCTATATTTACATTTGATTACTATGAGATAATTGATTTTATATTAAATAAGGTAACCCCCAATTTTATAGGGACTTGGAACCACAAAAGTGAAATAAAGAGTTTAAAATAGGCCTTTCATGACTAGACAAACAAAAAGATAAAGTCTAAATAATAAGAATAAGGGCAAACACAAAAACCATGTTAATTGGGGGGACCCTCATGGGTATCCTCTACATCAAAATTTTACTTTAGAGGGAAGTTGGTCTTGTATTTCAAGGCTTTGGATCTAGTTTGATTCCTAGGATCCTCAGCATGTTCACTAGGGAAAATCATCCTCAGGCATTTCTTGCCTTTCACCTAGGGGAAGGGATGCTTAGGGGGGACCGCCCTAGGGGACCCTAGGGGGGATTTGGGGACCTTCGGTGATTTGAGAATTAGGGAAATGGGAGGGGGTAGGGTAGACTAAACTAACCCATAGGTCATGGCCTCTACCACCTGGTGAAGCTCATTCCAATCCTAAATCAGTTTTACTAAACCAAAACCTACCTGCTAAACCTTTATGTTAAAATTTCACAACATTACTTTATTTTTCTCATGATCCTTTATTATAGTGGCCATACCTTTATAATCATAAGTGGAAGGAGAGCTAAGGGTGATGGGTTTAGGTTTAGGTATGAAAATTATTTTTAAAGAAAGGTCATCTAGAGGGGAATGGGGCAAGCTATTATGAGGAAAAAGATCAGTGGTGGGGAGGGAGATCATAGAGGGATCCCCATCTATGGGGCCCTCTAAGGACTTTTCCTTAGAGGAGGATATTTTAGGGGGGACTTTTTTTCCAAGTAGGGTATGTCCATGTTTCACCAGTAGAAAGATGAGGCCTTGATGAAAGATCATGTTAGTTGCATTAACCTAGTGGAGGAGGACTATGTTTTCCAAGGATTTAAAGAGAAAATAGGGAAGGTTGATCTTAAAATTTATGAAATTATTAAGCAACATGAAATGGTGAAAAAATATCAAGGTATACTTACTTTCGAGGGTCAAGTATCACATGACCTATAAGAAAAATTAGGGCCAATATTTGGGTAAGTCAGTGTGGGGAAATCCCTTTTTCTCTATTTACACAAATTCATTGGTTCAAAAAAATCATTATAGTGACTCTTTTTTATTTGATTGATCCTTGTATTCTTTTTCACCTGTACAAGCCATGTCCATGACTTCTAATAATTTCCTCAAAAACATTAATGGAAATCCCCCTCATGGAAACCTTCCTTCTCGACCAAGTAGCAATAAAATCTCTTTCCACCATATGATTATGCTTAGTGATATGTTCCATATACTCTGTTAGCCCACCTTTCTTGAGATTTTTCCACACCTTTTTATTTTCACAAATCTCTTTGCAAGATGTTGCCTCCATTCTATCTCTATCACCACCTATGTTGATAGGAGTTACAAGGTTGGAGGGACCGGGTCAATGGTTCTAAATGATGGAGAAATAGCTAAAGCTTGTGATATGAGGGATGCCCTCCAAATCCTTCCAAACATAATTGTGTTCCCTTGCCTTGAAATGAATGTAAGACTAAAAATCCATGATTAGGTCCTTTGATGTGAAAAGACATGATGTATTTATGTGGCATGTGTACTTTCATCTTAGATGACACTAAGTGTCATAGGGGGATGCTACATTCATTATTGATGATGATTCTACCAATGCACTTTTGTGTGTGCATATTTTCCTTGATTTATGTCTTATACATAGTGTTACATTAGATAATGGGTCAAGTGAAAACATTTTCACTATGACATTTATTACTAATCTTGGGTACACACATAAATATTTCACTGATATAAGTAATAAAAATAAAGGATTTAATGGAAAGAGACAAATCCCCCTTGGGGGCATTATGTTACTACTTATGGTATGGATTTTATTAGTTTCTACTTTATTCCTAGTTCTTCCCAATACTGGGGCATTTTACATGCTATTAGGAAATCCATGGATATATAAGATACATGAAATACCATCTTCAATACATAAATGTGTGAAGTATATATATATATATATATATATATATATATATATATAATGAGTGGTATAATGAGTGGTTACCATTACAGGTATTCCATTTGAGTATTACATTCAACTAGAGACATTTTGTTTTCTACCTCCACCATATCATATTATAGAACATATATAGGGTCATTCTACAAAGGCAAATCAGAGACATGTAATAAATATTTATAAATTACTAGTATTATAACATCAATTACATCAATGATTTATTTGAGTTTATTATATGTTACCTACTCCATTATGTTTTAAGATAGTTATACAAGTTACTCTACATGTTCTAAAGTAAGTACCATCTTATTCTCATAGCATAAAAAGAATCTCTCAAGTTACTATGATTTTCATTAGAGTAGGTTGTTTACCTTAGCTCATATTCACTTAGGTAATTTATTTTTCCATATATATAATTATTCCCACCCACTTATGTGTGGATATTTAATTTATATTATTTTACATATTATGAGATATTACATATTTATCTCTTATATATTATGGGGATATTTTATAGTTGTTTATATCCTTTAGGGATAGTTATCTCTTAGTCCTATATTTGATCACTTAGCTTGATCTATTAGTTAGGATCGATCTTTCTAGCCTATATATGAAAGGCAAATTCATTATATTTGACAATCTTTGGAGATATAATATATGATATTGTTGCTCTTTTGTTTTTCATATCTATATTTAAGTCTATGTTGTTAAATTGATTTCATATTATTGTTTTTATGAATGTGATGTTCTAATAACACCATGGATCTTTGTGTCTTGGAACATTATATATTTTGTTCTTTTCATGGTATCAAGAGCTTAAGGTGTTTTAGTCATTCATTTGTGATTTCACTACAAGGTCATACTTAATTTCATATATCCATAGTTTATTCTGATTGTTTGCAGGGTTTTGTGCATTTTTAAACAAAGTGATTTAGAGGTAGCTTTCTATCTCTTGGATAACATGTTTTCTATTTCATTTTATGTTGTCTCTACCATTATATGTTATAGGCATGTTGAAATTATAGATCAGTGCAACTTTATACACTTTTTGAGTTGTAGGCATGTTTACCTTGCATATCCACACACAACACAAAATAACAGCCAAGAAAGTGTCAAATTCAAGATAGTAGTAGGTAGTAGGCACCCATAAATTAAATCAATCAAAAGGGGGAGTTACCATCCTCACCTTTAGCCCCTTGGTCATATGTTATGGTCATATGGAAGGAGATTAATTTTTGATTCCTAGTAGTGGGGGATTAACTTTAACCTTTGATTTATTGTGTAATATTTCCAAGCATTTAATATTTTTTTGGTGAAAAGTTTTATTTTTTAACCCATTAATGATGAGAAAACTTGTAAAAAATGTATCTTTTGATCGGTAACTCAAAATTGAGTGCTAGTTTTTATCAAAAGTGTATGTTTTTAATACCCAATCTATTTGTGTCATTTATTTTGTAAAACACACTAAAATATAAAGTGCTAAATTTTAGGGGTGTGCTCAATACAAAATATTTTTTTTTTGGGGGGGGGGTTTGTCTCGATGCTAATTTATATACCCTTTTTTCCTTCTCTTACTCTTTGGTGATTTGTGAGAATGGATTATTCTTCTACATTAGATCAATGTGAGCCATTAACAACACATAATTACCACACATAGATACTAATAATAGAAATAATCATTAAATGTAAGGGATTATGGGTCTTAACGAATGAAACACAACCAATTTTCACTAGAGAATATGATAAATTTGAGCACCAATGCAAATTTGATGAGTGTATGGGTTTGATAGTAACTTATATAACTGATATTATTTTATTTCATTTAGAAGGATATGACTCTACTTTCAAAATATGGTCAAAATCGAAGGGTTTATTTGGTAAATTAGATCAGATTAGAGCTATGTAGCTTGAAATAGAGACCACTTCTCTCAAACTTGAAGATTTTACATCTATTATATACCATCTTACTAAGTTCAATCACTTTTTGACACAATTAAAGGGGAGAGGAAGAGATAATAAATATGAAGAGTGTGTTTACCTAATTTTGTATAATTTGAAAGGTCCTTTAAAAATATTTTCTTTTATATTTTTATATAGCATATATGCCTTAGGTGACACATTTAAAATGATTTATTTAGAGTTGTTTTGTGAAATACTTACTAGGGAAGAACCCAAATTTTCTAACATTGAGTCTTCCACCTCTCAAAAGGCCTTATTAGTATCTCATCCTAAGGGCAATGGAAAATCAAAAAATAAACCCCAAACCACTCCTTATCCTTTTCAAAGTGCCACTAAATCCAAAGAAAATAACTCTAAACCCAAGGAGTCTTATAAATCCAAGAAAAAGTCTAGCCTTTAATGCTCCTTTTGTGGAGGGACTATCCATGTAGAAACTAGGCGTTGGAAGAGAATGTCTTAGAGAATGTAGTCAAAAAACATAAGACATCTATCTCCACTCCACCTCCTTCTAATGAGCATGGAAAATCACTTAATGTTGTTGGGAGATCTTGTTCGCTTGGTAAAAATGATTGGATTATAAATTTTGGTGCTTCTCATCACATTAATTATTCTAAGGAGTCTTTTGTATCTCTTAGTTTGAGTTATAATTCCAAAATCGAGGTTGGATATTCTTCTTTTATTTATGTTAAGGGAAAAGGTGACATATCACTTGTTGGTGGCTACATCAATGATGCACTATATGTTCCTAACACCACTTCACATTTCATTTCTATTTATCAAAATTTTCATTTTGGTCAAGGAAAGACAATGACTTTCATACCACAAGGGGGTGAAATTAGAACCTTATTGGAGCCTTGTTCACTTATTTCACAAGATTTTTTTTTATCGTAGTTACTTTATATATCACTTTGAAGGTTTTGATGACACTTATTATATAGGGACATATTTGGTTTCTCATAATGATTATGAGAGTAAGCTTTGGCAGGAGATATCTAGACATCTTAATTATAAATATTTGAAGGAGTTGATAACTCATGGTATGGTTGATGGTATTCTTAGATTTTCTTGTCTTGATGGAGTTTTTCTGGATGTGCATTATAATAACACGAAGATCCATTTCCTAAGGGTATGTCTAATAGAGATTATTCACCACTTGAGATTTTACATAATGACTTGATGGTTTTTTATACTCATTTAAATGGAGCTAAGTATGCACTTACATATATTGATAATTTATCAAGGTGCACTTGAGTTTATTTTCTCAAGTACAAGAGTGAATTTTTTTCACTCTTCAAAATATTCAAGGCTTTAGTCAAGAATAAATATTTTATTTGCATAAAGAAGCTTCACATTGATAATGGGGGGGTACTTCAACAAATACTTTTCTGATTATTTGGTAGCTCATGGCATTATTCACAAACATTAAATTCCTTATACTCCATAATATAATGGCTTAAAAAAAGGAATAACTAAACTTTAAAGGAGATGGATAACTATATGATGTATTATCTTAATTTACCTCCTATATACTAGAATGAAGCACTTAATTATACAAAATAAATTCAAAATCACACATCACATAAAGCACTTGATCATTTGAATCTAGAGGAGGCTTGGTATGGAACTAATCCTAATGTCTCATTATTTCAAGTTTTTTAGATCCATGCTTGGGATTTTTTACCAAATAAGAAAAGGAAATCCTTGGATAAGGAGAGAAAACCCTTGATATTTTTAGGGTATTGTGAAGACATGAGAACTTATCAAATTTTAGATCTTGATACTCATGATGTTCTTTTTCAAACACTTGTTTAGTTTGATGATAGTTTCTCTTCTTGTGATTCTTCATATTCTTCCATATCTTCTTTGTTTTCTTTTCTCCCATAAATTGATGATTCTTCACTTCAACTTGAGGATTCCTTCTCTAAGGAACCAATTCAAGAGACCACTAAGGAGGTTATGGATGTATACTTAATGTAATTCCTATTCCCACTATGCCCAAGTGGGATCATACTATAGTTTTTGAGGTAGCACCTTTCATATAGGATATTACACACATTAGACATCATCATGGACATTCTACATGTTCTATAATTTTGTGTTAGGTATTTAATGGTGATCCACAATATTTTTCACAAGTTCATGGGATACAAGAGTGGGATGATATGATGAAAAATGAGTATTATTCTTTGATGAATAATCACACTTGGAATTTGGTCTCTCTTTATAAAGGAATAAAGTTGGTTAGATGTAAGTGGGTGTACTACACCAAATATGTAGTTGATGGGTCCATTAGCAAGTATAAGGCATGTATTGTAGCAAAGGGTTTCTCACAAGTCAAAGGCATTGATTACTCTAATATTTTTGGCCCTATTAACAAGATGGATTTTGTTCACCTTATAATATCTCTTACTACATCACATTGTTGGCCACTATATTAGATGGACATAAAGAGAGCCTTATTACATAGATATTTTTGATAATAAATATATATGGAGAAAATTACTAGGTTTATTCATGATTATTCTCTTATTTTTCAACTACAAAGGTCTCTCTATGGTCTCAAATAGGCTCCTTGAGCCTAGTATGAGAAGATGGACTATTTTCTTATATCTATTGGTTTTGTTCACTACCTCTTATATCCTACCATATATATCCAACATATTAGAAAGGATATTGTTATACTAGTTTTGTATGTTGATGATCTGCTTCTTATAGTTAGTTCTTTTTCTTAGATTCAAGTTATTCAATAGGCTCTTTTAGTGCAGTTTGATATGATAGATCGTGGTATTTTGTACTATTTCCTTGGTTTGTAGATTTCTCAGTCATATTTAGGGATTTATTTGAGTTAACATAAGTACACCCTTGATATTCTTTAATGTTTTAACATGGTTGATTGTAATCCAAGTCCTTCTTCTTTCTATTTGGGGTCACTCTTACTTCCACCTGTAATACTCCTCTTTACGATCCTACATTTTATAGGTAGTTAGTTTTTAGTGTCATGTACTTGACCCATACTCACCTTGCTATTTATTTTATAGTTAGGATTTTATTTCAATTTGCACATGTTCCTCATGACAGTGATTCATAAGATAACAAAAGGATTTTATGATATCTATATGGCACTTCCCACTTTGGATTACACTACACTAGAGGTTATAATTAATTAGTTGGGTATACTGATTCAAATTGGGTAGGTTTCTATTGATGATAGGCGTTCCACTTTTAGATATATTTTTTGTCTTAGTTTTTCTCCAGTTGCTTGGGATTGAAAGAAGAAACATGCTATTACAATTTCATCTACATATTAATAATATATGGAAACATTCACAATAAGTTAATATGTTCTTTGGATTTGATATTTATTATTAGAGTTTTAATTTACATAGGATTCACCTACTATACCTTGTTGTGACAACCAAAGTAAAAATCACATTTCTTGTAACCCTATTAAGCACTAATAGACCAAGGATATTGAGATTCACATGTACTTAATTCATCAACACATTTAGGATGGAGTTATTTTATTGGAGTACATTCTAACTCAACATCAAGTTATCAACATATTTATGAAGCCTTTTGCATCACCTCATTACATTGAGTTGTACAGTATGCTTGGGTTTTTGGAAATTATCCTTGGGGATGTTCATGATGACATATTATTTATTCATTTACTCATGGGTATATTTTACATGAGTACCTAATAAATCCTTGTTTTTGGGATTCATATTATGGATATGGCATTTATTTTTAGCCCCTAACTTCGCTTGAGGGGGGTGTTAGAGTAGGTTGTTTATGCTCATGTTCACCTAGGTGATTTATTTTTATATTTATTTAGTTATTGCCACCCACTAATGTGTGGATATTTCATTTATATTATTTTATATATTATGATATATTACATATTTATCTCTTAGATATGACGGGGATATTTTCTAGTTGTTTCTATTCTCTAGGGATAGTTATCTCTTAGTCCTAGGTTTGATCTCTTAGCTTAACCTCTTAATTATGATTGATCAATTAGATTTATCTATTAGTTAAGATTAATAACTTATATTTATCTCTTAGTTAGGATTTATATTCCTTGCATATATATTCAAGTCACATTCATTGTATTTGATAAGGTTTAGAGATATAATATATGATATTACTGCTCTTTTGTTTTTGCATATCTATATGTAAGTCTATGCTATTAAATTTATTTCAAATTATTAGTTTTATGAATATAATATTCTAATAAAACAATATATATTTGTGTTTTAGAACAATATATTTTTCATTCCTTTCATTTTTAATATATAGATAGTTTATACATGATCATTTTGACTATGATGAATATGTGTAATATTTTATGGTGCATGATGAATTTTCAAATTTAGATAATTATACATATTTTACTCCTCACCCATGGAACGTGAAATTCAAACCAATAGATCCAATACCTAGACATAAGAATCAAATTGATGGGATCATTAGTTAGTATGAGAATATTTCAATTAAAATATTAAAAATAAATAAATAAAAACCTATACATGACATTCTTTTCTAGTTAAATGATTGATTAATGTTATTTATAATATATATGGTGAGTTACATATATATTATCTACACACATTATTTTCATGTCATACATGAGTGGGATATAGGACATATAAGTTACATATGATATATGAAGATTTAGATGCAAGACATTACTTAACCTAGGGGATACATTTCTACACTGGGGTCATGCTAACAGTAGGGGAATATTCACAAACTTATAAGGTTTTATATTTATAGATTTATCCATTGATCATAGTATATTTTACATGGATTCAACTTGATTATATTTTTTAGGGTTGATATTCCATATGGATGTTGTGATTTTCTATATTCAATGATAACATTGATTGTTTTCATGAACTAACATTACTTTATCCATGTGTGATTAATGTTTTTTATTGTTACATTGTGTGCTCCATGAGTGCATTGATGATATTTTTTCATGTCATGCATCAACAATGTTGGATCCTCATGGCCATGTTGTGTCTGTGTCAGGTCATGTCTTGAGAGCTTATGTGTATCATGATCAAAATATTGGATGTGTATGTGTTGTCTTTAAGCTTATTTCCATGACTTATATCATGCATTTTTCAATTTTTTTAATCCCATAATTTATATCATACATCTTATGTGTTACTTATTACTATATGCCTAATTTGTATATTTACTTCACTTGACACTTTTATTCCCATGGCCATGGATTACATGTTTCATATGTGTTGTTGAGGTGTGGAGCTAAAAGCTTCACCAGATGAGCAGATGCTGAAGTTGCTAGATTTACACAGTCACTAACGACGGCAAGGAGTCGACCAGTAGCTGTTGACGTCAATTATATATCAGCCGACATCGGTCATGTGCAGGCAAACAAGGACTAACATCAGTCACTTGTGTGTTCCAGAATGCTATTTTTGTGGGATGAACAAAATTTTGCATGATTAATTTAACTGTTAGTTGTAAGTCCATGCCTCTATCTTTAGTAGGACATTTTGAGCCTTTGATTAAGAGGTGTATCTAATGGTTGTAAATGCATTGCTCATGATCCCTAATCTTATATAATAGGGATTTTCATAGCATGTATGTGTACAGGACATTTTTATATGTCAATCCAGGTTGTTGGATATTGTAAACTCTTGAGGGAAAGAGATCTATAAATCTGATGTGAGAAGAAAGTGTGATCTTCTTAATTGTATTTCCTTTTGAAGAGTTTAATACATTTTCAGGGTGGTTTCTTGTATCTCTTATTCTTTGCTATTTATGATTCTAGTGTTTAATTCTGTGTTTAATTGCTTACATAAAAGTAATCAAGTTTGTTGGTTGACCCCAACATGTTTTTCAATGATCATTTTATATGATATTCTTATCATGTTAATAAACATGTTTTTCATGATTAATATTTAACATGATTGAATAATTCTTTCTTTTGATATGAGTGATTTGTAGGATTCATCGCACTTCATAAGTGGGGCATATAGTGGACTTGTATTAGATATTCAAGCCATGATAAATAGTTAGTTAAGATTTTGGTTAGTTTACATGATTCAGATTGGGGCAAATTGAACAAATTAAGATATATACAATGTATATATTAAGTATTTTTACAAGATTATGAGAAATAGTTGAAATATTATGCAACATTATGAGATAAATTATATGGATCAAATCAATTAGATTTATCATATTGATCAGATTAAAATATAGGCTATGGAATTATATATCAATTTGAGGTACAAATGGATCAAATTTTGGGAATGAATGTTATTCATTAAAACACTTTTCTATTTATATATTGAGGATCAATGGTAATTTGTAAGTAATTTAGGTCTAAAATCCATTTGTAGTGGTTGATTTAGACTTTTGATTTACATATGAACCTATTTTAGGGTTACACTTTGACATACAAACCCATTTTGGGGTTCCACCAAAAAGAGTTATGTTGAGATTTTGAGAAGTGTGGTTGAGGTTTTGTGTAGCTCAAATGGCACTCCTCATTCTCCAATGGGGGTTGAGGAATTTAAACTTCTCAAAACATGTTTTTATTAGTTTCATCTCCTTGGAGAATAATCATCCCATGTTATTCTATAAATTATTTCAAATGGTAGGTTGGTTCATGTAGTCATAGGTGTATTTGTTCCTTGAATTTTCAATTTAAAATAGTTCAATGATCTAGATTATTTTAAAATTTATATGATGAGTGGACATAGGTTTATACAAGTTCCCTTGTAGGTTTTTCATGGAGAGTGCTATATATTTTTTTCATACATATAAACACCAAATGCGTTTAGGTGTAGGTACCAATTTTATTTCATATATCTATTTAATAAAACACTTTCAATACTAGGCTAAAAGGGGGGAATTTGTAGACATAAATTTATTATTATACATGTAGAAACATAAATTTTTACACATCTTTGACATTCATGAATTTTGCATACACATTTTAAACTTATAGACACTTTCCACTATTCGTTTATTTGTCTATTGACTTGGTCAACCCAATTTTACTAGGATCTCCCTAGTTTGTGCCAAAACATTCTATAAACCTAAGCAATTGTCACCATATTCTAGATCACTATTTTTACCTCTCTATACAATGCTAATAATAATCATATGGTGGTAGTTACTACAAGTTCCTTCCTACCTAAGGCCATTCCTATCTATAAATCATCTTGGAAAGTCTTCAAAATCTTAAGAAATTTATTGTCACGTATTTGAGACAATATTTGAAAGTAGATACATAAAAAAAACCCCTATAAGAGCAGTCCTAGAGTTAAGTATTAATAAAAACACAAGATGAAAGTTGCATGTTATCAAGTGTAAAAATAAAAATCATTTAATTGTATTCTAGTGGATCATGATTAAGCACACACACATATATGTGGTTTGAGACATCTTCAGATTATTATAATGTAAGAAATACATAAATACTTAGTGAGGAGTGGTTTGGTTTGTCCAACCCATATTAATAGCCCATTTTTCAAATTCAACCTCATGTCAAAAGTGAAGATATGATTTTTATGAAAATGGGAGAAAAATAAAAATATGCATATAATAACAAGGTAAATAAAGAATACATAAATCATAAATGCAGGTAGGTACAATAATTCATGGTAGAAAAAATAGAAAAATCATCCTAGATAATGCTGGTAGACATTGGACAATATCAATTTCTTCAAGTTTTTGGGCATTTTATTAAAATTTGTGCATTTTTTTATAGACTATTTCCTAATACAAATAGTTACAGAGCTATTAAAAATCATTTTAGTGGACTATAACATAGGTAGTGAGCAGTATAAAATATGGTATGAACTAAATGCCTTCTATCCTCTCTTTTATTGATCATTTATATATTTATTAAGTGCAATAAATTTCTATGTTATATTCAAATTTTTATCTTTTATGCCATGATTTATGATATCTAAATTTAAATAGTTTTATTCTATTTTGATCACCTAAATATAAAAATATATAAAACACTATCATAAAATATTTCATGAAAAGATATATTAGGTTAGATGTAGGAAAATAATCATACCCCAAGTACCATATAAAGATAAATAAGTATTATATATAATTCAATTCCCTATGTTAAATGTAATGAATATAAATGGAATATAAAAATTTCATGTGGTGTAGGAATGATATCATCATGTAAGTCTCAACATAAAATATATTAATCTAGTGGGTACCAATGTCATATAAAATATCCCCATGTATGGCTCAATATATGTGAAATATACTCAATGAGGGTTATGAGATGGATGGGCACCAACATGCCTTATAGTATATATATTAGGAGAGATGGAACAATGACTATGTGATAATAATATAATATAGATAATTTTGTGGTAAGGTCCAAAAGTGGATGTATCCTCCAATGAAGATGATGATGAGCGAGAAAAACAATGTCCCAATGCAGATATTATGATCTTGATTATAAGACGTAGTCATATTTTTATCATGTCTTAAAACCAATCATATGTCTAGGTATATGTAAGGTAAGTATATATATAAATAAAACATGCTCATAGGACACAAGTGTGTGATATAAAATTATATATAAATATAAGGCTTATAGAGAGATCAATATGAGTATTTTTAATCCATAGGAAAATATAGTTATACATATGATCAATGAAGCTTATGTTCAAGGTTAAAATAATGATGGTGAGTATGTCCTTTTCTATGTAGGATACATCATATGAGTATCTCATAAGGATCATGAAATTATAATACATTTGTTCAAACTATAGAATAGATACACACTTATCTATAAAATATAAGCATATATGTATATGTATATGTATATGTACATGAAGGTATATGTATAGATGTATGTTTGTGTAATACTTAATATTTTACTATGTGAAAATTATTATTTCAGCCCCAAGGTGGAAAGATATAGATAATAAAGTTAAAGGTGAGAGGGACAAGAAATGTCTCCAAATATATGTTAAAAATTACTAAGATATACATAATAAGATCAAGGAGACATGGGTTATTTTTACCCCAATCTCTAGGAAAAAGTCTCTTAGATATAGGTGATACACCTTGAAAAAGGCTAAGTATAGTAATGACTTGTAACCAAGATATTAGTAATAATTGATGTGGTACCAAGGTGAAATGTGTGTGTGTGTGGGTGTGTGGGTGTGTGTGTGTGTGTGTGTGTGTGTGTGTGTGTGTGTGTGTGTGTGTGTGTGTGTGTGTGTGTGTGTGTGTGTGTGTGTCTATAGATTACAAGGTACGAGATATAAGTGTTCATGTAATAATTATATGTATAATATGTATATATACTATAAATATAAATAAAAATAAGATAATTTTGATCTATTTAAATTAGCCCTATATATAAAATGGTAAGCTAGAAAGATGTCATTATGTAAAATTTTATTGGGTGAAGATTCTACTATGGTATATTATGTGTCAACTAACCATATGTAATTTTTAAACTTGAATCTTGTCCACTAAAATTATACCATACTAAATACATGAATATATAATCCTCTAGCATAGGTAGATAAACATGATATGTATCATATGAAAAATATAAAGGCAAAAAAAATTAGAATTTTTAAATTTTATGAATGTTTTTGTATTTTTTCAATTTGAAAGTGATACCACACAATAAAATATGTATGTTATGTGAAAATAATGATGTATAAATGAATAAATAAAAGTATGCAATCATGAATAATGTAAGGTCTTCATCATGGATTTTTTGATGTGGCACACTATGTGTCAAATATAAAATGTAGGATAGTAGAACCTAAATGGTCAAATGATGTAGTTAACAGGGAGAGGGGGCTAATAAATATGATATAACTTTCAAGGAAGATAGGTTCATAGTTAAAATATATCATATTTAGTGAAACACTAAATATGTATCAACATTATTAAGTAGTAGATGATAACTTATCAAGAGTCATAACATGTGTAGAAAGCAAAATAAATAAAGGTTGTAAGATAATAAAAAAACATGTAATGTAAAAAAAATAAAAAAAGTGCCATAAAAATGAAAACACTAAAAGATATATGTGATGAATCCCATGCTATGTTGCATGTAGTATGAACCCATATATTGGGGTTATAAGAACCTTCCAAATATTTATCATCATGCATTATATAATTATTGCAACCATTAAATTTTTGAGTTTATCAGTATTTATATTTGTTTTTAAATGTTATTAATTGCGAAACATCCTCTATAGGTTGATTTTATTTTTTAATGGTGACCTTTACTAATTACATTTGGTAGTATAGGATATTCTTGTATTGATCAATGAATTCTTGAATTTTGTCCTTTAATCAAATCATAGATTTGTTGAATGACCTCAAATAGTATGATAAGCAAAAAATACCTTTACATTGTAAAAACTTTTTTTAAATGTTCAGTTGTATTTTTGTATAAGAGGTAGGTCAATGAAATTTTTATCCAATAATACTTTTATTATATCATATTGATTTTTGAAAAACTTATTGGGTTGAATTGTAGGTGTTGTTTCTTTCTTGAGACTATTAGTTGGTGTGTTTATGGTAGGATCATGGGTATTAAAAAAATTAAAATCCATATGAGGTGAGATATGTTATTTTTCCACGAAGTCAATATCCATGTGAGTGAGATGATTGAATGATTTTTATGTTATAAAAAATAAATTATCTTTGATAGGGTTGATAAGATTATTGGTAAAGATGTATTGATTTTCAAGATCATATGGTTGATAGATCAAGGATTGCATATAATATCAAAATATAAATATGTAATCATGCATATTCTCATCTTGACCTTGTTTAAGATGTATAATGATCTCATATGTTTTCAGATACATTTATGGTAATGAATTTTTCTAAGAAGGCATATTTTAGTCATATGAATGAATTTAAAGACCCACTAGGTAAATGAAACAACCAATCTAATGTTGCACCACTTAATATATTAGGAAAAAAATTGAGGAAGACCAAACCATGATTTTAATTATATATAGATTAAAACATGGCATGAAGGTGAAATTGAGGGTCTCCACAACCATAAAATATTTAGAATTTTAGAAACATTAATCCACGGGGAAGAGTAATGTCAAACACATCCTTAAGAATAAGATTGAAAGGCACTACATTATCCCAAAACCTAGCATGAGAACCCTTTTCATGAATAAAAACATTATTCACTTGTCTTTGTAAGCTTCTAATAATATGAATCATAGTCACTATATAATGTTTAATAATGTTTATAAATGGGTTTCTTTCAAAGTTTGAGTTATGGGAATAATATCGGTCATGTGTAGAGGAGTAAACCATTCAATACAAAGCATATCAGATGTAGGAACACAAACACAAATATTATTGTTGTCAATATTTTAAAAATTTCCATTTTTTATTTCTTTAGAAATTTGTAAGATATTATAAAAAATATTAGGGTTTTAAATAAGATGTGATTTAATAGTTTATAATATACATTGACTAATCATTTCATCATTTGAAACCTTCACATTTTACAATTAAACATTAATAAAATATAATTTAAAAAAAAAAAAAATATAAACCATGATCAGTGCTAAGGAAATCCACTCAAAAGAAAATAAAACCTAAGGAATGGATAAGCCATAAAATTATAATTTGAAATGAATCCAAAACTAAGGGGAAAGAGGGTTAAAAAACCTATATTGAATGTAAGAAAGCTTTGTTCACCAAAATGTTTCACCCTTTAGGTTTAAAAAATTTAAAACAAGGTAAAAGGATGAAATTAAGGAGATATATTATTTCAAAATTTAAATCATTAATTTCATATCTACCCTAGTGGCTTCAATGATTTAAATTATCCAATTTGATAATTTGTAACAATAAATGGATAACATGAAATACAAATTATTTAAACACTCATACATTATCAAATTATATTTTTGTGAGTATGGATTTAGGTTGTGTATTTATATACCCACCTTTATGTAAAATAATATATTTTTACTATGTAAGGATGAGATTGGTTCCTATGATGATTGTGCACTGAGTGGGATTATTGGTCAACTAGTAAACCACCCTACCCACCCTTTAATATTTGGTTCTAAAAAATTGTGATAAAAATGGGAACTTGGGGTCCTCTAGGATAAAAAATAATGGCCTAAAGTTTAAAAATGTTAAGGGGTCCAAGGAAGAAAAGGGGATAGAGAAGGGGGTTAGGATAAACCTTAAAGGTACTTAGAAGACTAGTGGGGAAATGACATGGGCTAGTTTGGTAAGGGTTGGTGGTTGAGTAAGGTAGGAATACATGAGCACAACATAGGTGACACACCACATAGAGTATAACATTAGGTGAAATAGGGATTAGATTCATTGGGAAGAAGAACACAAATCATGGGAAGTGTGGGTTATAGACTAAAGGATATTAGAAAGGGTGGCATGATAGTGGGAATGCTACAAAGGAAGGTGGAGCATAGGAGGAGGGTGTAGGGGTGGCCTTGAAAGCCTTTGAGGGTCATGGGGAAGAATCTTCCTTGATTTTAAAAATATTAGTGTATTTAATTACTCAAACATTATTATACTATTTAAGATGCACTTGTAATATTTATTTATAATTTGTGGGTATTCACTAATTAGGGCATACATATCCATAAGCTTTATTTGAGAAGGTTATCAATTAAATAAATAGTTAACTAACTTATGCTAATAATAGTTTTTATTATTCTATTTTTAACCACTCACCAAAACCTAACCCTAACCTTGACCCTATCCTCCTCTCTTATCTATATAAGAGCATAGACTGATAGTGGGTGAGATATATTGTGGATGAGAGTTGATATTAAATTTGTATAATTAGGATATTAATCTTAATCAAATAGGTAGATATGATAATTAGGTTAATTTGTATTCTTTTATTTCTAAGCTTTCATATATTTTTTATACATGTATTGTGGGTGTTTTTATTATGATAGGTAACATGATTTTGGACCCAATCTATAAATTTATTATGGTATAAAAGATATGAAAGATCAAAATCATTCTCCATATAGGTTTATATATCAAATACGTAGTTTTTAATTATTTTTTCTACATATTCAACATTGTTTTGAGTTTTCATATCTATGATTAATTTTTTGTGCATTTTAAGTTTCAATCTTAGATTTAGTGACTTACTATAAATAACCAATATTTTTCTCTCATATTTCCCTTATGGGATCTCAGTTGATAAAAATTAGTGAACATAGTGGGATACTAAGGGTTGAAGTAAAGTTATTTCATAGAAATCCCCTAGGTTAGCACTGTGTTCTTACAGTTATAAAACCCACAAGAGATATTATTATAGGTAAAATGATAATTAATTTTAATTGATACATGGTGTAAGGGGTACTACCCTAATTATTAAACAATTTTAAAACAATATATACAAATATTAGCTTCATCATACCCCACAACATATATGGTATGCCTAAGAATATTTTCTTTAATAGGAATCCTCTCAACTATTTGATTCTACGGTGCATCCATAAGTGGTTATCCCTAGGAAATTACTCTCTACATACCTCAAAGATAGGATAATAAAACTATGGGATAGTGTTACCCTCTATAGTTAATTCCCTTTAGGCCTATTCACTATTTATGAATTTGGGTTTATATATCAAAGAGCCTATAGATCAAACATACCTCAACCTAGTATTTGAAAAAACATCTTTGGTTACAATTGTTATATATGTAGTGTTGTAGTATTATGTATTCATTTTTAGTTTTCATATTCCCTCTCTATATTTAGTTTAAATATCCTTATTTGGGTTTTTTTTAGAAAATAACAATGAAAGAGTGAATTAGAGGACATTTTTTGGCAGAAATGGGTTTTTCAAAATTGATTTTGATCCATTTGGGAAGGCCACAAACCAACATTTATGTGTGAATAAAAAAATAGTAAATTTTTTGGGCCATAAGGTGACTAAAATATTATGATTTTATCATTAAGATAATCATTTTAACAATTATTTTAGTTTTTCATTAAAAAAAATTCATCTATAGTCCTAGGAGCACTTTTTTAAAAATATTTTTTTCCCATAGGCCGATTGCATAATTTTTTATTTTTGATGAGATGGTCCTTTTAAAGTGTATTTTAAAAAACACTATTTATTTTTATTTTTTTCATACAAAATTATTTTTTGGGCTATATGCATTAAGGTTTGTATGTTATAAATGACAAACAAAAAGATAGCCCTATTAAATTCCAACTACTTTAGATGGAGAGTATACATTTAGTTATTCTACTTATCAAGGGCCTCTACCACATTTCAATGAATGAAGAAATTGTGACTTTAGATATTATTAAATGAAAAAAAAATGAAACACTATTCTGATGAAGATATATGTATAATTAGTTAGTTAGTATCACCTAAATTAAAGTTTCATTTTCAGCACATCATGGAACCTTATAAAGTTTGGATTATTTTGGAGGTTTTTTTTTAGAAGTTATAATAAGATGAGGGAAGGCCAACTAGAAAACAAGCTCATTTATCTTAGTCTAGATAAATATCCTCACTTTGAGGACATAATCACTCAAGTTAATTGATTGAGGCTTTTCATCATTATGACTATTTTATTTACATTAGGTAATCCTTGCTCATTTTTTTGTTTCAAAATAATACACACATAAAGACTCTATGAGATATACATATGTGGTACAACATTTTGACAAGTTCTATGAGAAAATTAAGAGAGAATGGAAAAAATAGTCTTTATTGGGGAAATCTAACTTGAAGATACTAAGAAACATGCATTATTAGTCAATGGTATTAATGCAATGTCACAACCCAACTTTGGCAAAGGTAAGGGCCTTGCTAAGGAAAAATGGAAAGTAAATCCTAAGCCTAAGGGAAATGAATCAACTTAATATAATCCTTCCCTAAGTCACAAAAAAGGCAAAGGGAAATTAAATTTCAATGCTAACCAAGAGTGGTGTAATTAGTGAAAGACATTAGGCCAAACTAACATCAATTATTTTAATAAAATAGAATACTTAGAAGTAAAGATGAAAAAAAGTAGTTTCACATCCCAAAGATAGGATCAATGTTTTTTTTTAACATCAACACCACCTATGTCTAAATGGTTTATGGATTCAATAGTATCTCACCATATGGTGCATGATGGATCACTATTTTAAAATCTTGACCAATGTTGCACAACTAAAGTTTTTGTAGGAAACTCTAGTCCCTAGGTGTTGAGGGTGAAGGGAAATTTTAGATAGATAATGGTGTATTAAATAAATTTATCCAAAACCTAATGATTTTGTCATTATAAATATTAATGACTAGTCTCTTATTATAGCCATTGATAGAGTTTATTATCTAGAATAATTTTCCAAACTTGATAAATTTGTGTTCTATAATAAGTCATGATTGCACATGATAATTAATTGAGTAAAATTTATCATGAGATTTTTTTTCATCTCAACTATCAATCATTTTAGGACCTCATTAAGCATCACATGGTTATTGGTTTTCCACAAGTTTCTTTCAAATATGGCATTTGTCTAGGTTGTGCACTTTGAAAACTACAAAGGGATCCATTTCCCAAAGGAAAATCCTCGAGGGAAGTGAAAAAATATAATTTTTTCACAATTATCTTATGTCATTTCCAAATTTTTATTTTCAAAAACATAATACAAGCTTACATTCATTGATGATTTCTCTTGTAGAACTTGGTTATACTTTCTAAAAAATAAAATAAAAGTATTTGAGCACTTCAAAAATTTAAAGACCCTTTTTAAAAACCTATGAGATAAAAATTTAGTTTCTTAGAACATATAATGGAGGATATTTTGTTAACAATTACATGATTAGGTTCTATGAACATGTACACATTCAAATTCAACATACTATACCCTACACTATTGAATAAAATGGTGTAACTAAGCATAAAATTTTCACACTAAATAAAATAGCCCATTCAATGGTACATTATAAAGAATTGCCTCCATATTATTGAATAGATTAAATTAAATGTGAAACCTACACCCAAAATCACACTTCCCACTCTATGGTGCAAAATATGTCTCTTGAATAAAAATGGTTTGTTGTTAAGCAAGTTGTCTTTGATTTCAGAGTTTTTAGATATATTGCATAGGAAAAAATTATAGATGAAAAATTTAAAATAATGGAAAGGAAGGGAGATAATTTTATCTTTGTTTGATACTATGAATATGTGAAGGCATATCATCTTCTTATTCTATGCACCACTAGTGTGATTTTCTAGAGGAATATGTTATTTTATGAATAATACCATGCTTTAATGCCAACATATACTACTCCTAATCCATTGAATTTTTTGAGTTGGATGAAAAATCTAAGGTATATTATAAAGAAAAATAAAATTTAGATGAATCCCATTATGAGAGTTAGTATAGTTTAGATGATGAGCTAAGGGGGACAACCAATACCTCTATTGCTCGTACCATAAGACATTTAAAATGTAGCTATAAAACCTATACCAAAATGGTTTTTTATAATACACAATGGTATTGGTGAATTGGAATGGGATAAAAGAGATCCAATCATGATGAGATCTTAAAATCCATATGGTTTTGCACATTTGGCATAATTATTAGTGACACAAGATCCAAAGACACATCATCAACCTTTTAAGAATCCTGAATGGTAGGTAGATATGGAAGAATAAATTATTTATCTAAAGAAGAACATAATTTTTTAATTTATTCCACTTTTAAAAGGA
The DNA here is from genome assembly GCA_037957365.1 of Torreya grandis. Taxonomy (NCBI): domain Eukaryota; kingdom Viridiplantae; phylum Streptophyta; class Pinopsida; order Cupressales; family Taxaceae; genus Torreya; species Torreya grandis. The sequence goes on along the minus strand of JARHVA010000338.1, from coordinate 3,511,680 downwards.
ATAAAATTATTAAAATGTGTGTACCACACTAAGTATGCAGTAGATGTATGCATTAAGAAGTATAAATTCTGACTTGTAGTAAAAGGTTTTTCATAAGTTAAAGGTGTTGACTACCATGAAACCTATGCTTGAATTGACAAGATGAATTAAATAAATATATTAATTTCCTTATCTAAAACATAGGGATGGGAATTACATCAGACATATGTCAAAAATTTATTCTTAAATTGAGAGTTGCAGGAAGAAATATTCATGTTGAAACCTCCTAGGTCCACAAGTAGTGAGAGCTCTATCTTTGTGTACATATTGAAATTTTGATCCCAAGTCAAAATAGGTCAACCCATATAAATTTAAAATTTAAAAGGGTGGTCATATGGATTTTTAATGGTCTAAAATGGTCCTAAAGATTCCCATATGGTCATGTTTACCCTTAGCCTTATCTAGGTTATGGTCTTATGAACACTTATCTAGTCCAAGAGGTCAATTACAAGGTCTTGTTGTGTAATTTTTTTTAAAAGGTTTAATATAGTGAAAATTAATTAATTTTTTTATTTTAATGTGATTAATGTAATCCTATAATTCTCTAACCTTTATTTGACTCTCAAATACAAAAAATGTCAATTTGGCCATCTTTTGGCCCATATAGAGGAATGGGACATACCAATTCAATAAGGGAACATTTAAATAATATTAAAAATGACCTTAGTGTCAAATATATGTTATATCATGTTAATTATCAATTATATACTAACAAAATGGTAGTTTAAACCTCCCAAATAGGAAAATGACACTTTCAAGCACTTATATGACCTTGGAGAATCAATTGTCACTTGGAAATGGTTTAGAAGTGTATTTTTGGCTCCCACACATCATTTGAAATATTTTAACCAAGTTTCAGTTCAAAATGATACTCTAGACACCTTTTATCTTCCATCACTACCTTCACAAGCTTAAAAAGGCAAAATTAAAGTGGATGGTATGGCCACAAGAGAGAGAGTTAGGAGCTCAAATTTTGTAGATTGTAAGGGGTAATAATGAGATTCAAATTAGTGTCATTATTTTTCATAATTATGGCCTATTATTTATGAAAAATTATTGAGAATGATAACAGGTCACTATGGTTTATGCATTTGAGAGGGGTTTATTCATGCACATATTTCTATAGCTTAGAAATCGATGGAGAGGAATGATTTTGAGGGTGTTTTTTATAGGTTTTTTATTTATTTTTCATGGTGGTTTCATTAGAAAACTCATAACTATGAGTTGCTTTCACTTGGAGGAAGAATACCTTGGTGTACATGATATTTCAGTAAATTCTAGTACAACTCTCTGCCTTCTCTTCATGGTAGTGATTCTAAGAGGTTTATAGTGATTAATTTTTCATAAAAAATCCATAAGTTTCATGGTTTCATTGTTATTTTTTATCAGATGTGTTTTAGTCCATCTTCTTCAAGTGTGATGCTCTTTAGGAACATGGTTTGTGTTTAAATAGTATACTAGAGGTTTGACTGTCATTTTGGTTCAAACACTAGTAATATATCATAGTCTAAAGTTATAAAGATCACATTGCATATGTTGAAGCATGAGAGGTTCAATATGGTAGTTCAATGCACCCTCAAATGAGAGTTCACAATTGTCTCTTCAAGATGTAGTGGTACAAACTGTAGAGTGTATGAAAGATGCTCATTTCTATTATTGGGCTTGATACATATCCTTATGTACTCATATGGCCTTAACCACATCAATAACCTCTTTAAATTTTTTTAAACTACTTAAATTCTCCATATAGTCATATAGACCCTATTTCATAGTCTAATAGGCACCTATAGGTCTATATATACCTATAGAGTAAATTGAAGATGAAAATGCCTTGTCATAGGCCTCTCTAGGCCATTGAAATAATGATCAGATTCTATATGGGTTTAAAAAGTTTGAATATGTTTAGGAACTCAAGAATGGCTTTGGTAGCCATAGGATAGTCAAGTAGAGACCTATAGGCCTCAAGCCTATAGGTCCACATTTTGGACCAAATTAAAACATCATTCGAACATAAGGTTAAGTTAAAGTAGTGAAACCCCTTCAAAGTTATTCATTTTAGATGAGATAGTGTCACACATATTCAAAGAACTAATAAGTTACTTGGGCAATCAAGAGAGGGTCAAGGACTATGTTGACAGTTCTAATAAAACACTTAAAAGTACTATGTACTTGAGAGCAAGTGATAATAAGGTTGAAAGCATCATGTGAGAGAAAACATACCCTTTAGATAGTATAAGTTAAATCCTTTGTGTAGATCCTTCAAACATAGTATAAAATGAAAAGACTAGGTTTAAACACCTAACACAACCAAATGACTCTCTAACAGTCACCTATAGGTTGAGGGAACACAAAATGGCCTCAAGTTCATATAATGAAGAAGGGTAGAGGAGTATTTTAAAACCCAAGGACTTGAGTATCTCATAGACTTTTTTATTCAAGGACTTAAAGATTATTAATAAAGATATACCTATGTTGAGAAGTAAGTGTTGGTTATGATAAGAAGTCTCAATAAATATAGACAAATGGTGTCAAATAACAAGATTTCTATGATGGTCTCTCACCCAATCATAATATACTTCCCCGTGAACAAAAAAATGAATGAAAAGAGAGTTGGGCGAATAACCAAAGTGATGAAATATGATGTAGAGATCAATACCAACAAGATTATAAGAGGAAGAGGGTTATGTGAAAACCTAGAATTAGACTTAAATGAAGAAGAAGTGGTTTTGGCATTGGAAGAAGATCCTAGTACAACTGCAACTTAATCTCCTCCAAGTTAGACATAAGAAATGGTGAGATTCTTTCAAACAAGTGAGTGTCTTAGATGTTTAGATCAAACAAAAAGAAGGTAGTTTAGATTTCAAATAATCCCTTATGCCCCTATGGATGGATTCATATTTAGGAAGGATATTAATGGGGTGCTACTTAGGTGTGTTAAAGTAGATCGGGTTGACAAACTTCTTGAACAATTCTATGATGGACTAGTAGGAGGTCACTTTGCACCTAGAACTTTAGATGAAAAAATAATGAGGGTTAGTTAATATTGGCCTAACATATTCAAGGATGCATATTCTTGGGTTAAAAAGTGTCAAAGGTGTGCAGTTTTTGTAGGTAAATAAAGACTTTCATCCCTTCTTCTTCATCTAATTGAAGTTAAAAAACAATTCATGTAATGGGGTTTTGATTTCACTAGAATGATTAATCTATTGATGTGGTTTTTATGAACACCATAATTAACAAGGTAGCCTCTAACATTTTAGGATCTCAATGGAGGTAAACTCCACTCTAGGGCATGAGTTGTAGGTATGCAGTAAGACCAACTTATTGATGGAATAAATGGTAGGGTATGTAGGTTGTTGACAAGGTTTGTGGATAGAGGTATGGTTCCTAAAGGGTAGTGAATTCCTAGATGATTTGGATGGGTGGCTGGTTGCTAATCTAAAGTGGGGAGATCTCAAAAATACTTAAAAAAAGAGGGAAGTGTAAGTCAAAAAAGAAGACTCTATGGTTTTCATGAATCACCTCTTTGGTTGGTTTCTAAATGGATAAGTGATTTCAAAACCTATGCCTATTGCAATCATCTATTGTACACACACAGTCAGAGATAGTTTTTAATTCTAAGGGGATACTAATATAGGAAAATCACAAGCATCAGTCAAAGGTTTCCCCTTTTAGGGAAGCTACTACAAACCCTTAATTAGGAGATTATGGCTCAGTTTAATGAGGTCTCTGAGGTAGCTTTTATACACACATGGAAAAATATATCAAAATAAATCACTCATACACGTTTAAGATTACGAATCAATCAAATTAATTGCTAATAATTAATGTAATTTTCTGATCCTTCAATAGATTTTGCACATCTAAGACTAGTATATCCATCAAGACAAGAAAGAATTCATTACAGCTTATGCACATTAAGAATTATTAAATCATGCAACCAAAAAGATAAGAATAATCACACAAAAATTGGAGAGTGAATACATAAATGCATTTTTTGACAATTTAAATTACTTATGCTCTTGCATATTGAAAATTTTCCCACACCTCAAACTAGTGGATTACAATTATTTAAATAGGCTTGGGGAAGGGGTTACCTCATCTTCCAAGTCCATGCAAATTCATTACATGTGATAGTTATAACTTGAGTTCTAACTATGGTTGAAACTGTATAATATTTTTATTATAGTCATCAATTTAAGTTAGCCTTTACAAAGTTATGCAACATGTGCATGTATAAATAGGGGCAAATTTTATAATTATAGCTTGAATTGCATGAAAAATAAGTATATAAATGACAATACCTTATCTTATAGGCTGTGAGAACAACCTATTAGATATTTTAAGTTAGCCACTTTTAAATGGAGCTTAGACATGCATTAAGGACAAGTACCCCTTTACCAACACCTTAGAACTAGTGACACTATTTAACTATGACTAATCTAATAATAACTATGCATTACATGTTGCCCTTACCTTTAAAAAACAAAATATTTATTCTCTAATTTAACTATGAAACCCAAAATCTTACGTGTCAAAATATCCACATATTCTATCTATATGGCAATGCCCATGCTGAACTATCCATTTGATTTAAAAAAGTAACCATTGTTACCTTTGAACAGGTGTCCTTACTTTATGATCCCTTAGGCCAGATCAATTTTAAACTATTGATATTGATCTCTGAGCTCATGAAAACATACCATGTGGTATCTTCCTTTTGGTTCTAGGAATTTTTAAAAGTTCCATTGATCTCACACCATTAGATTTGTTTCTATGAATCAACATGGTTCATTGATCTTGAGATTATTTGAATATAAATGGATATATAACTTAAAATTGATATATATGCACCCATCATTTGACATCCATGTCAACATCTTTGACATCCATATGGCCATAAATATTTTAACACCCCCTTGAGACTCTTTTTAGAGCTTAAATTTGATGTTTGTACATCTATCATTTGATTTCCATGTGAACATCTTTGACGTCCACATGACCATCAATATTTGAACACCCCCTCGAGACTCTTTACTGAGCTTAATTTTGATGTATACACACCCATCATTTGATGTACATATGACCATTAATCTTTGAACACCCCCTTTAGACTCTTTACTAAGCTTAATTTTCACATCTATGCACTTTTCATTTGATGTCCACATGAACATCTTTGACATTTGCATGATTATCAATCTTTGAACACCTCATCGGGACTATTTGCTCCTATAAACATAAAATAGACTTAGTAAGATTTGAGAGATATAGAACTTAGGATAAATATCTTAGACTAAGGTCTTAGCACTTAGGATATAAATTTAATCCTAATGTTTTATTCATGTTAATAAACATGAAATTTTTTTTAGGATAGAGTCCAATCTAATATAATAAAGTTCTCCTACTCGAGCATGCTACTTTCTAACTTTATGGAGCTTTCAACCTATTGAGATATTGACCCTAGGAAAATCCCATAGAATGTTGATCTACTTTTTAGGCTCCTAAGATGTTACCACTTGGCAGTCTTAGGTCATTCTATAGGTATTTTAACTTTATGAACTCTACCCCATACCATTATATGTTTAGGCTACCCACTAAGATAGTGACACTTGCTATTCTTTTGGGGCTTTTAAAAAGTCTTTATTTCCAATATTGATCTTGCAATATTAGATTTGTGGTGTGTGAGTTAATGCACACCATAGATCTAGGTGCTTTAGTTTTGACTCTTGCTTTACCCATGATCTTACACCTATTGTCTTCAAGTTGGTCCATTTCTGCAGGCACAAAATTAAAGTCTTAAGTGTTTCAAAGACTCTAGAAGTCTTAGCATAAATAATTTAGACTAAAGTTTTTTGTCATGTTAAAAAGAAAAATTAAAATTTAATATAAATTTTTAAGCTAAGTTCAAAACATAATAAAAGAGTCCCCTTGTTAATTTAGTCTTTGTGAACTACAAGATATAAAGGGTCTAGCATAAAGATCTTAGACTAAGGATATACTATAATAAAGTGTTCCCTAGTAATTTTTGTATACACATAATATTTTCACACTTTTATCAATTATTGATGATTTACATCTTGTAGGAACCCATTAAGACTTTATCTCTCTGAGTGCATGCCCTAAGGGGTGTATTGAGAAAGGGGTGGGTAGACCTTTGGTGCTTCACAAGATTGTTTTCCCTTTTTGACTTATTTTTACCAATCTAACTAGTTCCTAAAACCTTTCCCTAAGCTACTTTTCCTTCCTTGAGTATTCTTCTAGTCTTTTTCCTCTTTTCATCCTTAATTTCCTTGCTTGGCACCCTTTTGACTTGTTTAGCATACCAGGTCTACCTAGTTGACCTAGTATAGTTTCCAAACCTTTTAGCTCCTTTAATTTGTTATCCTCTTAGCCGACCTAACACAAACCTAGTGAGTTAACCCAAAATTGTTCTAGGTCAAATAGGTCGACCTAGCATAGCTGACATTCCTAAATGATTTTAGGGTAAGATACTCTTATAAATACAAGGTCATTTCAGTCATTATGATAATATGCAATCAAGATTTATTATTTTCTTGTACTTCATCACAATCTACTCTTCCACCATTCTACTTGAGGAGACTTAGTTTAGGTTTCTTATTTTAGAGAATCTAGTCTTGTGGATATGTCTTGGATGCTTTGGCCTAAAAAAGTGATCCTTATGAACCACAACCTCTTGCAAAGCCCCTTTAGCCAAGGGAAGATTGAGTCTTGATGGGTTCATATTCAGGGAAGTATATTCTAACTTTGTTCTCCTTTCTTGTAGTAGATATAAGTATCATAAGTGTTGGCTCAAATAATATTACTCTTCATATTTCATGTATTAGGGTGTTACTAATACTTAATTTATTTGAAGTTCCCTATAAATTTTTTGATTGATTTGATTTAATAACCCCTATGATCAAGGAATTTGACAAAGAGAGGAGGTTAGATCAAGTGTTAGTCTATAAAACCATGAAATCAACACACTAACATATCTAAGCCTAGATCTTATAGCGAGCTTAATGAACAACAATAATTGAAAACCCAACTAAAATGCAAAGAACAACAATATTTACCTTCCTTGATAGATCTAAATAATTTCTTAATTGGCTTGCTTAAATTATGCATAAGAAGTCTTCATCAATGACATATGACTAATATCATCTCCTCTACGCACCATTGTTGAATGATTGGCTTGATTGATATGGATTGGCTCAATTTAAACATTATAACACTAGGATTTTAGCTTCATGAATCTATTCGTACATTATAACACTACTTTGGTCGAGCTCTCTAAATAAAGAGCTCTAGGCTTATTTTTATAGGCTTTCAAATCCCTTAGAATGGGTTAAATTTGACAATGGTTGAGTTTATTAACTTTAGTTGAGTTTGACATACTCATAGAATATTCTTTTACATATTTTTCAAAAGTGACAACTCACAAAGGTAATGAGTGTGTTCTAGAATGTTCTAAGATGCTCTTAAATTTCCTTTTTAGTAATTGATTTAATTTATTTATTATCTCATGGGTGAACTCAATTAGGATTTGAAATTGATTTAACTTGCTAATTGATTTTGATTAGGGTGTGGAAGTTAATTAATTTTTTTTAGGTATTTGTCATTTATTTGATTTTAATTAATTCAATGTGTGCATTTTCCTTGTTTAATTAATTTAATAAGCCAAATTAATTTAATACAAGGTTATAAAGCCAAATTTGAGACTAATATAAACTCTTAGGCTAGGTATTCAATGATTAGAAATAATTGGTCTAAATTTAGATATGAAGACATTGGTGGCTAAATTTACATGTCTACAGTTTGCCCCTATTTGAGAAGATGTTACAAGCTATAAGCATAGTAACATCTTATCAAAGAATAAAATGGTTCTTTATGCTTATGACTACAATGGTAATGATTGAACTATAACTACCCCCTTGAGGGAGCAGTTGGCAAGTGGGTCGGTAAATGGTCTCTAAAAATAAATAAGAAAAATGAAGGGACCAAAAAAATGAATATGATGGGATGACAACACAATGATTTACCTAAATTTGGGAAAAATCATTGAGAAATGTAAGTGGGATGGTGTACAATGGTTTGACCAAAGGTGGTTATAAGCATTATACCTCAGTAGTGACAACATGGTATGATAACACAATGATTTTACCCAACAAGTGATATAATCATTGAGAATATGGAGCTTCTCCATCTAGGATAGACAAACAAGAATGGAAAATTGGTGATAACACAATGATTTTCCCCAGCAGGCGATATAATCATTGAGAATTTATATGGGATGGTGTACAGTGATGATGCATTATACCTCATATAATGAAAAACATGATTAATGGTTAATGATTGATAAGTTGATATAGAGGATAAAGATGAATTAGGACAACCTTCTAGTAAGAAGATGCCCATCTGAATTAACAAAGGTTGAAATTCTTTTGTTACTTAATTACTTTTTTGGGGATATGATTGGGTATTGGATTGGAATTATTTCTGATGTTTATGCTAAAGATATGGTGATGTTACATTGATGTTCTAGACCTCTCAAAGATAATTTTTTATATAGCATTTGATGGTAGGCCTCATGATAAAGAACTATATGGGCTTGGCCAAAATATGTGTAAGGACTGAATCTTGATATCCAATACTCCATGGAAAATAATTGCACCAATGATAAAAACCATGATGATAGTGTACATGTTTGAATATGGATAACTTCAAGAATAATGTGAAAATAATCACCTAATGAACACACATAGACTGAATCAAGGCCACAATGCTGAAAGCAAGCAAACAAGCACACAAACAAACAAACAAAATAGACAAACAAAGAATCAAGCAAGACAAATAAAGAAATAAAAAAGTGTTAGTCCCTATATTAGTATAAACAACATAATGAAAATTGCCCCTAGAAACTAGGTGACAATTGAAAAAATAAACAAGATGGGGGAATAAAAGAAAATGAAGGGGGTGGTTGAGATGTCTCCATATATGCTAGGTAAGTGGACACTGCCTACATAGTTCCATGGATATGATGATCCAACAAAACTTCAAGCCAAATGTAGTTCTCCCAAGAAATGGAAAGAAAATGATGATTGATAAAAGAAATGATGGATGTGATAGAAGAATAGGGATGAACTTTTAAAATGGTGATACAGTAGGATAGAAGGCCAAAAAGGATGGGGAAACTAAGAAATAAGTGATTTGTTTATGTCTTAGTGAGGGTTCCTATAATCCTTAAGGCAAAGAAGTGGTCAATGTTTTTGGTTTTTATAAATGATTTTCAAATGTTTTTGGAATTTTTGAAGCATCTCAACTCAATCAAGAAGGACGAGACACTAAAATGGTCCAAGCTCACAAAACGATAAGAGCGTTATAACTTGAAATGATAATAAAAAAATGGTGAGAGCATTATAACTTGAAATGATTCTCACAAAATAGTGAGAGAATGACTAAAGTGGGACTAAGATGACCTAAAAATGAATAAAACATGAACCACATAGTCCCAAAATGGTTTTATTTCATATTAGTTCACCTCACAGTGGAGGAATCTGACTAGTGTAATAGCCAATTCAAACAAAATAGGCACAGTTGGTATGATGGCATAATACGACATATGAATGTCTAGATGATATGCCAAGGCACAATAAACAAATGTTGCCCCTAGTTTTCCCATAGGAAGTTATAAATATGATATAATTGATAGATCAATGCTACCAATTTTCCCCAATAGGTGACATAATTAGTATCAAAATCAGTGAACACTAATTTGCCCCAGCAGGTGATATAATCAGGTTCACATAAACAAACTTGATAAGAAGGGAATAAGAAATGAAGGATGCAATTACCAAAAATTCTATCATACTGCTCCAAAATATTGCCTTTGTCTAGAATACTTGATATAATTTCTAAAACTGATCTAATTATGTATGTTGAAAACATGAAACCAATGGATGAACCAAGGTCAAATAGACTAGGTTGATAGGATTTAAAACATGTTTGGTCAAGCAAGAATGGAATGGTAAAATGGTATGATAGGATGGCCTTGCTTAAGATACTAATTGTTTGATTGATTGGATAGAATGGTAGGAGTGTTGCCCCCAAGTGGTTGGGTGAAGGAAATGATTGTACAATAATGACAAATGGATATGTGATAATGGAAAATGGATATGGAAAATTGAAATAGGTATGGCACATGTTTGGTTCTGGCTTAGGTGTGTTAAATGATTCTATTGTTCCTACTAAAGTGGAGATGCACATCTTTATCAATAAATGATACAACTAGAATAGTCAATCATGTAAATTGCTAGCCCACACCTCTTCCAAATAGCTTCTCTATCAAGAACTTGTTACAGATTTATATGCCAAGAATGCTATTGTGATATTTATCGGTCATTGATTCTGATTCTTATAAAAATCAAGACAAGATATATTTGTATCCTCTACAAAGGAAAGTGAAACTATGGATGGTAAATAAGGATAAATAATATATGATAGGTTTGTTTGTGAAATTGAATGGTGGAGGATAATGGAATTGATGGTGGATGGGAAACACATGAAGATAGGAATTTTTAGGCACACACAATGTTGCTGATTTTGGATTCAACATAAATTTGGATGTGGCAAGGCCAAAAAATTCTAAATATTCTCTTAATAAGACCACCAGATTATTCTATTATTTAGGCCTAAGAGTAGTTACCATCTAATTAGACTGTAGATAAGAAGCTATTTTGATTTGGTCTTTGATAATGTCTTCATCAAGCAATGATGAACTTTTGTGCTTAGCTATTTGTGCCTCAATGAGGTTTTCACCAATGATGTTGTCTTGATTGTCCCATAGTAGCTATGAGAAGGTTTTACTAAGGAATGCTGATTTTTGGCTTTGATTTTCCCCTAACACCTTTGAAAAGGTTTCACTAGAAGATGCTAAGTTTTGACTTTGATTGACCCCTAGTGCCTTTAAAAAGGTTTCACTAAGAGAGTGTTATACTATATGATTATGGTTTTGGCCCCCTTACTTTTCTTCATTTGATATGCCACCATGGATGTGATTCAATAAGGTATGATTATGTTAGTCCCAATCAACACTTTTGGGAGATGAACTGTCAATAATATGGCTATGTTGGTTGGTGGTAATGTCATGTGGAATGGTAATAGAATGGGAAGAGGCTGCATAATCCTCATAGAAGATACTAGGAGAACTTGTGTCAATGTTGAAGTAATCATCCTCAAAAAATATAGAAGGATCACAAATATATTCGTACTGATCTTATAGGCATGCACAACCAATGTTGTAATAGTCATGAACATATTCTATTTCTAAATCTGATTCAGACTCAAGGGACTCTAAATTTCAGGTTAAGATTGACGTTGATTCTACTTTTGATGCTAAATCTAATGTTAGTTCAAGATCAAAAAATGACTCTAATTCTAATTCTTCATTTGATGGGTAATCTATTATAATGATTTCTTATTTAATATTTGATATTAGACAAGTAACGACCTATGATGGCATAATGAGCTCCACAAAGATTGGTTTGTCATAGTGAGACTTATCTATGATGGGAAAATGGTCAAGAGACAACTCCTTAGATACTATCTTGTCAATATGAGGATCTTTAAAAATAGGTATATGTCAAGGTAATGATTTGCCTAAAGATAGTTGTAATCATTAGGAAGTGACTCAGTAAAGATTGGCTCATTAGAGTGAGACTCTTTGATAATAAGTATAGTATCAATAGGTGATTCATCATAGGTTGACTTATCAAAAGTGGTTGGTTCAACAAAAGCATCTCAAATTGGTTGGTTTTTTTAGCCTTGGTTTCCAATGAGTTGGAAAATACCAATTTTGATCATAGCTTGGTCCTCAAACGATTTCCTTAGTTGGGTAGGTACTAATTGGATTAGTTAGGGTTTAGGTTGAATGATGGGTTGAGGTTTGGGATGAATGATTGTCTTAATAATTGGTTGAGGTTTAATGATAGGTTATGATCATGATTGGATTATTGGTTGGGATTGTAATTAGATTGGTTGATATTTGGGTTGGATTGGCTGGATTTTTCTAAAGTGGGGAATGATAGGCACTAGATGAGGAATGGTTGACGATTGGATAATGGGTGGGCACTGTGGAGATTGATTACTCACACAAGCCAAAGGATGAGGTCCTAGAATATAAATGATAGGGCATCATAGAGCTTTATTTCTTTTATAAGATAAAACATCCATGTCTTCCTCATAAACCATATCATCCCAGTCAGGGTCTTGAATTGGATTGTAAATCAGATATTGTCTTTTGTCCCTAAATTAATTATTGTAAGGAGGGTAAAAATTTGTCTCACCATTATCCTCATCATAAAGGTTTGTACCTAATTCCTCCTCACCAACCATATAATCCTAGTTGAGGTCTTGACTTTGGTCCTCAATTTGATTTGTGCAAGGTAGATAAAATTTTGTCTCACAAACCATATTATCATCAAAGGGGTCTTGAATAAATCCATAAAAATCAAATCCATTTTATCATAGTTTCTATTTTATGTGACTCCACCATAAGTGTAGCTATATATATCCACATCAATGAAGAAATATCCAAAAACAAAAAGGCTTAAAGTTATGCAAACTCTAAAAAACTATGTCCAAAGGGCAAAGGGTTCAAATGTGATCTAGCTTGGTCAAAAGAGTAGAGTTGTATTTACAAAATGGTTTGTGCTAAGATTTGGCATAAAATAGTCTAATGTCAAATGTCATACACACAAAAGGTCAAGTGTCTTAATAAAATTGACATGTCAAAGTATATGCCAAAGTGTTCCAAATAAAGTCTAAACTAAGAAAGGGAAAATTTGAGTTGCTAGGTCTTTTGTCCAAACATGGAGTCAAAATCTAAGCTCAAACAAACATGATCTACTAGGACTTTTGGCCAAATATGGCATCAAAATATAGGCTTGAAATAAAAGCTGATATGATTTAATTTAATCTAATAAGGTTGGAACAACTTTGACATAGACTTGACACATAGAATCAAACATAAACATGATCAGTTGGTATAATTCATAAGACAAAAGGCACCTAGAGAAAAGACTATGTTTTCCCAAATAAAGGTACAAATAATGATGATGATGATGATGATGATGATAGGTTGAATGAATAAATAAGTGATAGATTAACCTAAGTTACACAAATTAAAAGAAAAATATCTATCTATTGACCCTTATGAATAAAGGTCTAAAATTAAATCAATCAATGTTTGAATTCAAACTTTGGAAAGGTTAATTGAAAACTCAATGGTTAAAAACTATGATTGGACTAAACAAGCTAGACAAGATTAGACAGCATAACAATGTAAGCATTTTCAAATGATGTGATCAATTTTATGTTTCAAAGACTGAAAAGCTCAAAATTGATAATGATTTGGGTAACATAATGGTACCCATATCAAACAAGTAACACACACACACAAACATGTTTAGCAAAAATTACAAGGCACAAGTGTGGTATAAAATGGCTAGTATAACGATCAAGGAGTGATGTATAAAAAAATTAGTTTTTGACATGGTTATAAACAAACACATAAGTTTTAGTCTCAAAACACCAAGAAATAAAAAGATAAATGACCAAATGCAACTAAGCATAACTTATTAAAATCCTATCAAGTGTGTGGAAAAGTGGGGTTAACTAAAAATAATTAGTTTTCGATCATTCTAGATGGATCAATTGCCTAATGAATTTCATGCCAAATGATGCAAAATAAGTGAAATTTAATTGGGTTTTTATAAAACTTGTATTTTTGAAATATGGTCTTTTCATTTTTTCAACCACTACATCCATCATTTTCTCAATGTAGTGTGATGTCCATTGTGTAGATATGCCTCAGTGCGTAACCCTAACACTAAAAGGTGGTTTAACCACTCAAACCTCTAATCCTGGGGGGTGATGAAGTTGATGCTAGGAGATGAAACCATAGGTCAAATATTCTATAAAAAATTCATGGGAGGTAATGAAGTCCCCCTCACAAGCTAAGATGCATGAAATAAATGACACAATATAAAGACTTTATGGTCACCTCAATATCATCCAATATTATTATGAGTTTTTTGGAAGGGATTTAAACAACATTATTTACATGCCTTGGACTATGATCAAAGTGTGATAAGATGGTGATTTTGATTCCAAAATTACCTTAAAGGGGATGGATGGAAGATCATACACACACGTCTCTTTTCACTAAAACACACAATCAACAAGCAAGTTTGAAAATAATTAAAGTGAGGTTAATTTCGTTGCACCAAAATGAAAGTGTTTGACTAGTTTCATTACTATCCCATTGGATTTAAGAAGTAAAAATATAAATAATTGCAAACCATCCAAAAATAAGTCGATGCTTTTGATCCCAAAATTTCCCTAAAGGGGACGGATGGGAGAGCATAAATGCACAACTCCCTATTTACTCAGACAAATTTAGACTAAACAAATAATAAAAAAAACTTGAAAAAACTTTGAAGTGTATTCAATTTTATAGATCTAAATGAAATGTGTGGTGGTGTTCTTTTAGCTCCTTGGATTTAAGTTGTGAACTTTGAAAGAAGCCACACAAACTTAACCAATAAAACATCCTAAAAAGTTTATTTAAACACCCAAATGAAGGATTCTTAGTTCATTTTAGACATCCAAATGAAGTGTGAAAATACTAATTTAGATTGAAATGGTTTTCTTGAAATAGGTCCTATAAAGAAAAGGTTAGAACTTTGTTTATCCTTGAAGCTTATTTATCAAATGAGACAAGCAACTTTGAAGGGTAAAATCTGTTGACCCAAAGGCAAAAACCCAAAAAAGTAAACATGTTAGATTAGGAAAAGGTTAACAAAAATCTCAATAAATCTCAATATATATATATATATATATATATATATATATATATATATATATATATATATACCTATGAAACATGAAAACAACAAGTTAGAAGGTTAAATATAAGAAAACTGAACACAAAAATAAAAAAAAAACCTACAGTCATTAATTTAGTCATAACTTAAAAAATATACATCTATTTGTTACGATTTTTTTTGAAGTTATTTATAGGTCTAGAATAAACCTCTATGAAAAAATTTAGATCAAACTAATGAATAATAAAAAATTATTATCTCTGTACTAACCATTTTTATCATAAAATTAATAAATAAATAAAAAGTGATAGTCACTCAAATAATCATAACTTTTAAACTAAAAATCAGATTTTAATGAAAATTTGAGAGAATTAATATGAAACTAGTAAAAAAATCCTATAAAAAATTTTAGAAAAAAAAAATATTAAAAATTAGATCTATTTTAACATCTATTTTTGTTTAAAGATGTGGGGTGCGCAATCATGTCCCATCGAGAGTGCCATTTGTGATCGAAGATTTTGACAAAGAGAGGAGGTTACATCAAGTGTTAGTCCATAAAACCATGAAATAAACACACTAACATACTAACATATCTAATCCTAGATCTTAGAGGGATCTTAATGAATAAACAACAATTGAAAACCCAACTAACATGTAAAGAATAACAATTTTTACCTTTCTTGATAGCTCCAAATGATTTCCTCATTGGCTTGCTCAGATTATGCATAAGAAGTATTCATCAATGACATATAGATAACATCATATCCTCTATACACCATTGTTGAATGCTTGGATTAATTGATATGGCTTTGCTCAATTTCAACATTATAACACTAGGATTTTAGTTTCATGAATCTATTCTTATATTATAACTCTACTTTGATTAAGCTCTCTAAATGAAGAGCTCTAAGATTTATTTTATAGGCTTTCAAATCCCTTGTAATGGGATAAATCTAACCACGGTTGAGTTTATTAACTTTTGTTAAGTTTGACATAATCCTAACATATTCTTTTAGATATTATCCAAAAGTGACAACTCACAAAAGTAATGAGTGTGTTCTAGAATGTTCTAAGATGCTCTTGAATTTAATTTTTGGTAATTGATTTATTAGCTCATGGGTAAACTCAATTAGGATTTAAAATTGATTTAACTTTCTAATTGATTTTGATTAGGGTGTGCAAGTTAATTAATTATTTTTAGGCATTTGATCATTTGTTTAATTTTGATTAATTTAATGTGTGCATTTGCCTTGTTTAATTGATTTAATAGACCAAAATTATTTAATGCAAAGTTATAAATCCAAATTCAAGACTAATAAAAATTCTTGGGCTAGGTATTAAATGATTAGCAAGAATTGGTCTAAATTCATATATGAAGCTATTGGTGGCCAAATTTATATGTCTATAACCCCCACTTTATGCCACAAAATTTGGTGTGCATTAGATTAGATTTTTTTTTTATTGTTATTAGATTAGTGAAATATTAAATCATAGGACTCTTTTAGGGTTGTTATTCAATTCTGTTAGACTATAGGCTTTGGAACCCTATCTCGCACAGTGTGTTATGACAAGTGATCCCATAATTGGGTCTAATGGATCCTCACATTAGTAATGATCCCACTTAAAAATTGTATGCCTCAAAATTGGAAGTGTAGGTGTGTTCTATCCCATCTGATCTATGATTATTTTATGGACATGATGTATTTTTGATTGCATGCATTCTGGTGAACTCGATGTGAAACTAACACTTGCATGATTTATTTCAATCATTTCATTTCTATTCATCGTTATTTTTATCATATCTTTACTATGTTGGATTGACCCTATTGATCCAATTTATTTATCTCTATGCAGAAGTTTGTAAGAATAGGTAACTAGCTCAACCAACTCAAACTAGTATAGGTTTTAGAACTTACAGAATTCTATTTAGACAATTGGATCAACTAGTTTGACCCAATGTAGTTTTTATTAATTTATAGAATTATTGTTTAGTCAACTAGGTCAACCAGGTCAACCTAGTGCATTTTCAACACTTTTTCAACAAGTTTTTATATTGCTTAGTCAACCAGGTCAACCCAATTTGTAGGTTTTTGACAATTTTCTCCAAGGTTATTGATTATAAATCTTCTCCTTTTCATCTTTAAACTATTTAGGTGAGTTTCTAATTATCTATATCTTTATATTTCTATATTTTCCTTTCAAATTTTGAAATCTTTAAAATTGGCCCTGCATAGCCAACTAGGTCGACCCTGTGGACCTAGTTCTATGTTTTATGTGTTCTAAAATAACTAGGTTGACTTGACTGACCTAGTTCATTTTCAAACTTTGCTTCCACAGTACAAGTTTGAACCTGTTGACCCTATTATATATGGTTATATATATAGTTTCTCAACTATACCTTGTTTCAAAGTTGGAATAAACCATATCTATTAATCACATCTTTCTTTTTAGTTGTTTGCATGCTTAGAATAGCTCACATAGTCTAATTAGGTGGTTTTTAATTAATCATTTAGTTATACTATTTATATTATTTTGCACACATAGCTAAACCACATAAACATCAATAAGCATTTAAATTTTTAGTTAACTAGGTCGACCAGGTCAACCTAGTGTATTTTAAACACTTTTTCAACAAGTTTTTATATTGTTTAGTCAACTAGGTCGACCCAATTTGCAAGTTTTTGACAATTTTCTCCAAGGTTATCGATTATAAATCTTATCCTTTTCATCTCTAAACCATTCAGGTGAGTTTATAATTCTCTATATCTTTCTATTTCTATATTTTCCTTTCAAAGTTTACAATCTTTAAAATTGGCCCTACATAGTCAACTAGGTTGACCCTGTGGACCTAGTTCTATGTTTTGTGTGTTCTAAAATAACTAGGTTGACTTGATTGACCTAGTTCATTTTTAGACTTTGCTTCCATAGTATAGGTTAGACCCTATTAACCATGTTCTATATGGTTGTCTATATAGTTTCTTAACTATACCTTATTTCAAAGTTCTAATACACCATATATATTAGTCAAGTCAAATTAGGTGGTTTTTAATTAATCATTTAGTTTTACTATTTATATTCTTTTACACACATAACCAAACCACATAAACATAAACAAAGGTAATGAGTGTGTTCTATAATGTTCTAAGATGCTCTTGAATTTAATTTTTGGTAATTGATTTATTAGCTCATGGGTGAAATAAATTAGGATTTAAAATTGATTTAACTTGCTAATTGATTTTGATTAGGATGTGCAAGTTAATTAATTATTTTTAGGCATTTGATCATTTGTTTGATTTTGATTAATTAAATGTGTGTATTTGCCTTGTTTAATTGATTTAATAGACCAAAATGATTTAATGAAAAGTTATAAATACAAATTCAAGACTAATAAAAATTCTTGGGCTAGGTATTCAATGATTAGCAAGAGTTGGTCTAAAATTGAATATGAAGCTATTGGTGGCCAAATTTATACAACCCCCACTTTATGCCACAAGATTTGCTGTGAATTAGATTATATTTGTTTTTCTTATTATTAGATTAGTGAAATATTAAATCATATGACTCTTTTAGGGTTATTATTCAATTGTGTTAGACTATAGGCTTTGGAACCCTATCTCACACAGTGTGTTATGACAAGTGATCCCGTAATTGGGTCTAATGGATCCTCACATTAGTCATTTTCCCACTTAAAAATTATATGCCCCAAAATTAGAATTGTAGGTGTGATCTATCCCATCTGATCTAGGATTGATTTATGGACATGATGTATTTTTGATTACATGCATTCTGGTGAACTCGATGTGAAACTAACCCTTACATGATTTATTTCCATTATTTAATTTCTATTCATCATTATTTTTATCATATCTTTACTATGTTGGATTGAACCTATTGATATAGTTTATTTATCTCTATGCACAAGTTTGCAAGAATAGGTAATTAGCTCAACCAACTCAAACTAGTATTGGTTTTAGAACTTGTAGAATTCTATTCAGACAACTAGATTAACTAGCTTGACCCAATGTAGTTTTTATCAAATTTTAGAATTCTTGTTTAGTCAACTAGGTTGACCAAGTCAACCTAGTGCATTTTCAACACTTTTTCAATAAGTTTTTATATTGCTTGGTCAACCAAGTCGACCCAATTTGTAGGTTTTTGACAATTTTATCCAAGGTTATTGATTATAAATCTTCTCCTTTTCATCTCTAAACCATTTTGGTAAGTTTATAATTCTCTATATCTTTCTATTTCTATATTTTCCTTTCAAAATTTTTAGTCTTTAAAACTGGTCTTGCATAGTCAACTAGGTCGACCCTATGGACCTAGTTCTATATTTGGTGTGTTCTAAAATAACTAGGTTGACTTGATTGACCTAGTTCATTTTTAGACTTTGCTTCCATAGTACAAGTTTGACCCTATTGAACCTATTATATATGGTTGTCTATATATTTTCTCAACTATACCTTGTTTCAAAGTTGGAATAAACCATATATATTAATCACATCTGTCTTTTTAGCTGTTTGCATGCTTGGAATAGATCACATAGTCTAATTAGGTGGTTTTTAATTAATCATTTAGTTGCACTATGTCTATTATTTTTCACACATAGCCAAACCACATAAACATCAACAAGCATTTAAAAATTTGACTACCTAGGCCAACTTGCTTGGATTTCATCACCAAGGGGACGCTGACTTGATGCTCTGGTCAAGTATAAAACATGGTTAATGGTATATTTTAGATAAGCACCTAACACCCTTATCATTTTGGTATGTGAAGTGAGAGGGTAGGCCCAAATACCAATCCTATATCATTACCACTATAGTCTCTTTCATCCTAAACTTACCTAAAACTATACTTAGATTGCTATCTAGTACCTTGCTTATAACCAATCTCCCTTTACACTTAAAATCATTATTAATAATCTAATTAAACATTCTAGGTTGAACAAGTAACTAGATTTACTTTTAAAGTTGTTTACTTACTCATTGATCAATTTTATGTGTAAAATCTTGCATTAGCCAACATTAATGCAATATTTTTTCTTTATGTGTATCAATTGGATTGGCTAGCATCAATTTAATTGACTATGCATTTACTTTTTGCACTTACTTTTTTAGATTAGCTACAAATTATCCTATTTCATTTCCAAACTTGTTATCAATATTTTCCTCTTTCCTGTTCATTATACTAGGTCGACTTAGTCAACCTTGTACTTTTTTTGGCTTCTATGTACTACACTAGATCAACCTAGTTGACCTAGTATAGTCTGTAAGCTCTATTTTTTGTACTAGGTCAATCTGGTTGACCTAGTTCTATTCCCTACTTTTCCTATTTTTTAATCTAATTTTGCATTTCTCTAGTTTTACATCTTGTTCATCTCTCTTCAGTCAGAATGAGTTCTCCTATTAGAATCTTTTTGGACAACCTAAATCCATTTAGATACTATATTAGATGTTCATTCCTTGCTTTTTTTTCCTCCCAAGAGAACCATCACTCTTAGGGCACATCTACTCCATCTATGAACTATAACATGGTACAAATAACACCTCAAGATGAAATTTATGGATCCAATCCTTTACATACTTATCAAGATACTTATCAATCTCTCCAATCCAATCTAGGAGTGATTGATACAAATATCTTTAATAAACCTTCTAATAATCCTCCCCCTAACACTATTTTAGGGATTACTCTAACAAACACTAACTCACCTCCCAATACAACCCAACTCTTAGCTTAAGTCATTCAATAAATGAATATCATGAAAAACTCTAATACCAACCAAATGATGCAACTTCAACAATAATTGATCAATGTGGCCAATCAACCTCCAAATATTCATCCTTAAGCTAATCCTAATTATATTCCTCCACCTCTTAGGGATGCCTTAGGTAATGTTATTCCTCAACACATAATGAATAATAAGATTCTTCAAACCATTCAAAATGAGCCTTTATCTCCCTTCATTGTATCTATTGATATTGGTAAAATATATCCAACTATCAAATATGATGGGATTAAATACCTTCCTTCATTCCTCAAAGCCTTTGGTAACCTTTACAAAGAGTGGATCCAAACTAATACATTTTCCAATACCATTGAGACTATGTGTCTTTATTCCAAGCCTTACATTTAATTTCTTGAATAGGACATGATCAATGATGAAATTCTTTTTCATGCTGATGATCTACCTCTCTTTATCAAAGTAGCCATGAATACCACCCTTATTCAAAAAGTTCTAGTTAAAAAAGTTTTTGGTATTAATATCACATCCTTATGGCTCATTCAACAAATTAGTTATAACAAATATCATCTTAAACAAACCCATGTTACTTGATGTGGCTTTGACAAGACTAATCAAAATCCACTTGGCTGTATTTGATTTTTGTTGACGATTGCATCTAAGACTGTTAAAACTAAGCTTATGGTCCTTTATCTTCCTTTATCTTATAACATTCTTCTTGGTTATCCATGGACTCATCAGATGAGGGATATCACCTCTTCTAGTAGGTAGTGTATTAAATTATTACATAATGAAAAATGTTACAATCATGAAGATGATCCCAACCCATGGAGCATATAGCTTCCCAATCCTAAGCCTCAATATCAAATTACTACAAATTCTAAAATCAATAGTGCTCCTTTACCTAAGTTCATCAACATGAATCTTGATCTTCAAGTTAATCTTGTAGATTTTGATGATGATGAGACTAATGAGTTGCAACACACTTGAAATACTAAGAAGCTACCCCCATATATTTTATATTAGCTTCCTCCTCTCTTACCTTGATATCACACTATTCCTATCATGGATGAGATTACTGACTTCCCCATCCATGAAATGCTTAGGAGCCGTCTTTACCTAGAGATGCCTTCAATTACAATGATTTTAGAATCACTAAATTATTATAATAGCCTCTCACCATGTCCCCTCATACATTTAACAACATTGGGATTTCACCTTTTGAAACTCCTTCAATTCTCAAGCATGTTTGATTTCTCCAACATATGATGACAACTATATCATGGCCCAAGCTCACTCTTGAGACTTGGATGTCTAGAACTATTAAAATATTTTAGCTAATATTCATTATTTCAACTGAGATGTACATACTATATCTACACATCATGACTTAGATCCTGAGGGTCATGTACCTCTCACCAATCCTCCTCTTATCGATACTCCTTACGTGGTAGAATAAATTAAACATTTCAAACCTACAAATGGTCCTACACCTTCTCTACCTCCTATGGATCATATCATTTCTTTATATTATTCTCTCATCATAAAATCTATAAACACTCCCATCTCTTTGAATCCATCCTCTTCATATACTTTTGAAATTACACTAGATGCCAATGAAACTAATGTCTATCAGATTCATTTTGAATATGATCACCATGGCAATAAAATTCTAGATCTTGAAGTAGATGTTGAACATTATGGTCCTATTCCTACCTTGCCTAGTGACAAAGATATTCTTGAGTTACTTCATGCTTGGGAACCTCAAATTTCTCAACAACATCAAAAACTTGGAAATTTCAAGAATAAAACTCCTTAATTTTGACAACTTTATCACTATCATTGATCTTAAAACAAATCGAATTTCCACCTTACCTGACACACCTTACCATTTTCAAGATGACAATGCCATGCTTATTGAAGAAACAAATTGTATCAAATATGGCACTACATCTTCTCCTTGACCAATTATAATTTCTCAAGAACTCTTACCATATGAGTATGATAACTTTATTTTATTATTTGATAAATATCAAGAGGCATTCACTTGGTCCTACCAAGACATGATTGGCATTGACCCTAGTATTGTGGTTCATAACATCATCACTTATCTTGATGCTAAGATAGTGCATCAAAAACAATACAAATTCCCACTTGAAGTTACTAATCTATGTCATAAATAAATCATTAAACTACTATATTCTAAATTCATTAAACTACTATATTCTAAATTCATTAAACTAGTGGATTATTCTGAATGGGTTTCTAACATTGTTCTCATTTGAAATAAGGTCACTATGGTCATCTATATTTGTATTGATTTTCATAACCTTAATCTTGCTTGTCCTAAGGACAACCTCCCCATTACCTTCAATAGATGCCGTCGTTGATTCGACATCTAGTAATGAAATGTTATCTCTTATAGATGGTTTCTTAGGATACAATCAGATTCATACAACTCCCAAAGACCAATATAAGATACTTTCACCATATAATGGGGCACCTCTTGTTATGTCAAAATGACCTTTGGTCTCAATAATGCTAAAGTCACTTACCAATGTGAAATGACTGACATATTTCATGATCTCATCCACAAAATTGTTGAAACTTACATAGATTATATTATTGCTAAATCCAAACATCATAAGAACCATTTTTATAATCTTGTTATCATATTTGAATGTCTCCTTAAATAAAAAGTTAGACTTAATCCTTTTAATTGTGTTTTTGGAGTAACATTTAGTAAATTATTAGGATTCTTAGTCTCTCTCCATGGCATCAATGTTGATCCAACCAAAATTAGTGCTATTATTAACATGCCAATTCCTCGATATATTCCTGATATTTTTAATTATTTAGGTAAGATTGGGGCAATTAGATGATTTGTCCTTGAAGTGGCTTATCACATTTACTCCATCAATTCCATTCTCAAGAAAGGTAAAAGTTTAGAATGGATGAATCCATGTTAAAAATCCTTTGATAATATGAAAAAGTCATTACTTCATCCACCTTCTAATGATAAACCATTAATTATATATGCTTCTTCCACACCTATTTTAGTTGGGGCAATGCTTTCCCAATAAGATGATACAGGAAGAGAGTATGCTATTTACTACATTAGCTGAGGCATCATTAATTATGAGACATGTTATACCAAAGTTGATCATGATTGCATCGATATCTATTTTGTAGCTGAAAAGCTTCATCATTATATGCTATATCAAACTACTTATGTCATCATTCATTCTGACCCTCTTCATTATTTCTTCTCCAAAGCCTTTCTTCCTAGAGATAGAATTGGAAAATAGATGGTCTTACTTATAGAATTCAATCTCCACATCATCACATAAAAAACTATTAAAGAATAAGTCATAGCTAACCAACTTGCCATAACTCCCATTCTAGCCACTTATCTACTTTAAGATGATCTTCCTGATGACAATAATCTTTTAATTAAACGTCTTAATCAAGTTATATCCATTAAATATTATTTTCATATCTTTACTACTAATCTTGAAGCTAATAATCTCGAAGAATCTTCCCCTCCCTATGGTACTACTAAATCAAAGGTAGTTATCAAGAAGCTCCCTAAAACTAATGTTGACTTGCATGAGGATACTTGGACCCTCCATTTTGATGGTGCTAAATGCCTTCAAGGAGCTGGGGTAGGTTGAATTCTCACTTTTCCTCTAGGTAATATCATCCTTTTATATTTTCATTTTACCTTTAATGTCACCAATAATATGGCCAAATACGAATCTCTTATCATAGGAATGAAAGTTGCTCTTGATCTAGACATCCAATATCTTGATGCTTTAAGAGATTCTCAGCTCATTTATCATCAATATAATGGTGATTATCAATGTAAAAGTGAGAACCTCATTATCTATCATCAAATTGAAACCACTCTTGCTAAGGACTTTATGTCTTTCACTATCAAGCCTATTCCTCGAGAACAAAATTCCATTGTTGATTCTCTTGCCTCTTTAGTTTCTCTCTTCATCCTCATCAAGTTATTTTTGATCCTTCTTTTATTATTCAAATTAGAAAATCTCCATCATATATCCAACCACCTGATTCACTTATTTATCACATTGAGGCTATGTCTATTAGACAAATCCCTTAGTACAAATAAATCATTCAATACTTAGAACATCAAACCTATCCTCTTGATATAGATTCTTATGAAAAGACACACATTCATAAATAAGATTTTAAGTATGTATTTTGAAATAAAATACTTTACTATCATAATGCCAAAGGTACCTTTTTCTATTATGTTATGCAAGATGAGGTCCCTGGTCTTCTTAAACAAAAACATGAGGGAATTTATGGTGGTCACTATATAAAACATGCTACAACACACGAATGCTTATGTATGGGTTACTTTTGGCCTACTCTTGAAAAGGATGTAATAAAATTTTCTAAGAAGTGCAATAATTGTTAGCTTCATAATGATCTTATCCATTTACCTCTTGCTGAGATTCAAACTATCACATCTTCTTACCCATTTTCCACATGGGTATTCAATCTCATTGATAAATTTCCTCATTCCCAAGATGGGCACATTTTTATCATCACAACTACCAAGTACTTTACCAAGTGGGTATAATCCATGCCCCTTATTAATGTTACCAGTCCTACTGCATATAAGTTCATTCTTAACTAAATTATTTTTTAATTTAACAATTCCCACACCATGATTTTTGATAATGGTGGTAATTTCAAAAACAAACATGTTAAATTACTTTGTACCAACTTTAAGATAAATCTCAAGACACCAATAAAATTCTCAACAAAATTATCTAAAAGATAATTCATGATACCTATATGGATTGGCATATTCATCTTTACCTTGTACTCTAGGCCTATCAGACTAGCATTCGTACTACCACTAGGACAACTTCATTTTCATTAGTCTATGGTTTTGAGTCAGTCCTTCCATTAGAATTTGAGCTTCCCTCTTTACGTATATATATTCATGGAATTATTTATAATGAATAATCATGTAGATCTTGATTTCATGCTCTTGATCTTATTGATGAATGTCATCTTTTTGTATTACAACATAACTGCCAATATAGGGCTCGTATCTCCTGATAACATAATAAACATGTTAAAGTCTAAAATTTTAATGTTGGTGATCTTATCCTTAAATTAGATTACACCCATGATAAAGAAGGTAAATATAGTAAAAAATGGTGGCCCATAATTATTTAGAGACATTATTGGTCTAAGCACTTATCATATTCAAACTAATGAAGGCCATATTTTCAAAGAGCCCACCAACACTCAATTTATTAAAAAGTACTTTGCCTAAACATTTCCTTCTTGTCATGTTTTCTATTTATATCTATCTAATAATTTTTGTAGGTTACTTAAGCATGGGTCTCTCCTTCTGTAGTAGTTTCCTTCCTTTTTCAAACCTTTAGTCCTCCCTTTTGGTCTTTTGGTTTCTTGATGTCCATAGTCTTCTTTATCTTCTTTTATTTTCTCTTATTTTTTTACCCCTTAGGTTCTTATTTTGTGAGTTGCTTTGTAAGACCATGGATATAACCCAACATGCCTCACAAAACCACCATATTTTAATTATTTACCTATTTATTTTTCCTTTTTGCTACTTACCAATGTTGTTTTGGCATCTTTTGGGTTTTTATTTGTGAGGTACTTTATACAACAACTCCCTCACTTTTTCTTTTCTCTTACTTATTATCACCCTCATGTTTCTCTCTTTTATGAGTTGATTTTTAAGACCATGGATAGGACCCAACCCTCCTCATAAAATTATCATTATTTTCATGTTCTTGATACTTGTTCTCAACTTTAGCTTTTGCTTCTTTTGTAGATGGAATTTGTAAACAAACTATGTTAGCATGTTTTCCTCCATTTCCCTCATTCTTGTGATAAGGGATCATACTTTAATATCATTTTATCCCTTATTTTTAGCCTTTGTCACATTTTTTGAAAATTTTAAGCAATTCAAATTATTTCATGTGTCATTCCTCTTGATTTCCCATTTCTTTCATCTCCTCATTAAATAAAACAAGGTCGAAGTCAAGATAGTACTTTTATTTTACCTAGATTTATGAGACTCTTAGACCCCATGTTATTTGAAGTTATCTCTCTTAGCAACCTTGTCCCAAGTTTTCAAATTAAAGTCATCTTTAGCATCCATGTTTGGTTTTCCAAATATATATAGATGAGGAATCTAGAAAAATCCATCAAAATAAAGTTAAAAGCTAAATCATTTGAAACAAAAGGCAATGATATCTAAAAGGAAACATACAAATCTTAAAATTCAAAATCACACCAAAATATGTGATTATAAGCACATATCCTATCTCCAATTGAAGCTCAAAATCCATAGTTAACTTAACATAGAGCTAAAGTCCTTTAGGGTATGGTAGGATAATAGATTGGAATAGGGGAATTTAAAAACCTCTATGGTGCTACCTAATTTCTCATTCAAGTACCAATTTTCATAGTAGACTGAAAGCTCTATAAGGGGTCTTGAAGAGTAGGGAACACATTATGGGGATGTAGGTCCATTTTAATTTCCAGGAATATAACCTTCATGGGATAATCTATAAACTCCATTTATTGACCCAAGGCTTGTGTTGTTAAGAGAAGTTATTCATATTTATTAAGGTTTGAAGTCCTCTTGTTTTGACAAACCTAATTTGAGTGTCTTAACTTTGATAAAGAGTTCTCTCTACCTTGGTTTTTCTTTCATTCTCCCCTTCACCCATTTCATTTTCCCCCTTGATATACAAATTGTGATTCCAAATCTATTTTCCCTCTTCTTTAAATTCCTTCTTCTTCATCTCTTAAAAATATTCTAGCACTACTTTGTTTTAGTTTTATCGATCCTCAGAGAAAAACAACACATTTGAGTAACTTTAGATCATTTTATTTACCTCATTTTACATTTATTAATATTAATTTACTTTTCTTTTTCCATTTATCATGATTTTGTTACCTTGTTGTTATAGACACCTGAGTTCATACCCTTTTTCCATTATTGAGTGAGATATGGCTTGTTATTGTTCATTTGACAGTGTTGTTTTCCCTTTTTATGCACATTTTTCCATTGATGATTGAGATGTGGATTATTACTACTCACTCATCAATGTTGTTTTACAATTTTTATCTTTTTCATTAGTATTTTTACCATTTATTTTATTTTATTTTTTGTCCTATTTGACATGTATCTTTTGTTTGATTTGGTGAGTTTGCATTTCTTAATTTAGGATAGCTTGTCTAAGTTTTTTAGTTTTTAGTAGCCTGGGATTTTTGGTTACCTGATTTACTCTTGTTTGTTTGACTTGGTCATTTGGTTTAAAATAGCACCTGTCACCCTAGTTTTCTAAATTTCTCAAGTACATCCCATTCTCATAGCACCAATTATCTTAGATGTTTTTACATTTTTTTATTTTTTCTCTTTATTTTTGTATTCTTGGGTTTATCAAAAGTAGTATGTGTGCCCTACACAATCAAAACTAATAACACTATAGACAACCATCTCATGATAAAAGGTAAGTCAAGGTATGCATTGTATTTAATTTTTAGATTAGTTTCCCTTTCAATCATTTAATTTTAGTTATTTTACGCTTTTAAAATACTATAAATTTTTTAGCATCAACATTATGTGTGTCCTTATGTTCTTTCTTGAAGCACCATCCCCTATTACACCTTAGTGACATGTGATGAGATTTAAGTGGGTTATATGTATACACATAATATTGTCACACTTTTATCTATTATTGATGCTTTACATCTTGTAGGAACCCATCAAGACTTAATCTCTTTGAGTACATGCCCTAAGGGGTGCACTAGGAAAGGGGTGGGTAGACCTTTGGTGCTTCATATGATTGTTGTCCCTTTTTGCCTTATTGTTACCAATCTAACTAGTTCTTGTAACCTTTCCCTAAGCTACTTATCCTCCCTTGAGTATTATTCTATTTTTTTGCCCCTTTTTTTATCTTTCATTTCCTTGCTTAACACACTTTTGACTTGTTTAACATATTAGGTCAGCCTGGTCAACCTAGTATAGTTTATAGACCTTTTAGCTCCTTTAGTTTGTTAGCCTCCTGGCTGATCTAACACAAACTTAGAGAGTTAGCCCAAAAATGTGCTAGGTCAATTGGGTCAACCTAACACAACTGATATTCCCAAATGATTTTAGGTTAAGATACTCCTATAAATATAAGGTCATTTTAGTCATTATGAGAATATGCAATCAAGAGTTATTATTTGCTCATGCTTCTTCAAAATCTACTCTTCCACCATTCTACTTGAGGAGACTTAGCTTAGGTTTCTTATTTTGGAGAACATAGTCTTGTGGATAGGTCTTGGATGATTTTGGCCTAACAAAGTGATCCTTACAAACCACAACAACCCCTTACAAATCTCCTTTGGCCAAGGGAGAGATTGAGTCTCGATGGGTTCACATTTAGGTAAGTATATTCTAACTTTTTTCTTCTCTCTTTCAGTACATAGAAGTAACATAAGTGTTAAATACA
Source organism: Torreya grandis (assembly GCA_037957365.1). NCBI lineage: Eukaryota > Viridiplantae > Streptophyta > Pinopsida > Cupressales > Taxaceae > Torreya > Torreya grandis. Next base: position 3,482,488 of record JARHVA010000338.1, on the reverse strand, counting down.
ATAATATTACTCTTCATATTCCATGTATTGTGGTGTTACTCATACTTACTTTATTTAAAGTTACCTATACATGTTTTGATTGATTTGTTTTACTAACCCCCACATTTTGCCACAAGCTTTGGTGTGCACTAGATTAGATTGTATTTTCTTGTTATTATATTAGTGAAATATTAAATCATAGGACTCATTTAGGGTTGTTATATGATTTTGTTAGGCTATAGGCTTTGAAACCCTATATTACATGGTGTGTTGTGATAAGTGATCCCCTACTCGGGTCTAGCAGATCCTCAAATTGGTCATGCTCTTGCTTAACAATTATATGCCCCCAAATTAGAAGTGTAGGTGTGATCTATCCCATTCGATCCAGGATTGATTTATGGACATGATGCATTTTGAATTGCATATAATTTTGACCCTACCTAAAATCTTGAATCTATTTCAAAAGGACTTCAAGCTAAAGTTTTTAACATGATTTTCAAACATAGATTCAATTTAAACAATAAGAGACCAAGGGTTAATCAAAATCAAAGAGTTAATTTAGCATTAGGGTGTAAAACACTAGGAAATGTTCACATCAATGAGACCCCATTAAACCTGCTCCATGGAAACATAAGAATTAAATGTTAGCAACCTTAGATGAAGACAAATTAATATTATGTGCTAATAAACCCATATAAACTAGATCAACACAAGATATTTAATACTGGTTCATGATCAAGTTGAATATCCAATTTATAACATAAATTTGCATAATTTTGAACAAGGGTCCTCATTTTCAAAAATAGGGTGTGTTGTGTGAAATAAATGGTGACTCATAGGAAGAATACTCCTGAGTATTTAAGAGCCCATAACTTTGGTTAACAATCCTTAAATCAATCATGAAGTGTGCCATAGAAAAATACTTAAATTAGAAACATGAAAGATACTCTTAAGTGGTTCCACACAACATACTTTCCTTCTAATTTTTTGGATCTATGTGTCAAACATGTGATTCATATAACCCCTACTGTGATGTGTTTTTCAAAGTCTTGATAAAGCTTTAGTTTTCATTCTAGTTTCTATTAAAGTGCATAAAATCAAGGGAAGCTTAGACATTACTCTATTCCAGCTAGACATCCATAGCCCTAACAAAGACACCTTAGGATCCTTTCTCCTCTTTCCATCATTTTCTTTTAATCATGATGCATGGTATATTGAACTTATTTCATCATGTGAGCCTTTTGATTTTAATTTAATATTTTGAACCCATTAATTATTTTCTTATTTTGTTTTTATTTTTTTATTGAATGAAAAGAGAAGAGCTAGAACCCTAGTGAGTTGGTATAATTATAAAATAAATCATTACCAGAACATCCCTGCCAACCACACCCATACCTAGAATTATCATCTTTAATAGGTTTTTAATGTGATAAGTGTATTTGATCCAATAAAATAAGATAAATTTCTAAATTTGTATGAAGTACTTAGAGAACAACTTCCACATGTTTGGTAAAAGTATTTAATTGTGACAATATCTAGAATGGTTCATGATTAAATAACTTTATCCTGAAGACTCAAAACATAGAAATATGACCAATATATAAATGAGTCCCAAATTACCATTTTTTAAAATTTTCCCCCTTTCTACAAGTCTATTTAAGCATAATCTTAGTTGTTTTGGAGTTTTAGCTTAGTTATAGTCAAAGAAAACATAGTTTAGACTGCTAGAGAAAGCATTAAAAATAAATAATCTAAGAAATTAGGAAACTACTCTAAGAAAGTAAGAAACTAATCTAAGAAATCAAGAAATATAAACTAAATTAAAAAATCAAGAAATTAATCTAATCCTATAGATACATTTATTTGTCCCTCATAAATCAATAATATCTATAGATGGCACATCCCTAAAGTAGTGATTTAGGAACTATACGTTGAATAGATATGTAAGCTCATTGCCTTATATGTCCTTCAGACAAAATGCATTATTGCCCATGATCTCTAAAATTTGGTTTGGTCTAATCCATAATGGGGAAAACTTATCATGTTATCTTTTCTTCTCATGGGATTTATCCCAAAGTAACACTAGATCTAAAATGATGAATGCTTTAACCTTTTATCTCTTATCAAACCACCTCTTGAATACATCCTGATGTTTTATAAATGTATATAAGGCCTCAGTCCTTGAATCTTCCATTTATATGATTTCTAACAATATTGACTCTATTTCATCACATGGATCCATATAATCCTACATGAACTGATAAGTGGGTAACTTTAGCATAATTAAGAATACAAGCCTGCATCCATACACCAATAGATAGGGTGAAGACTCAAGGGCTTGTTTGTATCTTGTTTGATCTTTTCAAAGAGCATACTTCAACAAGTTGTGCTAGTCCCTGGGCTTATCCGCTACTTATTTCTTAATTACATCTATCAAATTTTTGTTCATTTATTTTTCTAGTCCATTTCCTTGAGGGTAATGGTTAGAAGCTAACCTGATAATAATTTGGTTGCCATGTGCCCACTCAGTAACTTCTGTTGATATGAAATCTAGTCCATTTTCACAAACCAAAGAAATAGACATGCCAAATTTGGTTGTTATGTTTTTTTCCAAGAAGTGGATCACATCTTGTGCTCTACAATTCTTTGTGGATATGGATTCAGTCCATCTAGTGTAGTAGTTAGTAACAGTAAGCACAAATTTATGGCCTACTAAGGAATTTGGGTTGATAATACCAATGAAGTCTAAACCCCATTGGGTAAATGGCCTTCCTTCAATAACTAGCTGTAAATACATTACTATGTGTACTTTTTAAGGATTGGCATTAATGGCATGTCCTCACATGAATGTGAGTATCCTTGAAAATTATTTCCCAATAATAGCCCATTATTAAGATATTATGGGCTGTGGTATTCCCATAAGGGTGCCCATTACCTATTTTATGATGAAAGTTTTCTAAAATTTATTTATCTTCCTCTGTAGATACACACCTAAGGTAAATACCTTCATAGTTCTTTCTATAGAGAATTCCCTTCTTAATCATGTAATGAGTAGATTTAAGTCTCAAATCTCTCTTTCATTCTCTATTAAGTTCTGGGGAACAAGTACCTGTAAGTAAATATTGTATGATATCAGTATACCATTCCCATTTAGATACTTGATCCTAATATATCTCTTGAATGGTGATGCATGGATCAGGTTTAGTCATGAGCTGAATGATGCCTTGACCTTAGATTATTTTTGTAGGCTTGATTTATATATCAAATTCTTATAATTTTACCATCCATTTGCCTTGATGTTCTCCTAATTTATTATGTTATAGGGTGATATTGACAATAGGATCATGCACGATGGCAATGAATTTATTCCTCACAAATGTAATGTTGAAATTTATACATGGCTTTGACAAAAGTGAAAATCTATTTGTCAATAATAGAGTATCTGAGCTCTACATATTTTAGATTTGTGATCATTAATGCAATTGGATGCTTAGTTTCATCCTTCTTCTACATTATGATAGAAATAATTATATGTTCTAAAGTAAATGAATACATGTAGAAATCTTTCATGAAATATAGGTTGATCAATACTGGAGCTTGTGATATTGCATCTTTAATATCCTAGAAGGAATTTTAAGCTTCAACCATCCATTCTATTTCAACATCCTACTTGAGCATGGCGTTTAGAGGCCTAACAATTTCTACAAATCTTGATATGAACTTTATTATGAAGTTAATATTTTTAAAGAATGATTTGAGATCCTTCTTGATATTTGGTGGTGTAATATTCAAAATTCCTTGAATTCTATCTAGATCAATGGTGATCCCCTCTTTGGTGATGATGCATCCCAAGATCTTACCTTAAATAACTCCAAATATTCTCTTCTTTAGGTTTAATGAAACACCAAATCTTCCACATCTCTTAAATATGGATTGGAGGTGGCCTATATGATAATCCCTATTCTTTGAGAACATCATAATATTATCCATGTAGATGATTATACATTTTCATATTAGTCCTTTGAATGCATGATAGCATATTGAAAGGTTTTACCACATTTATTAGGCCAAAAAATATCCTTTTATATGCATAAGTTCCCCATTTTATGGTGAATAATGTCTTCATTCTATCCTTAGATTGCACTAGTACTTGATTATAGCCTAAAAATCCATCCAAGAAGGACATCATTTTAGAACCACTTACTATCTGTATCACCTCATCTAGAGAAGGTAGGGGATATTATCCTTTTTAGAATCCTTATTTAGGTTTTTAATATCAACACATAGGTTGATCTCACTGTTCTTCTTTCTTACTGGGACTGAATTAGCCACCTAGGTAGAATGTCTCATTGAGAATATGATTTTGTGTTTAATAGCTTCTCTACTTATCTCTAGATGAGAGGTTCTAAAATAGGATTGACTGGTCTCTACGTCTATCTCCCCTAGCTTCAAGGGAATCATATGAGTAATAACCTATGGGTCATATACTTTCAAGTCCTCATATGTCCAAGCAATGACATCTTTGTAGTGGATGATTAAATCCTTCATTCACTATCTCTCTTCTAGGGTGCAGATGAGACCGATAGTAACATAGTGTGGGCAATGTTCATCTCCCAAAATTTATATTTTAAAGTCTAATTCATTGACCTTGGGTTGCTTAAGCTATTGAGCTTAAGGATATATGTCAAAGGACATTTCCAAAGAAACCAACCCAGCTAGGATATGATTTTATTTGAGTTGGAGAATACCTTCCCTATCTGATTCTTGTTGACAAAGATGATTAATATCCTTATCATCAATGATTTAGGACTCAAATTTCCCTAAATTTATTAGAAATTAAAAAATTTACTGGTCATCATCAAAAAATTGAAATTTTTTTATGTTATCAAGAATAGAAGGACAAGGCACCAATTCAATGGAGAATCTATTTACAATAGAATCTTAGAGGGGCTCTAGATCAACAACAGTAATAGCTAGGAGATCGATAGCTTGATTTTGCTCTCTAGGAAGGGCTACTATGTTAAAAGATTTAAATCATTTGATCAAGTCCCATTTTATTTTCTTGTAACTTCTTAAATAAGACAACTTAAATTGATATTTGTTTCTAACTTAATTAACTACTAGCTCTAAATCACTAAATACTAGTACTTTACATTGTTCTTAAGTGCAAATTGTAATCTTAGAATTAAGGCCTCTTACTTAGCTCTGTTATTCATATATGGAAATTATAATTTGTATGCTATCGAGAAATTTTTACCTTATGGATCAGTCAACTTGATTCCCATGCCTGATCCTTGCTTTGATCTAGCACCATCAAAGTGTAAAGTCTATAGCTATTTAGAACCCTTAGGTTTTGGATTTTGTACTTGATTTTGAGTAGTAAAAGTGTAAACACCAAGGCTAAGAGACTCATAATTTACCTCTTCATTCTTGACATTATATTCTATGATGGGATACTTCATTCTCGACTCTATCAATTCTAATTTGATTTGAAACTCCTATCCTTGGCATCTATATACGAGAAATTTTTTTAGAGAGATATACATTAATTGTTTTGGACCAGTCTCTACTTTGTAATAGATCATATCCTTTAGGTATGTCCACCACCAAGATATCAATGGTCATTTGAATACACATTTTAGATGCTACTTGGACATGCACATCTCTTAGTTCACCAACTAAAGGTACTATTATCTTATCCAATTATGAAACTATCCTCTTTGAAGGTCTTAGCATCAAACCAATATTTTGACATATGGAAGTAGGTGTGATAGTTGTAGAATATCTAAAATAAAATAAACAATTATGAATATTCTTATTGAATTCCCTGATAGTCAAAAAGGGTGGAACTCTTGGCTTGGTCTCATAGATAAAATTGGTGTTAGATGCTTTTGATTTATCCATGAATTCTTTCACTTCTCCATAGACATCTTCCCACTAATAGACCTATACAATAGATCCTTTTATTTGGTAATCTAAGCTAACTCATGAAGATTTATATTTGATTTGATCTTCTTTATGTCTTTAACAATGTTATATCCTCCCTTTTTAGGTTACTCCTTGGTCTAACGCTGATCACTCCCTCTTGGAGGAGGTGGATTATTATGACCTTTAGGATTGGCTGGAATTATAGTAGTATTTGGAGGAGTTGACATTGTAATTGGCTACTTATTTTTAAAATTGTATCCACCTTTATAAAATTTATGGAAATCATGAACTTCATCTATGTTGTCCTTCGATTCATTATCATCTTCACCTAGAAAGGGAAACTCATGAGTTTCAAAGAATATGGAAATGTTTCAAGAGCTAAGATCCAGATGATGTTCAAGAAGATTATGCATTTGATCTTGTCTAACCACCTCTCTTTGAAACATTTTAAATGCTACATAGAATTCAATGTAATTGATCTCACCATGCTCAAAAGTATTATGAATTCTACACCAATTAGGATGAGTTATTTGCCATGTTGATCTCTAGAAGCTTGTTAGGTTATTCCATATTATTTGTAAGCTTATTAAATTGTTAGTTTTACCTCTAAAATCCAACATTATAATTACCAATGGGTCCATTGGTGTTTCCCACACTCTTTTTCATATTTAAGAAATCGTTTCTAAACTTTTGAACCATCTTCTAAATAGAATCAAGTTTTACCTTTATAGAGTCAGTACCTTATAAAATAGTAGTAGAAGATATAACTGATTATTGATTATGTTGGTAACCATTTCAAGATGTATGATTATTGAAGAAGCTGAAATTTGGTTGTGTTATCTATGTTAATTGAGGTAGTGTGTAGTTCTAGTTATGATTAAATGCCAAGACATTCTACTTTATGTGTGGTATCAAATTCAATACTAGGAATCCTTTTTTAATATTAGGTATGCCAAGCATCTAGGGATTTAGATGTTTGTCTATGTCTATGGCCTCTTCATATGCTAATGTCAAATTATTGATTGTGGTTTATATTCTTGAAAACATGACAATGATGGGGTACAAAGCATTCTTGTACATTTCTAATGCTAATGCAGCTTCTAGTTTGTAACTTGGGGTCAAATAGTTATACATCTTTTGAAACCTTGCATTAAAAGCATAAATATGTTTCTTAATCTCTCTTCATGCTGGTGAAGTGATACTATACCAAATTAGGATTGGTAACCTATCCAAATTATGCAAGAAAAGTAGATTGACACTCATCCCAAGAAGTTATGGAGTTATCTGTTAGATTTAAATACCAATCATAAGAAACATATATTAATGTAAAAGGGAATAATTTTCATGCTACATCATCATCGATAACATGCATTATTATTAAATAAAATTTAAAAGATTTAAAGTGTTCCTTTATTATGCTTTCTCCTCAAGGAGAAAAAGATGATAGGTACTTTTTAGGATTCCTAGGTAAATCATACATGTCTCCTAGGATGGTAATAATAGATCTAACTAACCAAGGTGGTTGTTGAGCCATTGGTTGATTAATAGGTAAAGGGTTCCTTAAGGGTAAAGGATTACTTATTAGAGGAGGTGGATTGTTATGAACTGGGGCTATTGGGATAGTTCTAGGTCTCTTATGATTTGACAAGGGTGAGACTAGAAAACCAACATGCGAATTAGATCTGGTCACTCTCCTAGGTGACTCTAGTGAAACTCTATGCAAAGGATACTATTATTATTAGGTGTTCAAGCCCTCTTTCTAGCATTAATGAAACTATTGATGCAATTTTTATACACATTATAATCAATGAGGTGTCCTCTAACATTTTAGGATCTTAATGGAGGTAAACTCCACTCTAGGGCATGAGTTATAAGTATGTGGTTGGAACAACCTATCGATGGAATAATTGATATGACATATAGGTTATTGAAAAGGTTTTTGGATAGAGTTATGGTTAGTAAAAGGTAGTGAATTCATACATGATTTGGATGGGTGGTTGGTTACTAATCTAAAGTGGGTAGATCTCAAAAAACTCAAAAAAAGAGGGAAGGGTAAGACAAAAAAGAAGACTATGGTTTTCAAGAATCATCTCTTTGGCTAGTTTCTAAATGGACAAGTGCTTTCAAAACCTATGCCTATTGAAAGAAGATATATTACACACATAGTCAAATAGTTTAGAAGTCTAAGGGGATACTAATATAGGAAACTCACAAGCCTCAGTCAAAGGTTGCCCCTTTTAGAGTAGCTATTGCACACCCTTAATTAGGAGAATATGCCTTAGATTAATGAGGTATCTGAGGCAAATTTTTCACACACACCCAAAACTATATAAAAATAAATCACTCATACACATTCATAATTATGAATTAATCAACTTAATTCTAATAACTAGTGTAATTTACTGATCCTTCAACAACTTTTGCACATCTAAGACTATCATATTTATCAAAACAAGAAAGAATTCATTGCAACTTTTTCACACTAAGAATTATTAAATAATGAAACCAAAAATATAAGCCTAGTCACACAAAAATTGGAGAGAGAATACATAAATACATTTGCTGACAATCAAAATTGCTTATGTTCTTATATATTGAAAATTTTCCCATACCTCCAACTAGTTGATTAATTTTTTTCAAATAGGGTTGGGGAAGGGTTTGCCTCATCCTCCAATTCCATGCAAATTCATTACATGTGATAGTCATAACTTGATTTATAACTATGGTTTAAACCATATAAGAGTATTCTTATAGTCATTAGTTTAAGTTAGCCTTTGAAAAAGTATGCAACATGTGCATGTGTAAAGAAGGGAAAATTTTACAATTATATCTTGAACTACATGAAAACTAAATATATACATGATAATACCTTCTCTTATAGGCTTTGAGAACAACCTTTCAAATATTTTAAGTTAGGGACTTTTAAATAGAGCTTAGACATGTGTTAAGGATAAGTACCCCTTTACCAACACCTATGAACCAATGACACTATTTAACTATGACTAATTCAATTGTAAATGTTCATTGAATATTTCCCCTAACTGTATAGAATAGAATATTCCTTCTCTAATTTAACTATGAAATCCAAAAGCTTAAGTGTCAAAAGATCCACATATTCTATCTATGTGGTAATGCCCATGCCAAATTGTCCATTTGATTTAAAAAAGTGACCAATATTACCTTTGTACATGTTTCTTTACTTCATGCTCCCTTAGGTTAGATCATTTTTTCATTATTGATCTTCATCTTTGAGCTCATAAAAACATGCCATGTGGTAGATTCCTATTGGTTTTGAGACTTTTAAAAAGCTTCATTGATCTCGCATCATTGGATCTATTTGTATGAATCAATGTGGTTTGTTGATCTTGAGATTATTTGAATCCAAATGGATATCTAGCTTAAAATTGATGTCTATGTGCTCATGATTTGACATATCTATGAACATATTTTATGTCTACATGACCATCAATATTTGACCACCCCCTGAAGACTCTTTGCTAAGCTTAATTTTGACATCTACGTGCCCATAATTTGATGTTTATGTGAATGTACTTAACATCCATGTGATCATCTATCTTTTAACACCCCCTCAGGACTCTTTACTAAGATTAATTTTGACATCTACATGCATGTCATTTAACATCCATGTGAACATCTTTGACATCTATGTGAACATCAATCTTTGAGCACCCCCTTAGGACTCTTTATTAAGATTAATTTTGACATTTGTGTGCCCATAATTTAACATCTGTGTAAACATATTTAATGTCTGCATGATCATCAATGTTTAAACACCTCATTGAGACTCTTTTCTCCTGCAAACATAAAATAGACTTAATAAGATCCAGTAGATATAAAACTTAGGATAATTATCTTAGACTAAGGTATTAACACTTAGGATATAAATTTAATCCTAAGGTTTTATTCATGTTAATAAACATGGAAAAAAACTTAGGATAGAGTCCAAGCTAATTTAATAAAGTGCTCATGCTCGGGCGTGCTACTTGGTAACTCCATGGAGCTTTTAGCCTATTAACATGTTGATCCTAGGAAAAGCTCATAGACCATTGATTTATTGTCAAGGCTCTTGAGATGTTACCACTTGGTACTCCTGAGATGTTACCACTTGGTACTCTTGGGTCATTCCATAGGTATTTTAACTTTATGAACTCTACTCTATGCCATTAGATCTTCAAGTTTCCTGTCGAGATAGTGACACTTATCACTCTCGCAGGGATTTTAAAAGGTCTTTGTTTCTAATGTTGATTTCTCAACATTAGATCTATGGTGTGTGAGTTAACATGCATCAAATATCTAGGTGATTAACTTTTAACTCTTTATTTACTCATAAGCTCAACACCTATTATCTTTAGGTTGGTCCATTTCTAAGGGCACAAATTTAAAGTCATAAGTGTTTTGGAGACTCTAAAAGTCTTAGCACAAAGAATTTAGACTAAGGTTTTTTATCAAGTTAAAAATCATGATTAAAGTTTAATATCAAATTTTAAGCTAAGTTCAAAACATAATAAAAGATTCCCCTTGTTAATTTAGTCTTCGTGAACCACTGATATAAAGGGTCTACCATAAATATCTTACACTAAGGCTATAATATAATAAAGTGTTCCATAGTAATTTTGACCTTGTCTAACATTTTGAATCTATTTCAAAAGGACTTAAAGCTAAATTAATTAGGCTAAAGTTTTTAACATGATTTTAAAATATATATTCAATTTAATCAATAAGAGACCAAGTGTTAATCAAAATCAAAGAGTCAATTTAGCATTAGGGTGTAAAACCCTAGGAAATTTTCACACCAATGAGACTCCATTAAACCTACATCATAGAAACATAAAAATCAAAATTTAAAAACCTTAGATAAAGGCAAATGAATATTATGTGCTAACAGACCCATGTAAACTATATCAACACAAGATATTCAATATTGGTTCTTGATCAAGTTGAATGTCCAATTTATAACACAAATTTGTAGAATTTTGAACAAGGGTCCTCATTTTCAAAAATAGGATGTGATGGGTAGAACATAATCCTCCATATATTGGTAGTCACAAATGGGTCCTTATATCCATAAACTATTTCACAAGGTGGGTAGAGGCAGTGGATCTCAATGAGGCTAATGAAACTTCATTTCTTTTCTTCTATGAGAGCATAGTAATAATGTTTAGAGTACTTTCAACTATAATTTATGATAATACCATGGATTTCAATGGAGTGAGAATAATGGAATGGGATATACAACATGGAATCTAATTGTGTACCTATTAAAATGATTACCCTCAAGGTAATGGGCTAGCTAAGTCCACTAATAATAATTTAATTAGAATTGTGAAGGGAACTATAGAGGAAAATAAAAGAGTTTGGCATACTAAGTTGAATATATCCCTTTGGGATGATATGATCACTCCCAAGATTATAATTGGAAATTCTCATTATATGCTTGTCTATGGGAGAAAAGTTAGGTTACCTATTTCACTTGAGTTACTAGCCCTTAAATTGGCACATCAGCTTCAGAGGATGGAGAATTATCCTATGGAGATAATATGGACAAAACTAATCACCCTAGAGGAGGAAAAAATCAAGCTATGCTCACCTTGGAATGTCACCAAGCACAAGTGAAGAGGAACTTCAAAAACAAATCCATATCAAGAATATATCAAGAAGGAGATCTTGTCTTGAAGTGGGATGTTGATAGAGCCAAACTTGGTAAGCATACCAAGTTTGATGTATTATAGAGTGGACCTAATGTCATCATTAATTACAATAAACACAATGCCTTTCAATTGGCAAGACTTAATGGAAAATAATTGATAATCCCAATCAATGGGATACACTTGAAGCCATGTTATTGAGGTCAATTCTATGTTTGTATAAAGATTTTAAGGGCTTTGATCCCAAACTTGCATAACACACCATTGAACTATAAGGCAATGCAAAGCCAACCAAGCAAAAACAAAGGCTTATCAATCCAAAAGTGGAGGACCTAATGATAAGGGAATTATTCAAATTTATTAAGTCACAGATCATATTCCCCATCAAACATTCCTCATGGGTGATAAAACTTATGCCAGTAAGGAAGAATAATGGGGAGATACATTTATGTGTTGACTTTAGGGACCTCAATAAGGTGTCCCTAAAATACCACTACCCATTATCCTTAATGGATAAGATTCTTCAAAAGGTGGTAGGTTCTCAAAGGTTCTCACTGATTGATGGGTACTTTGGCTATAATTAGATCATGGTCAAAGAAAATGATAGACATAATAATACATTCACCACAAAGTGGGGCACTTATGCATACATGAAGATTCCATTTAGACTACAAATGTTGGGGATACTTTTCAAAAAGCAATGGATGTTACCTTTGAAGGTTTGATAAATGACATGGTACTCATATACCTAGATGATGTCACTATTTTCTCAAAGGACCTAACTGATCACATTGTTTACTTGAGGTTAGTTTTTTAAAGATGCAAAAATTTTGGCATGTATTTGAATCCTAAAAATGCATATTTGGTGTTCATGAAGGTATATTATTGGGTCATATAGTGTCTAAAGATGGTGTTTCAATAGACCCTAAAATATTTAAGTCTATTTTATCCTTACCCTTGCCTAATCATAAGAAAGGTCTACATAGTTTCTTGGGAAAGATCAATTTCATAAGGAGGTTCATTCTAGGCTTTGTAGAGATGGTCAAACCTATTAATCATATGTTGAGGAAGTGAAAATATTTTACATGGAATAGATAAGGTAAGAGAAGTTTTTAATTCATCAAGGAGGCCATATCTCATTCCCACACATTTCTTAATTCTAATTTTAATAAGGAATTATATTTGTATGTCTTCTCTACATTGGATGCAATCTCTGCCATGTTGATGCAATATAATGACCAAGGTTTGGAATAACCTATTACTTTATTTAGTCAAACCTTAGAGGGATATGAATAAATATATAGATTTATAGAGAATAAAATTATTTTAGTTTAAGAGGCTTGAAGAAGTTTAGGCACATGATCTCCAATACCAAGATCATACTCATGGTAGCACACCCAAGTGTCTAAGATTTCATACTCAATAGAGACCTCAATGAGAAAAGAGCTAGATGGGTGACAAAGTGCATGGAGTATGAACTTGAGGTTAGAGTTAAAAATCTTATAAAAGGTAGAGGATTATGTGAAAACCTTTTAGTAGAGGTAAATCATAATAAATATTAGGTGTTGGTAGTCCATGATAGCCAATAGGTAGTTATAGACAACACATCTTTTAGCTAGGCACATGACATAATCAGGTTTCTTGAGTCAAGCCAATGTCCTATGGGGCTAGATAGAGATAAGATAAGATATTTTAGGTTGTAAATTATACCTTATGTCCTAATAGATGGATTAATTTTCAAGAGAGATATTAGAGGCATGTTTTTAAGGTGTGTGGAATCAGGTCAGATGGAAAAATTGCTTGAGTAGTTCCATGATAATCTAGCTAGTGGAAACTTTGATACCAAGATCATAATCTCCAAGATAATTAGATATTGTTACTTTTGGTCCAATATGTTTATATATGCATACTCTTGTGTAAGGAAATGCAAAAACTGTGAAATGTTTGTTGGAAAATAGAGATTAACTGCCCTCCCCTTGTAGCCAATACAAGTATAGAAGTCTTTCATGTAATGGGGATTGGATTTCATAAGAATGATACACCCCCATTTAATCAAATGGAAAAAGTGGATCATTATAGCTATAGATACTTTAAAATATGGGTTGAATTAGCTTCCCTCAAAAAGGCCAATGAAGTTTTTATTTTCTACTTTTATGATAGTCTTATAACTAGATTTGGTGAGTCTTTTATAATCAATTCTGATAATGCATTGGATTTTAGTATCAACAAGGTGTGTGAGTGGGCCCTTTCACATGGGGTTTATCTAAGAGAATTCTCTAACTATTACCCATAGGGAAATGAACTATCAAGGTCCATAAACAATAAATTGTTGAAGATCATCAAGAGGACTATGGAGGATAGCCAAAGGGAGTGGCACACCAGATTGAGGACTACCCTATGGGAAAATAGAGTGACACCCAAGAAATCTACTAGATAGTACCCATATCTTATTTTCTATGGGAAAGAAGCCAAGCTCCCTATATCTCTTGAACTTATTACATAGAGCTTGCACACCAGATTGAGCTCTTTTAAGATACTATGCAAGTGAGGCTAAATGAACTTGGAGAATTGGAAGAAACAAGAGACACTACTATACACACCATGTGGTCCAATAAAAACCAAGTGAATAAGTCATTTGACAAGAGATCTTCAAGTAATTTCTAGAAAGGTGATATAGTCCTCAAATGGGATGAGAACCATGCAAAACTAGGAAAATACTCCAAGTTTGACAGTCTTTAAAGTGGACCTTATGTCATCATAAGTTGTAAGGAGAGTAATGACTTTGAGCTTGATAGATTGAATGGAGAGAGCCTTCCCATCCCTGTCAATGGGAGATATCTCAATTTATGTTACTAGTTTTTGCTCTTGATCTTTGTATATAGTTAGATAGGTCTATCTTTCCTCCAAATGCTTTTACACATGGTTTTTTTTTGTTTTTTAGTTAGTTGTCTAGTCTATTTCATTGATTTTTTTATTTTTGTGGTGTCCCATTATTCCAATTTTTTTTAAGGAATCAAGTAGATTAATTTTACAAGCATGATTTATTCATTCAACTATCATAAGCAAGCTTGATCAATGTCTAGGTTCCATGACAAGTAGGCTAGTCAAGCTAGCTGAGTTACCAAAAATGTTGGCCATTTTAGCCCATATACCAAGATTATGCATGAATGCAATGTAGTGTCCCGAAGATCAAAAAATGGAGTAATAATTGAGCAATATCTAGATAGAATTAGTGGACCTAAGGGATCATGCAACTTTCAAAGCTTTTAAAGCACTTTAAGCTCACTTAAAGTGTAATTTGTCAATTTCTAAGGACTATACTAGAGTTTTAGAGATCTTTTGGGGTGTCAAGAGTGATTATAATGAGTATGGAAGTGTATGGTATACATTTGGTTCTTTATTATATTCATTAAAACACTTGGGTCTAGTGGCAAAAATTCTAAGTAGGTAGTTTGTTGATGCTATCAGTTCCACATGTGGATGAGTTATGGATAATTGGTCATATGGTTGTGATCACATTATTACAAAGTTTCTACACACCAAATTTAAGGCCATGCATCCAAGCATAATAGAAGATATAAGTTTTTAATGTTGGCCTCTCAAGAATAATTATCTAAGCTTCCATAGCCAATTTGTAAAGAAGCTCAAATAGAGCCGAGTGAGCAGTTTGATGGTTATATATATCATAGGTGTGGTAGTTTCAAGAGAAAATAAACATATGGGTTTGTTAAATTTAGTCCCAAGAACATATTTTCTAGGTCATGTGATGGAGCATGACAAAAGTTGTGCATGTTCAAAGTTGGGTTCCCAGGTAGTTTGATAGTGTTTTACCATACTTAACCAAATGAGCTAGATCATCATCAAGGTGTCATGTAGAATTACATAGGTGATCTCACTTGAACATTTTTTAAACACACTTATAAATATTTTAGAGCTAGCAGATCAAGTGGGCATAATGTTTTTGGTCTCAAGAACATCTTCAAAAAAATTTGTCCCTTCATGATTCTTAAGCTTCAAGATATAAATCTTCAAAATTGGTCAAATAATGGGATATGTTCACACATATGCCAACTTTAAGCCACTACAAAAATCCATTGGAGCTTAAGTTTCATGAATTTTCAGATGTTTAATATGTCCATAAGGATGTCAAATGATGTTCACATGAATGTCAAATTTAAGACCTATAAAATAACCATTGGGGTTTAAATCTAAGTAGATCCAATGGTTGGCATTGAGTTATACATCTAGATTCGATGGTGTGAGGATGATCTAAAAGTGTTAGTGGGTCCCCAAAATATCAATGGAGTGTATTTAATTATACCAAGGATATTGATGGCACATGATTAAGTCAAAGGGTCAGTGGATCTTGAGTGTAAATATGAAGGTGCCAAGTGTCAAGACCACATTATCTCGAGTTCAAGATCAATGATCATCAAGAATTCATGCAAATTGAGATAAATGATGTAAGAAAAGGTTAATAGGTCTATGATCTGAGTCAGCTTTTGATGGCTAATCAAGTAAATGTAAGCCCAAGACTTTTGATGAAAGTTGAAGATGTAGGTTTTTGACTCAAACAAGTTAATACAAAAAGGTGCCGATCTCAATGATGATTTAGGAAGAACTAGAATGGACCTTACAAGGTTGAGGGTCACCTTTAAAATTCCATGAAAGATTAAAAGGGTCTTGTAGACCTAATATAGGGTAAATATTGACAAAAAAAGTGTCAAGATTATAGAAAAACCAATATAAGCTAGTTTTGTTTATGGTGGACCCAATTTAGAGTTTCAAGACAAGGCCATAGAGGTAGACACATCAAGGTTCATGACCAAAGCCACCAACATGATTATGACCCTTTTATCCACTCTCTCATGACAAATGAACTAGTAAGGGGCAATCAATATCAGAATAAGAGCATAATAGATTGATCTAGCTATTATAACTGTATCAATGCCGAGACTCAACTTGAAAATGACTTGATCCCACCATTGTAAACAAAAAGAGCATCAATGTAGAAATAAGTGGGAGAAGGAATGAGTGACTATTGCAACCATTTATTGAGATGGCCATAACCAATTGAGAACTTTGAAGGAACATATATACAAGGTGGTTATAACTGCTATTGAGAGTGGAGTTGAGCTCAATAATGACCCCTTCAGTGCTAAAAAAACTTCCTCTCTCTCATTCTGTTCATCTATATATTCAATATTTTAAGCCTTGATTTTCATTCCTTAGGTTTTTACAACTAGACTCTACCAAAATTGTATTCTTAACCTCTTGGAGTAATGATAAAGACATTCTACAGTGTTTGCTAGTCTATGCTTATTATGTTGTGTTTGTTTGATATGTAAAGTGGTCTAATATTCCCTTTGTAAGTCTGAGTTCAACCTGAATGCTAACAATCTTCTTTGTAGGTCATATAGTGTGTCATAGCATTGATATCTAAAGGATAGGATGGAATGCTGTCTAAAATTATATTCAACCAAATGTTATCTTTTTTATCCTCCATTTTTAGTACATCAAATTGACCTCTATGTGAAATACTATTTCTTATAAATCACAACAAGCATTGTATTATTTTTATTCATGGTCCATTAGTGTGCTAAGGTTTCAAACTTATGAGTAGATATGACAAATTCATGATGCATCACCACATGTTAGAATCAGTCTTATTTTATACAACTTCTTTACTCTTTTCATCCTAACTTACTTTGGTTTTAGAAAGGGAGATCCAAATTATCCTATCTAAGGAGCTAGCCTCATTAAAATCCCTAGAGGTCTGACCTAAATATAGGTAACCCATAGCCTAGGGTCATTCCCATGTTGGACTAAGTTTGAGAGTAGGACTTGAACAATTCTACTTTTAGCTAGGGTGAAATTTGAGTCTACAAGGAGTTACACCAATAAAATTCATGATTTGAAATCTAAAATAATGAAGTGACTGACTTGGGCTTTATTTTTTTCTTTAGTCTTTAGATTTAAAAGTATGAGAAAGGAATTTTTTTAATAAATCTAATTATGTTCAAGACATACTTAACCACTTTGACATGGAATATATCAAGTTCACACTGAATCCTTATCAATATTGAATCAATATTTATATAAAGTTTTATTCTCCTTATCTTGATGGTTTATTCTATAGGAAATTGGTGAGAATTCTTTTTTACTTGACTCATACTTGTTCTAATATTTCATTTATTGTGAGTATGGTATCATGCTGCTATTAGGACCTCCATAAAATCCATTGACATGATGAAAACACATTCTAAGGCATCTTCATGGTACTACTAACTATGGGAGTGATTACAAGTAAGAAGGAATAACCTCAATATTTTTGTTACACTAGTAATGGGAACACAATAGTTTTCATCTATATAGACAATGATTGGGCATGAGATCTATATGATCACAAGTCAATATTATAATACATCTATAATTTTGGGGAAATTCATGTGATTTGGTATGGTAAGAAGAATACTAATATTTATTTTTATACTATGGAAGTTGAGTATAGTGAATCTATCACTACTAGGTATGAGTTAGTATGGATTTGAAAATTAATTTCAGAATTTTGATTTCTATAGACAACCCACACCACTTTGGTAACATAATCAGAGTGTTATCCACACTTATCATAATCTGTTGGAGAACCAACACAAAAATAATAGTGATATTTACATGAATTATATTCAATAATTGATCTAATACAAATTTGTTGATGTTAGGTTTTGTTGAATATATGATTAGGTTGTAGACATTAAAACCCTTGTTTGAGGCCTGATTTATTCAGCTCAAGAAAATTTTGGAAGTGAAGGAAGGTATCATCAAGGGAGGATATTTTAGTGATTCCTTCATCCTTCTTTCATAAAATTACATATTAAGGAGGGATGTTAGTGTATTTAATTAATCATAAAATATTTTATGGTTTAAATATGCACTTGAAATATATATTTTTATTCGTGGGTAAACACTAATTGGTGCATACTTATCCACAACTTAATATCATAGAATATTATAAATTAATTAAATAATTAATGGATTTTATTTTTTATTTTTATTTTAATTATAATTACTCACCAAAACCCTAACCCTAACCCTAATCTCCTATCTTATCTATTTAAGAACATAGAGGGTTAATGGGTGAGATTTATTATGGATGAAAGTTAGTGTTATACTGGTAGAATTAGGCCAATGATCTTAATCAAATAGGTATATATATTACTTTGATTAATCTATGTTATTTTTATTCTAATATTTCATAAATTTATTTATGCATATATTTTGGGTGTTTGTCTTATGGTATCTAACATGATTTTAGACCCGATCCAAAATTTCAATAATTTTTTTTTTCTTTCCTTATTTGTTTTGAATTTTTTTCCTTAAATGAAACAAACTATAAAAAAAAATTTAGATAATTTTAAGAAATATCTATAACTAAAAATAATAACAAACATTATTCCCATGGATACCTTTATCCTTCTTGATCCTTCTAAGACTTTTAAAACATTAAATGACTACCCAAAAAAAATGTACAATGATTTTTAAAAAAAATTATAGAATTATTCATGGTTTATTATAAAATTAATTTTGTATCCCAAATAATTTTTATACCTACTTACAAATTTGAATTTTTTTTGCAAATCCCCCTAAAACCACATGTTAAGAACCTAAAAAGCAAAAACTAGTTTATTTTCTCAAAAACCATAATAGAAAATTGATTTTCCTTGCATTTTGAAACCATAGAAGTTACATGAAAACAATAAGAACCAAAAAAACACAAAAAATATATTTATCCTTGTAACATGTTGAATACATTTAGAATAAAGGCTCTAATTCCACAAGATAGTATTCTTAAAGCACAAAGGATAAACATAAGTTTAAAATCATTCAAGATATTATTTGTAATAAATAAATATATTGAAATATTAGGAAAATAAATCAACAAAGAAATAAAATGTGTTTTTATTTAGAAATGAAATATATTGGAAACTCCTCTAATGATACAACTCCTCTAAGGAGAAAATAAATAACCTGGAGCTCACATGCTTAACTAGTAAACTCCCCTCTCTCTCAATCTATGTGGAATGTTTATGCAAAACCATGGAAACTACTTATAAAAATTATAATAAGCATGGATAATAATAAGAGAATACAAAATCCTCGAGAAAGCATATGTATAGGAGGAGAAATAAAAATATTTATAGGAAATACTATAGTCTCACCCCATAATTAGGATTTGACAAAATTTGGGTAATTATTATTGGCTGATAAAAATAAAAAATATATTGGATAAAGATACATAAATCCTAATTTATTATTTATAAAAGTTACATAATAATAAATATCTTAAACTATAGGTTATAAAAATAATCTAAGTTGAAACCTAGGTGTGACACAATGTCAAAACCAACATTTTGA
>JARHVA010000338.1:3452500-3460000 GCA_037957365.1 Torreya grandis | reverse complement strand
AAAATAAATATACATGGGCATGATTGCCATAACAAAACACAATTTGCATTGTGGGAATATAGAATAAATTTTAGAACATCTACAAGACTATTTATTTTAGTAATTTCTAAGAAAATAGTTGCCAAAATCAAGTAAAAATATAGGTTATTTTTTTTTTTTTTGTTTTAAGTTATGAAGTTAAGTAAACACAAGGTAAAATTCAATGGTGCTAGATGAATAATATGAGTAAGAGATAAAAAAATTTAATCCATATGGGTTTAGGATTAGAAAAATTATTAAGTTTGTATACACTCCAATAATCCACAAAGTCACAAAGTTTATATAATCCACGTTGGTGCTTTATGTTCACACATCCACTTAACTTATAAGGTTCATTTGAATATAATTTCTAGGTGCATTTTAAGTTGGGATAATCCATTTAAATAAAGTGACGAGGAGGTATTTCATGTTGTAACATAAAAATTTACCAGGGATGTTACTTAAGTGACATCCCACAAATATTACTCCTTTAAATAGAAAAATAGAATATCAATAAAGCAATATTAATAAATTACAATGGTTAACTTAAATTCAAAATATATTTTTTCCTTGATAAGATCTATGGCCAAATCCAAATGATTGGAATCTTTTAATCTAAACCCTTCATCCCCAAAATCCATAAGGAAACCTTATAAATCCTTATAGATCTTAAAAAGGCCTTCAATCACTAGTTTGGGTCATTTTCACACAAGTGAAAGAGAAGGGGAAAGTGGAAAGGTAAGGAGGAAGGCATAAACTTAAATCCTAATTCTTTCAATGGTGTTCAAAGGTAAAATCCTACTTTATCTTATTGGCATTTGTCAAAGTTTTCCCAGGTCGGACTTGATACAAAGTCCTTAGTTTTTTAACATGGTAAATAAATAATTATAAAAAGGGGCATGTGTCTTATATAATTCACCCATTTTAATAAAACATTAGTGACTTATTAATGTTAGTAAGCTAGTGTTAAGAATTTATGGGTATTCTCGTATGAATGTTAGAAGGGTAAGTTAGGTAGGTGGTTGTAGGAGGTCATTAATGGTTACCAATATGAAATAAATTTATTATCCAGGGATGATTACATAAAGGTACCTATTTATATCATTTTATAAAATTAATAAAATGTTTATTACCCACCTCAGTGGGAATAATACACAAGTTATTACTTTTTGATTAGTAGTATGAGAGCTTGGAGTATCTGATGAAGAAGTGGGCTCATAGAAGAGGAAAAATGTTAGGTGAAAAATATCTAAGTCAACTTAGGGGAGTAATTTATGAATTGAATTAATTTTTTCATTCACAATAAAAAGTATTTGTCACTTTTTTATGAATATGGGTCATCACCTTGAATTGGGGACTTATTGACACTTATTTTCATTTATTATTATTCTTATTTATGTAATCCCATGGGATCATTTTCTGATTTTTTATTATTTAGTGTTTTTTTGTGCTCACAAAACTATTTTATTTCTCCTCTTTATCATTGTGTATGTGTCTTCCTCTTGGATAGGAATGTTAGTTAACCAATCCTAACTTGGGTGGGATCAATGGGTCCACCAATATTGTCCTCTATGCTTTTTGGGTCATTCTATCCATAGTCAAGTATTATTAGTTTTTGATTTTTTTTACACTTTTATTTTGTTATATTATGTTTGCCAATAAATATTTATTTAAAATCATGATAATGCTATTTATAAAAATCATCTATGAGACTTGTAAGCATCTTTCTATCTACCATCTACTAGGGAAGTCTATCAAGTATCTGAAAGAAAAAATATTAAGGTTTGATATAAGTTTTCAATCTATTTTACTTATTCTCAATTATAGTCACACTGTACATTGATTTATCTCTAATCAAGGACTTGCATCTTTTAGTAAAATTATTGTAACATAGGTGCATGTAGTTGCATCTCACACTTATGAAGATAAAGAAGATAATTTTATTCTAAAATTTCCATTCACATTGCACATGAACTATGAGGGGTATGATTATAGCATGAAAGATACATAATTTTAATCCCACCTTCGTGGCTACCCAACCTGACTCCTTCCATTCTCTTTTTCTCTGACATCTTATTGCAAGTTGGGTCAAAAGCATCAAAGGAAAAAAAAGGATATTCTCAATAAATTTTTTATGAAGCTTAAATATAGGATGGTACAAAATTTAGTGATGCAAAAGTATAAAATAAATTAAAATAAAAAAAAGTATCATAAAACATGATTAGTGTAGTAAGATAGGTATGGAAGTCAAACTAGTGTACTGATGATCCTACTTAGGGCATAATCATCATAATTATTGATCATATCCCTGCATAGTTTGAGGCCCACATTTTTCATAGAGATAGATACACACCTTTACACTCCAAATTCACACTTATAAATATATAATTTTATAATATGAGTTTTTTCTATTCATTTTTTATTTCATAGTGTCTATTTCTTGTTTTAAATTATCAAATTGTCTAGTTGTATGCATTCTATCCACTAGGGTAGATATGAAAGATTTTTTTAATTTAATAAATAATATATATTTTTTATTTTATGGGGTTAAATAATGGGATTATAGGGTCCCATACCCATAAAAATCTAAAATATGTTCAACTAGAATAAAATAAAATAAACATAAAGTATAAGCCTTATCATAATTACATAGTAGGGTTGTCTTCAGCCAATAACATAATAAAATATTGGGAAAACTCAAATAACTATAAAAAAAAAAAATAATAATAAGTAAGCATAGAGATAATTAAAACAAAGTATTAATGATAAGACTCCACCAATTCATAGTAGATGACCAACTTCCTACTTTATGTATTCTTGTTTCCTTCTTTTTTTTAAAGCCATGGGTTCTTTTGCTTGGTCCTTGAGTGGAGTCTTCTATTATGTTTTTATATAGGTAGTCTAGGGTTTTATCAATAACTTTCTATGGATTATTCTTAGATTATTATTACTTCTCTTCAACTCTCTCTTCTCTTTTTTTTTTTTTTTTTGATAGGGGTAACCTCCCACACTTCTCCCTCCCCCTTAGTATCCTTCACTTTTACTTCAAATTATCCTTCATGAAATTTCACTCCTTCAAGTTAGATGAACATTAATTGAAATTTCAGCTTGTCAATTCCTTAATCATCTTGGTACTTAGAAGTTGTTGCATGGCTAATTTTTTATTCATATTTTCCAAGTTCATTTCTAATTACCATATTTTATTGCTCCTTGGGGTATGGGGATCCATGTTTTTCCTTTATTTTATACCTTCCATATTTTCATTCATGTTGGTAGTAGGAATGGGTCTGTTAGATTATTTTGATTTCAGGGATTTAATGTGGGCCTCCTCATATTAGGTTTAATTTCCTCCTTAATCACCCTCTTCTAACTCTTCTTCTCTATTATGCACTTCTTTGACTTCAATCACTTCTTTACCCTACAATGGCTCCCCTTATTAGAATGAGACCTTGATGTAATAATATATATTATTAGTGAATTTATCATCCAATTTAATTTAATTTGATTTGGTATCCATCCCAAATGCAATAAATAGGTGAATCATATTGACGAACTTTGAATTCTTACACTTAACCAAGGAAATTTACCCTCTTAGCCCTTAGGGTTTATTGTTTTGGATTCACATGTTATTATAATTTGATGGATTATTAATATATTAGGGTTTTATTTTATTTATGTGTGGCTTTGCCTAGAATTAATAATGTTTTATATTATTAAAATTGAGGAGAGTCTTGTCTTTTAAGGTGCAAGGCCAATTTGATACATTTCCTATTTATTTTCATTTGTTCTATTATTACATCAATATAACATTATTTTATAATATGGAAAATTAGACATTTGGATTTACTTTATATGATTTGTTGATATAATATGATTCTTGTGATACTTATATGTATGCATTATGTGTTTATTCATATTACTTGATATTGTTTCAAATTTAGTTACTCTGGCTCTCCTAGGATGGAGATATTTTATGTGTACATTGATGTGCAATAGTATAGGTGTCAAAGTGAAGGATCTTGGATTACATTATTCATGGATTTATCATTCAATATAACATAGTGTCCTTAGTTTACACCTATATTAAATTCATATTAATTAATATGTTCTATTGGTTTTGTATTAAGTAATTTTAAGTTAGAAAACATTACCTTAGAAGTTTATTGAACTATTTATAAAGTCAAAAGGATGAAAATGGATTCAAAATAATGTTACCACTTTTAAAACATTTATTGGAATATGAAATCCAACTTTAAAGGATCATAGAAATGTTGTGTTGAAATTAGAGCCTTTTAACCAAAAAGGAAAAATAGGAGTGTTTTTTGGAGTTAAAATAAAATTTTAGGCCATAAATGTGTTCTTAAATGGAATTAAAATGAGGGGAATTATTTATTAAGTGTGGGAGAGTTTTAATTTCCATCATTCCATTTTAGGAAGTGCATGGGCCTTGTAATATGAGTATAAGCTATATAAGAATTTTTTAGAGGAAACACATAAGAAGGGATAAGTTTAACCTTAAAATTAGCCAAGTATTGATGTATTTAGATAAAATTAAAATTAAGTTATTCTTGTGCATAAATTTTACCATTTTTAAAAATGGATTTGGATCTCAATCTTTGAAATACTAGGAGATAACATTGAGAGATGGATGCTACTTGGAAGCTAAGCCTTAGAGAAAGAATTTTTAATTATAAAAAGATGGCTAGAGGTAGGAGGTTAATTTACACCTTATTTTTAATGTATTTATTTTTAAAATAATATATTGTTACCCTAATTAAAATATTGTTAACTTATTATGGATTGGCAAGGAACTTGGCTTGAAATCCTCTACTTACTTTGTAATGTTTGGGCATAAAGACACTTGTTTTGTAAACCCTTTAAAGGGTGTTTGGGAAGGTTTTTATCCCACTTAATTGTCTATTTTAACTATCATATTTGATTGTTTAAAATAAAAATTTATATAATTTTAGCTAAGGGTGATTGATTTCCTCTATGCCATCCTCCTCTCATCCCTAGGAAGTTAGTAGTGAAATATCATATAAGTGGGTTATATATATCCTTATTGTAATTTATTAATGTGCATTATATGTACACATAATATTTTTCACTTTATCATTTAATTAAATTTATATTATATTGAATTTTCAAGCATCAATATCCTTGATTTCACACCTTAAAGGGTGCATTAGGAAAGGGACAAGAAGGCTTGTGGCTCTTTGAGATAGATGTTTCTACTATATCATGATCACACCATTCCTAATATCAATTTAGTTTCCTCAAAGTGTCTTACCAATTACCTCTTTCCATTGTATCCTCATTCATCTATGTTAGTTTCCATATATCTTATGACAATAGCCTAGATGATACCATCCGGTTAGTTATTTTTACCATCCCTATACTTTATCAGCTAACTTGATATAGTTTTGAGCCTATATTTTGACATATGTACTATATTAGCCTGGTCAATACCATTATGTGTCAATTGACATATTGAAACTATATAACCTAAGATGTTACTATTGTTTAGCTTTTAGGGTTGGTTTTGGGTATTGGATCAATATATATGATGGTCATATTTCATTATAAAATAACAATATACACTCTATTCACTTTGATTTCACTCATAGTTATGCCCCAAGTCATATTTGGAGAAGTTTGTGGTCTAGAACCTTATCTTGAGGAAACTTATCTTTTGTTAGTTTTTGAAGCTCAATAGGATGATTCATTAGGATTAATATATGAGGATATATTATGTCTTTTTCTAAAAATTTGAAGCATTCAAACCACAATATCTATTGCAAAACTCCACTTGAGCCAAGGGGGAGATCGATGCTCAATAGGTCCACTCTAAGGTAAATATTTATAACTTTGTACTCTTTCTTTTATTTAATTAGTATATATATGTTACTTATTACTTGATGAATTAATATGTCTGTATCTTGATCTAGGTTACTTCTACATTGAATAAAGCTGATGTGGCTAGAATCTTGCTTAGACTTCCAACATTTCACTTTAGGTTGTTTAGGCCCTCATTTGTTTAACCTTGGCACCTTGATCCTAGTTTACTTTACTTTACTCACATAATTTAATTTAATTTAATTACACATTTAATTTCATAGAGGCCTAATGATATCTATATCTGTGTGTCATAGGCTTAGGATTTGTAACCCTTTCCTCTTGGCATTTGCAACACATGCAATCCTCTATTAGATATTTAGATTTCATTGGTCATTACCCATACTAAGTATCAAAGGATCTATTTGATTGATATTCATATAATTATAAGTATATTGAGATATGATTAGTGTAGGTTAATCCTAGCCTATCCATACACATTCTATTAGGAATTATTGTTTTATTGTATCTGTGTTGTGTAGATTTTAGCAGAAGCATAGAATCATAGGAAGTGTTTCCTAGATCGTAGGAAGATGTATAAAAAAGGAGGTGTTTCCTAGTCCACCTTTCATTTTTGTATAAATTAGACCCCCCTTCATAACTTATAAATATTTAGTGGTAATATAAATAAATAAAAATGGGGGTGTTTGGCTTGGGGGTGTCTAGGGTAATTATTTGATGATGGTAATAAGATTTGAGGTGAGCCCCTATTTTACTTGGCATTGCAGATGTATGTGTGGATTTAGTAGATTATTCATAGCTTGATATCATTAAAAATGTTTTTATTTTTTATTTTTTTATCTTGGGATATTTTAAATCCTTGAAACACATGTAAAATTATTTATATTCCTTGTAGATATGGTATTTTTGTGAATAATTAAAGGACAATTTGTAATAAGAATTTCAATAAAGTGTGAATTTTTTAATCTATTATACCCTCTAAAATTAAATTCAAAATTAATTATTAAATGAAAATAAATATTTTATTTATGAAAATTAAAACATAATTAAATTCTTAACATCTCAAAATATATGTTTTTAAATACATAATAAAATACTAGTTATTAGTTTACTTTGAAAGTTAGTGAAGTTTGTTATAGAGTTAAGGCCTTAAGTTTGGGTTTCATAAAATTTATGCATGTAAAATACTACCTAAATAATCATAATACAATTTATTTATAATATATAATTTACTAAAAATATAGATAAATTTATGGATTAATTTTAATATCCACAAAATTAAAGATATGATTTTTCAAAGTTAAACTTGTTGTATGGTCCTAATTTCTTAAGGAAATTAACCTCCTTTGAAGAAATTTATTATCTTGGGTATAATAATTACCAATTTTTTTTTTAAATAAATGGTTATATTAGTTTATAATTTTGTTTTCTTAATAAAATTAACTTACTAAAAACTTAAGAAATGCAGGGTTTATGAAGAATACCTAGAGATGTGAAGATGGTTATGCACCACTTGAATCCAGTAAATAAGGGAACTTATTTTTGGCTCAGGACTACTTACACAACAAAGATAACTTGGACAAGATTGATTAATAAAAGAGATGTGTGGACTACTTGATACAATAT
>JARHVA010000338.1:2097500-2192500 GCA_037957365.1 Torreya grandis | reverse complement strand
TAAAGCTAAAGTCTGGAAAATCAAAGGCAAATTAAATTTAAATATAAAATATGATGTAATTAATTTCTAAAAGCAATAGCTCAAAGTTGTTTCAAACATATGTAAAGTTGACAAGATCACCATTAATATGGTGCAAACTAGAATCACCATTGAATTTACATTAATTAGGGTAATCTTTTAAAAGGATACTCAACAAAGTTATTTCTATTTGCATTTTGGGTTATATGCATTTACTCTCTCTACTATCAGCACTCTCCCAAGCCAACAAAGCTCAAGCTATTTGTAAACTATACTTTGGACTACCATTGTTGAAGCTTGATAGTTGTAAAAGGATACCAAAAAGATGTTGATTGATACCTAAAATATTAAAATAGATGGTACAAGTAAGTCCTTAAAATATAGGTAAGATCATTTACTTTGGAAATGATGACTTCCTATTCTAATATGGTCCTTCAATTGTTTTGAAAGACACAAAATTAATTCTCAAAGCCATAACATCTAGAGACCTACATTATAGCAATATATACTTTAATTTAGAGGTAACTAGGGTTGTTGAGGAGGGTGAGATAATGACTCATATAATTAAATTAGCCTTAGACATCCTCTTCATCAATGCTTCCAATCTCCACAATGCCATAGCTAAGCTAGAGGCCATGTCATGCGCTTACCTAGTTTATAGGATCTTTGGGAGGTCGAGATGTGAGAATAGAATACTCAAATTAATGACTCAAGGAACACCCATCATGAAAATAGTAGGACCTAGATTTGAGAAGTATTATGACCTACCTTTTCCATAAATAGACTATAACCAGACCATCATTGATAATTGGTATGAGGTACACTCCTAGATAAGGTCTTGACTACATGGGTGACTAACCCAACTAGAGTTTTTCTCATGGATGACCAAGGAAACCTACCTATTCAACAATCATTACAATATTCATCAAAATTAGCCTCACTGTCCTCAATAGAATATTTAGTAATCCATGTATTGGATACATGCACATAAGGACTCTTCCATTGTTGTAGATAATCCTAGAGGATCAGTAGATTCTCCCACTTGGGGAGATCATTAGCAACAACTTGGTATATGATATGAAGGACACTTACAAGAATGGTGACCAATTATTCATGATGATCTACTTGTTGGATTCCATTTTTACAACTACACAACTAGGCCAAAACTCATGGTCTATATAGAGACATGAGTTTGTGCCTTAGCTTTTCTTGGAAATGCACATTCACCAGTTTAGGTGCAATATCAAGTTAACTATAAAAGAATTATATATGATGGTTTACAAGTTAATCACTGAGTTTGATATGAAAAGGGTTCCCATATAGGTTAGATATAAATTAAGGTACATGGGTAGCTACTGGATGTACCTAGATTGCATATTCATTAAAATAGAGGGAGTGATGGTGGCTCACTTTAGATTGCCAAGATATGTTCCAATGAAGTTGACTAAAGAAAAAATGGTGTATCAACTTCTGCATGGAGGTTATGGCATCTTCAAAAATAAGAATAAGATATCCCCCCACAAGGTTACTTACAAGCTAGGGAGGACCATAATTATAAAATGGCATGACATTATTGTAGATTCCAGGCATAGGGATTCCTACCTATTGCCTAAAGATGACTTCATAGAATGGGACCCCAACAATGTCATTACCAAACACCTTTTCAAATTAAATTAATACATAGCAATAGAGTATAAACATCAAGAAGAGGTCCATGAGTGAATTTACAAGGATTCCATGACTGATGAGGTGGTACTCAATAATGCAACTAGGAATAATATTGAACTGGAGATGAGGCTAGATAAAGAGAAGAAGAAGCAATATATTTTAAATCCTTAGCCACCACTAACCCATAGAAGCATGTTAGATGCTGATTATGAGGAAGGATAAGATGAGTAAGAAGAAGACAATATTCCACTTATTAAGAACAAGCCATGCAAACCTCCACTTATTTCCAATTTAAGTAGATAGAGCCTACCTCTAAGCTTCAAGAAAAGAGGATCTAGTAGCCAACTTGACCCCTCCCAAGGTTCTACATTCATATTTGCATCTGCTATGGGAGCTACCCTAAAGATCTTAAGCCAACTTGACCCTGATGTCATTAACCTTGAATAATTATATCAAGGCATTGATCTCTCAATGGAAGAAGTATAAGCACTAGCTGGTAGGATCATTGAAAAGGTCTACAAGAGGAAAAAGGATCCCAAGACTACTATGAGGGGAGTAAAAACTCCTCCACCAACATCTCAAGGGGATTCAAACATACCACAAGCTCCCACTATAAGTACTTCCCATAACCTTCATTCCAAACTACAATTGCTTCTGCTTATACTTTTATTTCTACATTTGTTCCCCCTACCATTGCTTGCCCATTGCCTTCAATGTCATCAACTATTATAATATCCACTACCCAATCCTCAATGGATACTAGAATGAGCCAAGCTATTACTTCATTTGAATTCACCTTTCCCCATTTTATTACTTATGCCACCAAAAATGTTACTTTTTCCTAGGAAACCACAACAAATGTCTCACTTTCTATTGGTTCCCCTATGCCTGTGAGGCCATTAAAACCCATTTCAAATAAATTAACCTTTCAAAAGCCACTTAATATTACTACAACTTTCTAAGGTGAGTGTGCCTTCAAAGTTTATTTAATTAATTATTTACTTGGGCCCTACAAGATATTTATTTGGAACACTTAGGCAAATAGACCCATTTATCTTACACATTCTTACTATATCCCTAGCCTCTATCTCTACCTAGACACCTCTATTACAACCACCTATAACAAATTCAACACCTATTACTACCCTAAATTAGGTTAGAGACATTAGACAAGAATCCAGACAAGAGATACCTTAGGTGTTTCTCTATGCACCTCAATTTGGGATGAGATTTGATGCTACTATAGGCACAATGAAGAGGTTTGTGAGGAGGCAGGTGGACCAACCATAGTCTAGCTTAGTTATGGCTCATGAAAGTGAATATTCCCTCTTCACTTTGAGAAGGAAGAGTAAATTTGGCCCTAGAGAGGTGGATGAATATGTAGAAGACCCTATGTCCACAATCTGAGCCCAAGTAGAGTCTACAGTAGCCTTAATGAAGGGGATGTAGCAAGAGTTGGAAAGGTTGAAATAATAAGCACTACCTATAGTGCCAGAAGCTATTACAATTCAAATAATAAATAATGTTATCAATGTCTTCTACTTGTACAAATTCATGAAGAGAAGATAGGAAAATGGGACCCTACAATTTAATGTGGTCATCAAATTTGACCAAAAACTCACATTATATGATGTCAAGTTGGCATACTTGGCTAAAGTTTCAAGGAGTAATAATTTCCTAGACCTCAAGTTTTTTCCACTTAATGATATCATACCTAGATAGACCATCCTAATGAATAGGAGAAGGATATTAAAGAGGTGGCTAGATTAGGTTAAGGATGTAACTACATCCTTGTAAAAGATTGCATTCAAGATAACCCTCTTATTGAAATACGTCATGGTCACTATGGTGACTAAACCTAATGGCACATTCATGGATGACCACGAATTCAAGGCCCAAATGAAGATATTTATTTCTAAGTTTCAACAAGACATTTCCAAGGCTAATATAGCTACTGAGGTAATGAACATTGTGGCCTTCAACAATAAAAGGATGGAAAGAGTAGAAGCCATTGATGAATCACTAAGGCTAGTACTCACTGAGTATGGTAGAATCATTCAAGAGACACTTGAATTATTTCAACCCATGATCCTAGACTTTGGCCAAATAGACCAATATTACCTAGCCTAAACAAAGGTTTGGATGAAGGAAGAGGTATAAAATAAATAAAGGCAACAATAACAAACATCTCAACAACCTCCTTCAAGACTATGAGGAATATTCAGGGTTCATTTTACAAATTCAAAATTAGAATATTCCATTTTAACATTTCATCCACTTGGATATATTTGGGAACCTTTATGGGCCCATGTAAAATTATTTTAGGCAATTTTTAAGCCACAAATAGGGGTATTCCCCCTCATTATAATTAATAAAAAAAAATATTATAAGAATTAATGCAAAAGAACCAAGAATTCACGAGTTTATCTGAAGTGATTTATTGCATTTGTTCTATGATTTTTATTTCTCATAGTTCTAAAGAATTAATGGTTTCCTTTATGCTTAATAATCTATAAATTATATCAATACATGCATCTGTTAGTTTGAGTTTGACACTAGGCTGAAAAATCTACTAGTATATTTACTCTATTTTCATATTATTTGCAACTAAATGTGCTTATGAAATTTACTATGGACGTGTAATATTTATGATATATATATATATATATTAATTTATTTTACTTTTAAGCTTCAAATTCATTCATTTATCTATGATTATTACGCTAGGGTTGGTGAATGTTAGTTTCGTGTGTTGTTATCATAGAAGTTAGAAGAATTATCACCTTTGATCATCTAAATCAAAAATTATTTTCTAACTTAACTTACTCATCTTTGGATCCACCCATGAATCACTTTAGCTTAGTTCATTTTGTAAATATCCATGTTTTATTTGTGTTTGGGAGATAATTGGCTAAGATTAAAAAAAATCACAAAGATTACCAGGAAATAAAGTGTCACTGTGTAACATCTATTGTCCCTACAACAAGGTCTACTTGTAGACTTATATATGGTAACTATATATCTTATATTTATGATATTTATAGTATCATTTAATTTAACCACTCAAGCCTTGAGTCTCCCAAGACTCAAAATTGATTTCATTACTTTCTCCTCGTTCCCTAGTGACATAGGGAGCACATTAAGTGCATCAATAGGAAGGTAATTTTTTGGTGCTAGAAGGAGGGCCTTTATGCAATTAATTTCATGAATATTTGTATAATTATGGTGTAATTCATTATATATATGCATAATTGCTTAAAATTACACAAATATTATTAAATAACATTAAATATCTACACTCTTTACATGAATCTCCGTATTCTTTGTAGGAATATTTG
Source organism: Torreya grandis (assembly GCA_037957365.1). Taxonomy (NCBI): domain Eukaryota; kingdom Viridiplantae; phylum Streptophyta; class Pinopsida; order Cupressales; family Taxaceae; genus Torreya; species Torreya grandis. Next base: position 2,187,476 of record JARHVA010000338.1, on the reverse strand, counting down.
CGCTCTTTAAAGGATTTCATCAAAGTTAGTATTCATTCATGAAAATTAGGTAAATAATCTATATATTTGTCTCAATTTGTATAAATAAAGTTGAAATACCTTGTTCTTTAAGAATATTTAAGGCTATTTTGATCATCTTTGCAAAGACTGGCATAAATTTTGGTAAATAGTCTAGATATTTGTGAGGATTTGTGTAAAGATCAACCAATGAGACTTTGCTCATATTGGAATTAGGTATTTAAGATCATAATTTCTCTAATTCATTTGGGATTAAGTGAACCTTTGTGTAATTTTGTTATTAATTATGTTTTTAATTGCTCAAACACTTTTAGGTTGTTAAATTAGACATGTAAATGCTTTGAAAGGTTGGTCTAACACTGATCTTTACAGGTTAACATGCAAGACTAGTAATATTTGTGTAGGTATGGATTGAATCCTCAAATATCAAGGTAAATATACTTAATATAAATATTTTTTGTAGAAATATTAATTGATCTTTGTAATATTTGACATTTATGAATCTATCTTTGAAGCTCCTTTTCTCTTAGTACCCGTTCTACATCTTGGAGTTGCCTAGGATTAGAACTAGGTTTTGATCTGATCCCAGGGTCTTTCTGACATCCCTATAAACCCATAATAAGGATAGAGTAGACAAAGATAAATGTAGGAAGTCTAAGACCCAGCCAAATTCCCCATCTAACCAAAATTTGCAACCCCTCTTTCTAGTCATGGCACAGTTAGTTGGCTTATCCATCAATGTCCCTAAAGTTGTGCATGATCTACCAAGGAACCCAAAGAAATACTTGCCTCTATTTACCCACAACATTAGCGTAAATTTTGAAGAGCATATAAAGTCTTTTAAGGCATCTTTAAGGTTGTTTAATGTGATCCATGAGGACATGGCTTGCTGCCTCTTTCCCTTTACATTATGGGACACAGCCTATGATTGGTTCCTCAACTTACCAAAAGATTCCATCATGGGATGGGGTCAATTGAATGATACTTTAATTTCCAAATTTGGTAGGGTAGTTAGCCCAAGAATTATGTACCAATATTTTACCACTCTTAAAAGGGTCATAAAGGAACCAATTAGAACATTTAAGGTAAGGTTCCAAAAGATGTATACCCTGACATCCCTACCCTATAAAATGATAGATGATTTAGATTTAAAAATATAAAAGAATGCCTTAGATCCAATGATAGCCATATTCTTAATAAGGGCCTTAAATATTGACATGTTACCTTTGGCACATGTTGAATCCATTTATATTGATGATCAAATGTACTTGTAGGGGAATTATGCCTTTGATATACCACATAATAACCCAAAGATTCATACCTTAAATTTCATACACAACATGAATCAAAATATGCCTACATTAAACCAATTTCCATTGATTAGCCAGTTGCCTTTGAGCCACACTACACCCAACTAGTAACTAGGATTCTTCAACCAAGCAAATGTTGGAGCACGTCCCCAGAACAACATCGATCAAATGATGGTGCCTATAAACAACACCAATGTCCAAACTAGAACCTAGAACAAGAACTCAGAGCCTCTAAAGGGATAATTAGATTCAATATAAAGAACCATTCAGAAACTTGATAATGATTTCTTGGATCTCAAGAAACATATGGGAAGTACTAGTGAGAGTTCCAATAGAACTTATAACTTCCAAAGATACAATAAACCATTTAATATGTCTAAAAATAATAATGAGCCCCATTTGATAAAGTTGCCTAAGATAAACATTTATAAGTTAGCCTTTACCAATTAGTGCCAAGTGTACAATACCACAAGACATGGAGAGTTAGAATGCATTGAGTTCTGACATGCATTCGAAGCTATTTAGAGCCAAATGAAGGAGATGAATCCCACTATCAAAATAATGCCAAAGGCTCTAATAATAATAATGATGCCTCTAGAGCTTCAAAAATAGTCCTCATGGTTGAGACCTATAATTTTCTCAACCAAAATGAAAATGACCCTAAAGATAATGTTGAGGAAATACATGCTTTCTAAAAATACTAAAGAGGCAATTATGCCTTGAAAAGTAAAGGTTAGAACCTACATATAACAATTTCCACCCCACCTAATAAACTAGATACACCTCCTAATGGTAGGACAAACAATAATCCTCCACCCCCTAAAGGAAAGTTAGGTAACAATAGAAGTTCACTACAAAATATCAAAATGTGGATACAACTCACTCAAATCATCGAACAATGTGATTTGTTGTTGAAATCATTAAATGAAAAGCCTAGCTCTAGCAAAGCTAAACTAGCTCATGCAAATGTGGTAATATATAAGAGTAAGCATTAATTTTTCATAGCTTCTTACTTGATTTTGGTGCTTTAGCTAACATTATGCCTTTAAAAATCTATTAAAATTTGGGATTGAACCTAGTCAAATCAGAGAAGGTAGTGGTGAAATTGGACAAATAAAGAATGACAATGGTGAGAGAATTATTAAACATTCACATGCATCTCACCCATGATCCCAAAATCTAGTGGTTCATCAAAATTCAAGTCATTAACATACCTGAGGCTTATGGATTATTATTGAGACATAATTAGATTAAATATATAAATGGGTACATCACCACTTATTGTTCCCATATGTGGCTACCTTGGCATGAGATTCCCAATTAGATCAGGATTGATTGGGAACCAAAGATGAAATACATAATCACATAATATAATTCCAAGAATGAAAAGGTAAATTACCAATCCTCTAACTTAGGTGTTTATACTTTAGAAACCACTAACATTGTTATAGATGACAAGGTGAGATAAAAAAGCAAAGGTCCCTAGACATTGCATTTTGATGATGCATGAGATAAGAAAGGTTATGGTTTTGAGATTATTCCAACAAATCTTGGAGTTAAATAATATTTATCTTCTTATAGATTACAATTCTCTTGTACTAATAATTTAGCAAAATATGAAGCTCTTATTTTAGGACTTTAATTTGAAATTAAATATAAGGTAAAATAACTGTTAGTCTATGGTGATTCATAATTAGTTTTTAATTAGTTCAGAAGTAGATATCAATGTAATATTTCTTTTCTGAGAAAGTATATATTTAGAGCTTGGGATTTTATTGAGTATTTTAACTCATTTAATATTGTTTCCTTGCCTAGGGAGTAGAACCAATTGGCAAATGCTCTAGCTTCAGTAGCAATAAACGTGGTTCCTCCAGAGCCTTTAAACTTTTAGGAGTTTACTATGAAGATAATTTAATTCTCTTTTATGCTAAATAACATAAACCACTTTCAAGTTTTAGATGATGATAAGTAGATAATTGAATTTTTATGTAGTTTTGGTGTATTTGAATCCCACATCATTAATGAACAAGATAAAATTTATATTCAAGATTCAAAGGACAATGAACATGGAGTAATCCAACTCAAGGAGAATTGAATAACCAAAGACATGATCTCCTTGGGAAGGATGTTTGACCTAGATAACCAAAGAATTGAAGATAAACGACCTAAGGTGAGTGGTAAGGATTTTAAACAAGTCAAATTGGGAAGTCCAAAGAATGAGAAAAGTGTTAACATTGGTTTAGTTTGCACCAATCAAGAGCTAAAGGAAGTTGTTTTCCTTTTAACCAAGTTCAAATATGCCATTCATTGGTATATGATGATTTTAAGATATTTTATACTAGTGTGATTACTCACATTATCCCCTTGAAAGAGGCTTGTAGACCCTTCAGGCAAAAATAGAGGCTAGTAAATCCATTATTGGACCGTCTAGTTTATAAATAAATGAATAAATTTCTAGATGCAAGGATAATCTTCCCCATATAACACTTGACCTAGGTCTCCAATCTTGTGTCAGTCTAAAAGAATGGAGAAATAAAACTTCATGCCAATTTTAGAAATTTGAATAGATCCTCAGAGAAGGACAATTATCCCTTGCCATCTTTGAATCAGGTCATTTAGTTAGTGAGTGGGTCTATAATGATGTCATTCCTTGATATTTTTTTAGGCTACAACCAAATCCTAGTGAATAAGAATGATAGAATGAAAACTTCCTTCACCACCAAGTTTTGAATGTTTGCCTACAAATGAATGTCATTAGGCTTGATCAATGTAGAAGCATATTTCTAGAACCAATGAACCATGAATTCCATGGATTAATTGTTAAGTTCATCATTATTTACATGGATGATCTAACATTTTTATCTAAAAATAGATGTGATCACATGATGTAGTTGGAACAAGTGCTAGAGAAGTGCAAAAGGTATGGCATTTATTTAAACCATAAAAAGGTATCTTCTATGTAACTGAAGGCAAACTTATAAGACATGTAATCATACAAGAAGGTATGATTATTGAACCTAAGAGGATAAATGAAAATTTAAAGGTATAATTCCCTAATAATAAAAAAGAGCTAAAATCCTTCTTTGGTAATATTAATTTTGTAAGAAAATTTATCTCTAGTTTTATAAAGATTGTAAGACCACTCAACATGATACTAAAGAAATATGAAAGGATAGAATGGATTGTTGAAGCAAAGAAGGATTTTCAAGACATTAAGGATGTTATTATTCAAGCTTTTGTTTTGATAAGTCATTATTTTAGTAAGGAATTTTATATACTCTTTTACTTCAATCACACTATTACTGAGGTCTTAATGAAAAAAGAGGATGACAAAGAGCACCCCATAGCCTTCATGAGAACTAATTTGAATAATGAAGAGATTAACTATCCTATTATAGATAAGAAAGCTTATGCACTAATAAAGGCCATCAAGAAGTTTAGACACTACATCATGAGGAATAAGACACATGCCATAGTGTCTGATCCAGCTATCAAGTTGATGTTGGGAAAAAATAAACTTGGAGAATGAAGAGGGAAGTGGATGACTAAACTCCAAGAATATGACTTAGAAATAAAATCTACTAAGTAAGTTAGAGGTTAAGGTCTAATTTATTTTATTGCAAACACTGATCCACACATTGATATTTTGCAAGTTGAAATGGGTCAAGTGCCTAAAGGTGATTGGTATAAGGATATTGTTTAATATTTACTACATAGAGTGTGTCCCCCATACCTAAAAATAGAGTATAAAAGGGACCTCAAGATAATATCATCTCATTTTATGATCAAAATGGAGTCATCTATAGAAAAACTATGAGGGGATTTGTCTAAGGTGTGTTTCTAGAGATGAAGCCATAGAGATCATGAACAATTTCCATGACAAATTGGGAAGTGGACACCCTTCAGGGCATACCACTACACATAATATATTGAGAGATGGATATTATTAGCTAACCATATTCAAATATTCCCACACTCATGCATGAACAAGCCATTAATGACAAGTGTTTGATTAACAAGAGATAAAGGTAACCATGAATTCAAAACTAGTGATTGAAGCAAAGCCATTTACATAATGGGGCATTGGATTTGTAGGAGTGATCAAACCTAAATCCTTGGTGGGACATAAATTTTTAATCACTACCATAGATTATTATACTAGGTGGATTGAAGCAGTTGCCACCAAGAATAGTAGAGAAATTGACATCATCAAATTTCTAGAATAAAATATCATCACTCAGTATGGGATGCCTCTATCTTTAGTATGCAATAATGGACCAACCTTTGCTTTGATCAAGTTCACTAAATTGGCATATGACAACCAAATAGTCATCAACCCTATTTTAAACTATTACCCTTAGGGTAATGGAGTTTTAAAATCTACCAAAAAAAACCTGATGAATGACATCAAGAAGTCTATAGAAAAGAAACTAGGAGAATGGTATTCCCTATTAAAGTACACTTTATGGGTAGATATAAAAAAATACAAATAGGTTCTCAAGGCATCTCTGCCCTTGTTAGTCTATGGGTAGAAACCTTATTTTCCTATCATGTTAAAGATGGCCACTTATGAGTTCATGGCAAAATATATAGAAGATGATGAAAGAGTATAGTCCCAAATACTGAACATCATCCAAATGGAAGATGTCATAGATTAAGATTTGAATAATTTCAACAAGCATCAAGATGTTGTGAAGAGATGGTTTGATAAATTAGCCAAAGTTAAAACATTCCACATATCAGACTTAGTCCTAATATGGGAAAAAGACCATGAGAAGAAAGGATAACATGACAAGTTCACTCATCTCTAGATCATACTATATCAAGTGGTAGAAATAATAGGTGAAAATGCATTCAAGCTCAAAGACCTACAAAGGAATGGCTTGACCTTGTTAGTCAATGGACAGTATCTAAAGCATTATTCATTTTTTGCTCTCTCACAAATTCTATAAGGACAATAAGCTTGTCTAAATTTAGAGTAGGTAGGTGTAGAGTAGTTTTATTTCTTTATTTTCTTTCCTTTTGTGTCCTTTATCACTTTATATTGATGCTCAACTACCCCCTATTCCTAGAATGGGGACCCTCCTTTTTTAGTTTTCCAAAATGCCTAAAAACCAAGCTTGTTTAGATATTTTTTTGCATAAGAGAATTAATTTAATACTTCCTAGAAATTTTTGGTTAATTATTCATTTTTAAATACTTATTAACACTTAAAATATTCAAGTTATTTCAAGTTTTCTTCAAGTTTCATTCAAATAATGGATTATTAACCATGAATGCTTCAAAAAATGTGTAGATAGACCTTCACATAGGAGGTTCTACCTAGTTTTACAATTAGCATGCAAGCCATAAGATTCATTAAATCCTACTAGAATAACCTTATATTTTATTTAAATAATTTAATTTCAATGTTTGCTTTAAAATTATTTTAATTTACTTGTGATGGGTATTTGACGTTTCCATAAGTCTAACTACAAATAGAAGTTGGTGACACTTTGTTGAACATCAAATTAAAGAATGTGACCTAAAAATAATAGGTATCCACCTTTTTAGACTTTGTGATGACTTAAAAATTCATTACATCATGTAGGAAACTTGGAACAAATATGAAAAACCTATGTGCTATGCAACATCATCCCAAAATATCACAAGGGAGTTAGCCATTGGAATTCAAATCCATCAGCTACATGTCAATATCCTAGTTCTTTCAAGCAATCCCATTTAATATGAGTTGCCATGTATCCCACTATAATCCTAAATCCTATGAGATGCTACCACATGTTTCAAGCATGAACATCCAAACTTGAGTAGTCTTATAAAGAGATGCATATCCCCACTAAACCCATGAGATGATGTCGTGTGTCATTCCTATGAACCTACAACTTGAGATCAACATAATTACCTCTGAGAGTGATGTGTGGCTCCACTTGAGGCACACAATTAAAGATAAGTTTCCAATAGTTATCCATAAACCTCCAAGATAAATCCACCTATCAAATCAAAGTCGTGACTGATCATGAAAGAGCCACCTAGCTAAGAAAAAGCTATGATTACCTCTAGGAGTGACACATGGCACTCTTACAACCAAAAAAAATTAAAGGGTCCTACCTAAGAGTTTACCATGAATAGAATGATGCCACATGGTATGGTATGAATGAGTCATCACATTAAACTACATCCCAAGATCTTGAGAGCAATCAAAATGTGCCACGTGTCTAAATTTAAGCCAACTGAGTAGCCTAGTCATCTTCAAGCCTTGTGAGTTCCCTACTGGAACCAAGGTGGCATGTCATATGTCAAAATGTGGAAACCTTTAACTTTAAATCTAAAATTGATGGAAAATCAAAATTAAATTAATGCTAAATCTAAATTCTAAATCAAATAAATGATAAAAGTAATAGTTTGAAAATATGCAAAGGTGACGAGCTCATAATTAATATGGCATGAAATAGAATCACCATCAAACCTTACATTAATCAAAGAAATATTCAAAAGGCTACCCAATTTGACTATTACTACCTATATTTACATTTAAATCCCTAAGCATTTGTTCTCTTTACTGTCTACATTCTCAATTTAGCCAAGCTTGAGCTCTTCATAGATTGCACCTAGAATGCCATTGTTAGAGCTCAAAAGTTGTAGAAAATCACAATAAGACATCAGTTACTACCCAAAAAACTACAAAAATGGCACAAGTAGGACCCTCCACCTTAGGTAAGGGCATTGCATTTGGAGATGATGATTTTATTTTCTAGTATGGTAATTTACTTATGTTTAAATACATAAAGTTCATTCCTAAGGCCATAAACTTAGGAGACATGCATTATAGTAGTGTATATTATAGTGTTGAAAGAGATAGGGATTTTTATGATTTTAAGACCATGCCCCATATAATTTATCTCACTCTAGACATCCTATAAATCCAAGCTACTAGTATTTACAAAGCCACAACAAAACTGGAGGTCATCCCATTAGCTAACCTAGTATATGGCATCTTTAGGATCTCAAAATGTGAATATGGATTGATCAAATCCATAAACCAAGGGATCTTCATTACTTTTACTATTAGGCCTAATTCAAAAAATACTATGACACCTTTGTCATAGGTTGAATATAACCAAAGCATCATTAACAACTAGTATGAGGTACTCTCTCTAGACAAAGTCCTGGCATCATGACTGACTAACCCAAATGGAGTTGTCTTCATGAATGACATAGGGGACCTACCTATCCATAAATTTAGGAAAGGAGTAAGTATTGGCCTAACTTTATTGAAAAAATTATTTGGCAATGCACATATGGGTTATGTAAACATGAGGACTATTCCACTCCTATATCTAATCTTGGAAGATCAATAAATTCACCCACTTGGGGATAATATTAGAGAGAATATAGTCACTGCTATGAATGAAACTTGAAATAATTGGGATCCATTATACATGATGAGATATTTTTTGTATGTTATCTATGAAAATGCATAATTAAGTTTGAATACATGGTCCCCTAAGTGACAGGAGGTTATTCCCTAGTCATTTTTTGCACTACACATTCATTGTTTTAGGTGTAATATCAAGATAATTGAAAAAAACTTTTATTCACCTATTTATAAATCTATCACTAAGTGAGAGATGACAAGGATCCCTCTAGAATTCAAAATGACATTTATAAAAATGGGTAGCTTCTAGTTCTATGCTAATTGCATGTTCATCTGAGTGGAAGGGGTGATGGTATCTCCCCTCAAGATACTAAGATATGTGCCAATGAAGTTGGAAGAGGAGGTGATTTCCTATCAACTAATCCATGGATTTTATGGAATCTTTAAGAGGAAAAAAAAGATAGTCCCCCATAAAACACCATATAATCTAAGGAAGACAAAGATAATGAAATGGCAAGACATTATAGTAGCTACAAGGCATAAGGACTTGTACCTATTACCTAAGGATAATTTTAGGTCATGAGACCTAAACAATGTCATTTATAAACACCTTCTCAAGTTCTAAAATAATATGGTGTTTTAATATAAGCATTAGGAAGATGTGCATGAATGGATATACCTAAATGCAATGAATGATGAAGCAATCATCAAAAAATTCTATAAGGAAAAACATAAAAATAGAAATAAGGCTTGATAAGGAGAAAAAAATGAGGACATCATAATTCCTCAACCATCACTAGCCCCTATAAGCATGTTTGATGTAGACTACGAGGCTAGATAAGAAGAATAAAAAGCGGATAACATTCCTCTCATCAGAAGTAGACCCTACAAACCTCCACTACAAGCCACTCCAAGTGGACAAAGCTTACCTTTGAGCCTCAAGCAAGGATAATAAAGAATCCAACTAGATCCTTCTTAAGGTCCTATAATTATCTCTACATCTATTGAGTAAGCTATCACACAAATCTTGAATTAATCAGATCCCAATATCATTGATCTTGAGGAAGAATAGCAAATAATTGAGTTCTCAATGGAAGAAATATAGGCACTAGCTGGGATAACTATTTAAAAGGTTTACACAAAGAATAATCCTCCTAAATAAACCATAATAAGAGTAATACCTCCTCTATCAGCTTCCCAAACCCCCCTTATAAGTACTATGTCATTGCCTTCTTTCCCATTTATTAGCACATTTACTACTTTCCCTACTTCTACTACTACTACTCCTATGTTCACATCCCCTACCATTAATTCCTTTGGATTCACCATTCCCCACTTCATATCCCATACCACTATCAAAATTCCACCTCCATCAAGCTCCTAGAGCACTAGTGCTAGCCAGGTTATGGGTTTTACACCTTCCTAGGTAGCCACCACTAGTACATCACTCACCCTTGGGTCCCCTGCATCCACCAAGTCAGTGTGGACCATCTCAAATATATCCCCCTTCCAAAATCCACTCAACCTCATTAAAACTACCAAAATGATTAGGCCTTCAACATTACCTTCATTCATTCTTAACATTGACCTTGCTAAATCCTTATTTGACTCACTTGGGTAATTAGACCCAACCAATTTATTCATCCCTACAATATATTTGGCCTCCTCTTCTACCCAAACACTCCCATTATAATAAACTCTCACATAAACACCATCCATAGCCACACCAAATTGGGTAAGAGACATGATGCAAAAAATAAGGTAGGGGAGGCCTCAGGCAGTCTAAGCTACAACCCAAATTGGCATGAGGTTTGATATTAACATTGACAACATGAAAAGGATGGTTATAAGACAAGTATAACATCCAAAATCAAGATCTATAGTGATTCATAAAAGTGAAGATCCCCTCTTCACCTTGACCAAAAAAAAGAAGGATGGCCCTAGAGAGGTATAAGAGTATGCATAGGACATTATATCCTCAGTGTAAGCATAGGAAAAGTCTACTATTGACTTGATGAAGGGGATGTATCAGGAACTAAGAAGGCTAAAAGAGCAATTACTTCCCACTGTGCTAGAGGGAACTTTAATTTCAATAATTAACAATGTCATTAATGTCTTTAAATTGTATAAAGTGATGAAAAAGAGGATGGAAGATGGGATCAAGCAATCCAAAGTGGTCTTTAAACTTGACCAAAATATTTCACTCTATGACACCGAGTTGAAAAACTTGGCAAGAGTGGAAATAATCAATAAGTTTCTTGACCTCAAGGTTCTACCTCTTGAAGACATTGTTCCTACATAGACCATCCTCATGAATAGGAGTATTTTGAAGACATGGTTGGATCAGCTCAAGGATGCAAATACATATTTTTAAAAAAATGAATTCAAGATTTCCTTGTTGCTAAAGGATATCATGATCAGTAGGTTGATTAAGCCTGATGGTACCCTCATGGATGAACAAGAGTTTAGATCACAAATAAATTTTTTTGTTGTTCAATTCTATGAGGATGTGTCTAGTGTAAAGGCTACTATAGAAGTAATAAACATTTTTTCATTTTTCAATCAAAGGCTAGATAAGGTAGATGTAATTGAGGAAGCACTAAGGCTAATACTCATAAAGCATAGAAGGATCATCTAGGAAATACCAGACTTATTTAAGCCCATGATCTTGGACTTCTCTTAGATAGACCAAAACTACCAAGCATATGCAAAGTTTTAGACTAAATAAGAAACTGAGAAGAAGTAAAGAAAACAACAACTTAGTAGCAAACTAGCCAATAACCCCCTTTACTACCATAAGGACTATTCAATTATGCTTTACAATTTTGAATTAGGAATATTCCACTATAATGTGGTAGTTTAAGCCACCTAGTTATATTTGGGTGCTATTTGTGGTTCCATTTAGAATTTTTTTAGGCATTTTAAAGCCTATAAATATGGGTCTTCCCCTCATTTGTAAAATATAAAATAGTTGTAAAAATTAATGCAAGGAGCCAAAGAATTTAAGAGTTTGTTTGTAGTGTTCTTTTGTGTGTTTTATAATTTTTGAATTCCCATGATTTGTATGTCTAATAGTTTCTTCTCTAAAAACTAATTTAGTAATTACATTTCATATATGCATTTTTTAGTTTGATCTTAACACTAGGTTGACAAATTTGATGGTTTATGTGCTCTATTTTCTTCTCATTTATAACAAAATGTGCTATGTAATTTACTATGAGTGAGCAATTTTATGCAAAGTATGTTGTTAGACATATGCATTTTCCTTTCTCTGAAGCTTTAACTACTTTTATTTATATTTGATATTTATGATAGAGTTGGTAGATTCTATTTTTATGTGTTTTGCCTCAGATTCTAGCAAAATTCATATCTTTAATCATATTAAGCACATATTCTTTTGTGCCCTATCCTACTCACTCTTAGATCCATGCATGAATCACTCTAGGTAAGATCATATTGTAAATATCCATTTTTTGTTTATAGTTTGGGTGATAATTAGCAAATATTAAGATGATTCATAAAGATTAGCAATAAAATTATCACTGCATAAATGTATGTTGTCCCTACAGTAGGGTCTACTTCTAGACTTTCAAAGTGGTGACCATATCTCTACTATTTATGTCATTTCCAGCCAGATTTGCATAAATAAATCAAGCCCCAAGTCTTTTAGGACTTAAAATTGAGTTTCTCACTTTCCTCTTGTTCCCTAGTGACATAAGGAGCACAATACGTTCATATATAGGAAGGGATAAAAATGGACACTAGAAGGAGGTCCTTATGCAACTATTTTCATGCATCTTTGTATAATTACAGTTTACTTCATAATTTACAAGTTAAATTTTTTCAAAGTACATGAATATCATTAAAGAGCACTAAAGATTTGCATTATTTACATGAATCTTTGCATCCTTTGCATGGATCCTTGCATTCTTTAAAAGATTTTATCAAAATTAGTGCTCATTTATGCAAATTTGGTAAAATAATCTATATCTTTGCTCAAATTCAAGTAAATATAGGTGAAATACCTTATTCTTTAGCCATATTAATGGATATTTTGGTCATCTTTGCAAAGTTTGGTATAAATTTGTTAAAGAATTTGGATATTTATGTAAAGATCAATCTCTAAGACATTGATTATATTATATCTAAAAATTTGAGATCATATTGCTATAATTTTCTTGGATTTAAGTGAACTTTTTCTTTATTTTGTGCTTGAAGTTGTTTTAAAATCCTTTAACACTTTCATATCATTAAATAAGGCATAGATACACTTTGATGTGTTGGTTTAACACCAATATTTTCAAGTTAACATTAAATCTAATAATATTTGTGTAGGTCTTGATAAATTTGAGGTTTTATAGCTTAGATCCTCAAAGATCAAGGTGGAGTTACTTGATCTAATATTTTCTATCAAATATTCACTAATCTTTGCAATATTCGACATTTTTGAAGGACTATCTTTGAATGTCCTTTACTCTTAGTACCCATCTTACATCTTAGAGTTTCCTAAGATTAGAATTAGGTCCTAATCTGAACCTAGGGTCCCTTTATTATCCTTATAAATCCATAAGAAGGTGAGAGTGGATAGAGGTAGACATAAGAATTCTAGGACCCAGCCAAATTCCCCATCTAACCAAAATCTACAACCTCTCATTCCAATCATGGCATGGCTAGTTGGATCATCCATCAATGTCCTTGGGCCCATGTAAAATCTACTTATGAATCCAAAAAAGCACCTACCTCTCTTTACCCCCACTGGGAGAGTGATTACTGAAGAGCACATGAAGTCATTTAATGAATATTTGAGGCTACTCAATGTGATTTATGAGGATGTGGCCTATTGCCTTTTTCCCTTCACCTTTAGGGATGCAGCTTATGATTGGTTCCTTAACTTACCTAAAGATTCCATCATAGGATGGGGTCAATTTAATGATACCTTTATTTCCCAATTTGTAAGGATAGTCAGTCCAAGATTAGTATACCAACAGTTTACCACCCTCAAAAGGGACCCAAAAAAGCTTATTAGAATGTTCAATTTTAGGTTCCAAAATATGTACACACTGACATCCCCACCATATAAGCGTGTAGATGATTTAGCCTTATAAATATACAAGAATGTTTTAGACCCAATGGTAGTTTTATTCTTGAGGAGAGTTGTGGGTATTGACATGTTACCTTTAGCCTATACTAAAGCTATACATATTGACAAACAAATGCACTCACAAGGGCATCCTTCCTTTGCCATATTGAACTTTAATTCAACTATGCCTACTCTAAATATGATACCTAACATGAATTAAAACCAACCTACATTGAACCAATTATTAGTACTCAAATAGTTGCCTTTGAGTTATACTACACCTAACTAGTAGCTTGGATTATTCAACCAAGAAAATACCTAAGCATATCCCCAGAATAATAAAGAGATGGTGCCTATAAAAAACACTAATTTCCAATATACCACCCAAAACAAGAAACTATAACCTCTAAATGGAGAGTTAAACTCAATATAAAGAACTATCCAAAAACTTGTTAATGATTCTTGGATCTCAAGAAATAGATCAGAAATACTAGTGAGAGTTCCAACATAAATTTAAATTTCCAAAGGTATAATAAAAATTTAAATAGGTATAAAAAAAATAGTGATTCCCTTTTGAGTAAATTACCTAAAATCAACATTTATGAGATGGCCTTGCCTAACTGGTACCTAGTGCACAATACAACTAGACATGGAGAGTTGGACTACATTGAGTTTTGCCATGCATTCAAAGCCATCCAAAGCCTAATGGAGGGATTCAAAATTAATAATAATGATAAAAATAATGATAATGGCTCTGATAACTCCAATGAATATTCTAGAGAACTTGAATTAGTCCTCATGGTTGAGACCTATGACCATTCCCTAGCCAAGAGGATAATGAACCTGAAGATAATGTTGAGGAAATACATGCTTTCTAGTAGTACTAAAGAATTAACTACAGCTTGAGAAGCAAAGGTTAGAACCCACCCTTGACAACCTCCACTCCACCTAATAATCCCCCACACCCCAAAGGTAAGGAGAGTCAGCCAACAACATAGGCTCCCTATACAACATCAAAAGGTGGATATAACATAGTGGAAGATATGAATAATATCAAGGCAAACATAACATTGCATGATCTCACACAAATTACTAAACAACATGATCTACTTTTGAATTCACTGAATGAAAAGCCTAGCTCAAGCAAGGATACACAAGCCCATGCCAATGTATTAATTTATAAGAGAAAAAATGAGGTTCTACCATTCCTATTAATTGTTAGAATTTTTCTAAGAATATCCATAATTACTTACTTGATTTTGGTGCCTTAATTAACATTATGCCTCTAGTAATTTATGAAAAACTAGGGTTAAACCTAATTAAATATAATAAGGTGGTGGTACAATTAGACAAATCAAGATTGAAGGTATTAGGTGAATTATTCAACATCCATATGTAGTTAGCTCATGAGCCTCAAATATAATAGTTCATCAACATTTAGGTCATTGACATACCTAAAGCTTATGAGTTTCTACTTAGTTGTGTCTTGACTAAATCCTTGAATGGATACATGTCCACAAATTACTCTCACATGTGGCTACCTTGGCTTGATATCCCCAATCAGATCAAGATTGATTGGGAACCCAAGATGAAATATATGATTATATAATACAAATCCAAGAATGAAAAGGTAAACTATCAGTCTACTAACTTAGGTGTCTATACTTTTGAAACCACTAATATTATTGCAGGTGACAAGATGAAATAAAAAAATGAAGCTCTTTGGACATTAAATTTTGATGGTGCATGATCTAAACAAGGCTCAGGTGTTAAAATTGTGATAACAAATCCTAAAGGAAGGCAATTTTTAGCTTTTTATAGATTGTAGTTCTCTTACACTAAAAATTTAGTAGAATATGAAGCTCTTATTTTAGGACTTCAATTTGTAATTAAACATAAGATTAAATAACTACTAGTCTATGGTGATTTTGATTTAGTAGTTAATTAAATTAGAATCATATATTAATGCACACTTTATTGTTTAAGAAAATATAAAATTAGAGCTTGGGATCTAACTAAGTACTTTGACTCATTCAATACTATTTCCTTTCCCAAGGAACATAACCAGTTGGCAAATGCTCAAGCTTCAGTAGTAATGAACTTGGTGCCTATGGAGGCCTTGAACTTGAAAGAATTCATTGGGGAGATAATTTCATGCCCCTTTGTACTAGAATACATCAATCACTTCCAATTTTTTGGTGATGACCATTAGATAATCAACTTCTTATGCAATATTGTTGTATTAGAATCTCATATCATTGATGAACAAGATGAAAGTTCTATAGAAAGTTTGAAGGACAATGAATATGGAGTAATCAAACTTAAAGAGAATCAAATCCCAAAGGCATGATTTCCTTATAGAGGATATTCGACCTAGATAAACAATGAAATGAATCTAAACAACATAAAGTAAGTTGGAAAAAATATAAGAAAGCCAACTTGGGAGGTCCTATAGATGAACAAAATGTCAACATTGGTCTAGTTTTCACCAATGAATAATTGAAGAAATTTGTTTCCCTCTTAACCAAGTTCAAGTATGTTATTTCATGGTCATATGATGACCTAAATATATTTAACACCAGTGTGATCACTCACACTATTATTCTAAAGGAAGCTTGAAAACCTTTTAGGCCAAGATAGAGACTGGTAAGTCCAGTGTTGGAACTATTGATTTACAAATAAGTGAAGAAATTTCTTGATGCAAATATAATATTTACCATAAGGCACTCAACATGGGTAACTACCCTTGTACTCATCTAAAAGAAAAATGGGGAAATCCAACATTGTGTTGATTTCCAAAATTTAAATAGATCTTCTGAGAAGGATAATTATCTTTTGTTGTATTTGGATGAAGTCATGTAGTTGGTAAGTGGATCTAGAATGATGTTGTTCCTAGATGGATTTTCAAGCTACAACCAAGTCCTGATAAACAAGAGTGATATAATTAAGACTACCTTTACCACTAAATGGGGAACATTTTCCTACAAGAAAATGTCATTCAGAATAATCAACATAAGATCAACTTTACAGTGAGCAATGGACCATGCATTCCTTGGATTAATATGTAAATGAATTATTATTTACATGGAAAATCTAAAATTATTTTCTAAGAATAGGGAAGATCACATGATGCATTTAGAACAAGGACTGGAGAAGTGTAGAAGGTATGGTATTTCCTTAAACCCCCAAAAATAATATTTTATGTGACTGAAGGTAAAATCTTAACACATGTGATCACTCAAGAAGGTATAACCATCGAACCTGATAGGATCAATGTAATTTCAAAGGTAGAAGTTCAAAACAGAAAAAAAAGTTAAAATATTTCTTTCGTAAGATCAACTTTGTAAGAAAGTTTATTTTTGGTTTTATAGATATTATGAGACCACTCAAATCCATGATAAAGAAATATGCGAAGATATAATGGATAGCTAAGGTGAATAAGGCCTTTCAAGACATCAAGGATGCTATTGTTCAAGCTCCTATCCTGATAATTCCTAATTTCAATAAATATTTCTATCTATACTCTTTTACTTATGATCATACTATTGTTACTATCTTAACACAAAAATAAGATGACAAAAATCACCCCATAGTCTTCATGAGCACTAATTTAAATAATTTCGATCTAAATTATCCTATTCTAGACAAGCAATATTACACACTAGTGAAGGATATAAATAAATTTAGAGACTACATCCTAAGAAACAAGACATATGCCATAGTGTTTGATCTAGTTGTTAAGTTAATGCTAGGACATAATAAAATTTTAAAAATAAGAGGGAAGTGGATGACCAAAATTTAGGAATATGATTTAGAGATAAATTTTCTAAATTAGTTATGTTTCAAGGTCTTATCTAGCTCATTGCAAACACTAATATTCATATTGATGTTTTATAGGTCAAAGAAAATCAAGTGCCTAGAGGAGATTGGTACAAAGACATTACTCATTACTTGTTACATGGAGTATGTCCCTCACACATCAAAAGAGAACAAAAAAGAAATCCTAGGCTGAGATCATCTCACTTTATGATCAAAAAATGAGTCTTCTATAGAAAGAAATATGAAGGAATTTATCTAAGGTGTGTTTCCAAAGCTGAAGCCACTAAGATTATTAGTAATTTACATGATAAGTTGGGAAATGGTCACCCTTAAAGGTGTACCACAAAACATAATATCTTAAGGGCTGGTTATTATTTGTCTACCATTTTCAAATATGCACATGCTCATGTGCGAACATGCCACCAATGTAAAGTATTCAATCAAAGAGAGATAAAGGCAGCCATGCCTTTATAACTAGTAATCGAGGTAAATCCATTCACATAATGGGGCCTCAACTTTGTAGGAATAATCAATCCCAACTCATCGATAAGATACAAATTTATACTCACTACCAAAGACTATTTCACAAGGTGGACCAAAGTAGTGGACACCAAGAACAACAAAATAATTGATGTCATCAAGTTCCTGGAGGAGAATATTATCACTCAATGTGGGATGCCCTTGTATCTGGTGTGTGATAATACCCCATCCTTTACCTTTATATAATTAACTAAATTGGCCTATGACAACTAGATAGTCATAAAATATGCATCAAATTACTACACTAAGGGTAATGGAGTGGTTGAATCTAGTAATAAAACTTGATGAATGCAATAAATAAGTCTATAGAAAAGAAACCAAGAGAATGGAAATCCATACTAAAATATGCTCTATGGGTGGACAGAACTAGATACAAGTAGGTGATTAAGGCATCCCCATTATTACTAGTTTATGGGTGCTAACCTATATTTTCCATCATGTTGAATCTTCCCACCTATGCATTCATGGTTGAGTACATGGAAGATGATGAAAGAGTGTAGTCTAAGATACTAAACATCATCCAAATGGAGGATGATAGAGATTAAGCATTGAAATTTTTTATAAATCATCAAGATGTTGTGAAAATATGGTTCAACAAGCAAGCTAAAATTAAAGCATTCTAAATCTCAAATTTATTCTTACTATGGGACAAGGCCCATGAGAAAAAAGGATAACATGACAATTTTACTCATGTTTGGATTGGACCCTACCAAGTAGTAGAGATACTGGGTGAAAATACATTCAGACTCAAAGACTTGTAAGGGAATGACTTAGCCTTACTAGTTAATGGGTAGTATCTAAAACATTACTTCTCTATTTCTCTATTAAAAATACTAGAAGGATAGTAGGCTTGTTTAGAATTATAGTAGGAAGGAGTAGACGAGTTTGCTTTTCTATCTTGTCCTTTCTTACTTTCCACTTTGCTTTCTTGCTTTGTTTTTCCATCATTCCCTTTCTTTATTTGCTTTCCTATTATGCATTTTTTTCTATCATGTGCTCTAGCTTATTAATAATTCATTTAAATAATAACTCTTTGGGATCAATTTATATCAATCTGATCCTCAAATGGGAAAAAGGGATTGTTGATATTAAACATTGGTAGTCCAAAGTTTATAACCCTCTAGCATTGTTCTTATTTAGAAAAATTGGATGGGGTTAATTAGAAGTTAGTCTTCTCATAAAAATATTAATTTATTTTGAGATTGTAATATAGTCTAGATGATTGAATATTCAGTTAAATAAGAGTTTCAATCTATGTGAACCATCATACTATCACTTAAATCCACTAAATGAATTTCTTGGGTAGAACTTGCTATTTGAGAGTGAATAATGTTTAGACTATGTCTTTACACAATCCTTACACTTGGATAATTCTAGCTCCCAAACATTCTAGTCTATGAACATAGGTATATATATATATATATATATATATATATATATATATATATATATATATATATATATATATATATATATATATATATATATATATATATATATATATATAGATGATACACCAATGAAGTGAAATCATAAACTGCTTCATATTATATGAATGGTGATTTAGACAATCTCTATCAGGGCTATAGACACCTAATTGGTAGTATAGCAAGGTTCAGAGTGGAGCCAAAGGTATCTCTGTCAGGACTATGGAGGCATGGTTGGTAGTAGAGCAATGCCCAAGCCATCCCTAACTTAGCAAAGCATTATTATACAAAATATGAAAAATTCTTAAGTCATTTTATGTTATATGTCTTGAAGATTAAAAGGTATCAATTTTGAACCCAATGACAATGGTTAATGAACTTCAAAGCACACACATAATATGATTGCCTACAAGGTTTAAACTCTAGTTCTAGCTAGTGAGCTTTCATTAGTTCTAAAAAGGTAGTTTTGATATTGAATAAAAATCATAATAAGATGACTAATTTTTTATTCATCTTTGAATAAAATATTTAGATTCTAATATTTTTCAATGTTTCCCCATAGAGTTCACCATTTTTTGATGCTAAACTATCCCCTATTCCTAGAATGGGGACCATCCTTTTCTAATTTTCCAAAATGCCTAAAAGACCAAGCTTGTTAAGACATTTTGTTGCATAAGAGAATTGATTTAATACTTCTTAGAAATTTTTGGTTAATTATTCATTTTTTAATACTTATTTACACTCAAAATATTCAAGTTATTGTAATTTCTCTTCAATTTTCATTCAAACAATGGATTATTAACCATGAATGCTTCAAAAAATGTGTAGAAAGACCTTCACAAAGGAGGTTCTACCTAGTTCTCCAATCAACATGTGAGACAAAAGATGTGCCAAATCCTACTGGAATAATCTTATATATTTTTCAAAGCATTTAATTTCAAATTTTGCTTTGAATTTTTTTTAATTTGCTTGTGAAGGGCATTTAACATTTCCAGAAGTCTAACTTAACTTCTCTCTTGGCCTCACTAGATGTCAAAGTTAAAATAGTGATTGGTGATGCTTTAATGGACATCAAATTTAAGACTACAACCTAAAAAGGATAGGTGTCCACCTCACCAGCCTTCATGATGCCTTAATAATTCATCACCCTACACATGACACTTAAAATAAATCTATGAAACTTGTGAGCCATGTGGTGTTATCTTGAAATCTTGCAAGGGATTTAGCCATTGGAATTCAAATACATAGTCTACATGTCAATATATTTATTCTTACGAGCAATCCCATTCAATCTGAGTTTCCACGTATCCCACTCCAATATTGAAGCTCATGAGATACTACCACATGTTTCAAGCATGACCATTCAAACTTGAGTAGTCTTTCAAAGTGGTGTGTGTCCCCACTAGACCCACAAGATGATGCCACATGTTATTCCTATGAATCCATGACTTAATATCAACATAATTACCTCTGAGATTCATGTGTGGCTTTACCCAAGCCACATGATTAAATCCAATTTACCAATAGTTATCTAAAACCCTTTGAGAGAAAGCCACATATCAAATCAAAGTTGTGATGGCCCAAAAGAGAGTCACCTAGCCAAGAAAAAGCTTTGATTACCTCTAACATTGACACATGACACTCTTGTAACCAACCAAAATTAGAGGGCCCCACCTGAGAGTTGGCCATAAATATAAGGATGTCATGTGGTAAGGTATGAATGAATCATCACATTAAGCCACATCCTGATATCCCAAGAGAAATCATAAGGTGCCATGTGCCATAATTTAAGCCAATTGAGTGGCCTAATCATCTCCAGGCCTTGTGAATGCCTTGTTGGAACCAAGGTGGCATGACACATGTCAAAAGGTGGAAACCTTTATCTTTAAAGCTAAAATGTATAGTAAATTAAAGGCAAATCAATGCTAAATTTGAATTTTAAAGTAATTAAATTCCAAAATTAATAGTTCAAAAATATGCAAAGGTTATGAACTCATCATTAATACAGAATGAACCAAAATTTCCATCAAACCTTGCATAAATCATATCAATCTTCAAAAGGCTACCTAACTTGACTATTTGTACCTACATTTGCATTCGAATCCCTAAGCATTTGTTGTATCTATTGTTTGCATTCTCAATTCAACCAAGCTCAAGAATTTTATATATTACACTCAAAATTCCATTATTAGAGCTCTAAAGTTGCATAAAATTACAAGAGGATGTTATTTAATACCCAAAACACTATAAAAATGTCATAGGAAGGACCCTCCACCTTGGGTAAGGGCATTGCATTTGGAAATGATGATTTTCTTTTCTAGTATGGTAATTTAGTTATGTTTAAAGATAATTTATTTTCAAGGCCATAAACTTGAGAGACATGTATTATAATAGTATTCATTATAATGTTAAAATAACTAGGGATCTTGATGATTTTGAGACTATGCCCCATATCATTCATCTCACTTCAGACATCTTAGCAATCCAAGCTATTAGTTTTCATAAATCCATATAAAAATTGGAGGTCATGTCATGTGCTAACATAATATATGGCATCTTTGGGATGTTGAAATGTGAATATGGATTGCTCAAATCCATAAACCAAGGGATCCTGATTACTTTCATCATTGGGTCCAGTTTCTAAAAATACTATGACCTACCTTTAATGTTGAACATTTTTACCTCAATGCAAAATGGGTCAACCCCCTATAGTTAGAATATTGTATAGGGGATTTTTTATAATGTCATGGGATATGGTTCATCTCATTTTATATCATTTCATATGTCATTCTAATCTTTGGTCATAGTCTAGCTTAGTCCTTGTATCATTTGATCTTTTAGGAGTCATTTTAGAATCATATATGCAAGTGGTAGATTTTCATGGTGCTGAATAGTTGCAAGAACAAGGCTGGAAAAGCCTAAGTTTACAATTAGGAAATATTTCAACTTTTGGCTAAGTGTTAGAGGAATATTTATTTCAAATAAATTGTTTTATGCATTATCCACAATAAAACTCCAAAGGCATTCTTTTCTTTCAAAGAAAATGTTCCACACAAAAGTTCTGACAAAAGTTACAAGGGTAAAAATTCTTTCAGGAAAATTATTTCCAAAATTTGTCTAAGGGATGGATTTATTTTAGGAAAAATGTTTCACAATAATTTTCTCAAAGAATAATTTATTTTAGACAAAATTTCTATAGAAAAATACTAAGTACAAAAATCTTTCAGGAAAATTATCTGAGACAATTTACTTGAGGATATATTTATTTTGGACAAATTGTCCGAGACAATCTTTATGAAGACCCATTCTTTCAGATAAAATGTCTAAAGTAAAATATCGTTGTCAAAATCTTGAAATCATTTTTTTCAGACATTTTATTTGATACAAAAGGCCTGTAAGCATCATTCTTTTGGAGAAAGTGTTCGAGATAAAGTGTCCAAGATAATATACTGATGCAAAGCTCTAAGTGAATTGAATGTTTTTGGAGAATTTATTTGTTTAAGCCCTAAAAATTGATCCAATAAATATCCCATAGTTTTCATAAGCTCACAAGGACATGGACTATATTGGCATAATCTCAAAAACTCATCAGGACCTCAAAATATTAAATCAAAATGACTTGGGTGAGTAAATGGACTAGACTGTCATCAAGACATCATGGAAACTTGATTAAACCAATTCACTTGGGCATTTTCTAAATATGCTAAAAAAGCCTTGCATGAATATCAGACCATGTACGATCAAGGTCCTTAGTGTCAAGATAATTCTTTGCAAGTTTCATATCTTGATGAGTCTTCTATCTCAAGATCTAAGCCTTCAATGTTTAGCTTACTGAGTTTAAGGAACTAGGCCATCCTACACATCACATGGAAATGATTTGGATAGCTTACTTGTGAATTTATTATCTTCACTCAGGAAAGTGTGTGAGATAAAATCTTATAGTGCCATGGAGTCCTTTATTCTAAGATCATATTCCAAATGTTCCATGTTTGTGTGAGATTTCTAGCTCAGGTTATAAGCTTCTAAAGTTGGACCTATAACATAAGATGTTCATGCTAATGTCAAGTTTGAGCTCTATAAAGTAACCATTTGGGTTTGAAAGGTCCTTGAAAGGTTTAAATTTGATCAAGATCTAATAGTACACATGAATTTTCACACTAACACTTGAGATCCAATAGTTTAGGATGAGGCCAAATGAGTTAACAAGTCCTTGTGTTAAAGCCCTTTAAAAATCTAAAAGTTAGATAAGATCTGATGGTACATATCAACTAAATAGATATCTAATGATGTTAGATCAACTGATAAGGACGTAGGTCCAAGAAAAATTTGATGGTCTATGTTACATTTACATCTTAATTTGGTGGTGTGAGATGAGTCAAAAGGTCAAAATAGCTTGAGAGGCCACCATGTGACACAAACATAGAGGTTGATAGACTGATAAAAATGATCTTGAGATTAGTGCATGACTAACAAGTGGTATGAGCACATTCTTCATGGTAGGAAATCAATAGATTGATTTTGTTCATACCAAGGCTATCAATGGTGCATAGAAGGTCAAAAGGTCAAGATCTTATGTTGGAAATATTGTCATTGATGTCAAAGGTCTAGCATTATTGGTGACAAAGGCCCCATTGAATTTAATAGTGTTTTTAATATTCATATCTTGGCTAATGTGTGTTAATATTAATGAATATATTTTTGGTTGCATATAATTGAAAAGAGGGCCTATGGAGAAGTCAAAGAGTCATGGGGTAAAGACAAAAGAGGAATGGGATGCATTTTCTCATGAAGAGTCATCTTGAGGAATTCCAAGAGTCACCATGTAAAGATAAAAGAGGGTATGGTACATTTTTTCATGAAGGGGCACTTTGAGGAATATGAAAAGTCACCATGATAAATACAAAAGAGGAAAGGATGCATTTACTTATGAAGGGTCACCATATGACTTTTTAAATGTAAGGATATGAAGGGTCATGCAAGTTTAGTGCCATTTTCCATGAGGATTGAAGGGTCACAAAGGGTTAATACCAAAGGTCATTTGGAAAACTATAAATAAAGGCTTGAGAATCCATTTTTAATATGCAAGAGAGTGCATCATTTGTATTTGTTTTCTAAGAGAAAAAATTAGGAGATATTATAGAGTTTTATCATTTGTTGAGTAACATTGAGAGATAGTTCTGTTTTATACATGAGGGGTTGGTTCTCCTGTGGGTTAGTGCTCACAAATATTTACAAGTGATTGGTTCTCTTAAAATTTGGTGCTTATGAACTTTGTAATTTGAGTAGGTGCTCATTCATATACTTGAGATTGTTCTTTTTGGTTTTTCCCACTTTGGGTTTCCATATAACAATCTAGTCTCTCTCTCTCTCTCTCTCTCTCTCTCTCTCTCTCTCTCTCTCTCTCTCTCTCTCTCTCTCTCTCTCTCTCTCTCTCTATCTCTCTCTCTCTCTTGTGTAGTGCATATTATTATTTAAGATTAATAAATATAATATAATAATTCACCCCCCCCCCATATTAGTATATTTCATGCTTAACAATTGGTATCAGAGTAAGTTCATTTGAAAAAGTTTTATAGCTTGAAGGTAGATCAGGAAAGCATGATGGCTAGATCACATGAAGGTTTTTATACAAATAAGGCACCTTTGTTTGATGGGACAAATTATGTTTTTTAGAGTATAAGGATGAATACTTATTTGATGGCCCTTAGATTTGACATATGACAAGCAGTGGTAGAGGAATATGAAGAGCCACAGACACTTGTAACTACTCCAACAGAAAAGAAGGCAAGTGAAAATAATGTTGAAGATTTAAATGCTATTTTATGTGGTTTATGTGAATCCTAATTTGTTAAAGTTATGCAATGTAAATTTGCTCATGAAACTTGGGTAAAAATTGAGAATATTTATAAAGATGATGTAAAGGTTCAACAAGCCAAGCTTTAGACTTTTAGAAGATAGTTTGAGAGTTTGAAGATGGAAGAGGAAGAAAATATAGCAAGTTAACTTTTACGTGTTGATCAAATAGTTAACCAGATTCAAGGTCTTGGAGAAAATTTAGAAGAATCAATTATGGTTCAATTTTTTTTGAGATCTCTACCATTGAGATATGATGCAAAAGTTTTGGTAATTGAAGAGATGAAGAATTTAGCCAAGCTAAGGATGGATGAGCTGCATGGTATTATTATAGCATATGAGATGCAGACCAAATAAGAAAAACCCTCAAAGAGAGAAGTTACTTTCAAGACATCAAAGAAAGAGAACGCTAAGATTCGATAATCAAGTGACATTTATAGTGATGATGAAGATGACAATGAATCTCTATTCATTTGCAAGCTAAAAAAGGGCACATGTAAATATCAAGGAAAATTACCTTTCAAATGTTTTAATTGTGGAAAGATTGGACATTTTGTAGCTAAGTTCTTAGATAAGGGTAATGGTGACAATGAAGAATAAAATTCTACATACAATAAGAATTTCAAATGAAAATTTAAGAAGGGATTCGAGAAGAAGAGTTTGTATTCTAAAGATCCTACCTCAGTCGAAGATAGTGGAGTTAGTAATTTAGAAGAAGAAGAGATTCTATTCATGGCCATATATAAAGATGCCTCCACAAGCAAAAGTACATATGATCAAGAAGAAGAATAGGATGAAGCTGAAGTGAATCTAGAAGGAGAACTCATTTTTGCCTTATAAGAGTTAAAAGCACATGAAAAGAAGAATAGAAGATTAAAGCTCTAGATCAAGAAAAATGAAAAGGAGTCAAATAAAATAATTGAAGATCTAAAATCACACTTTGAAGAAGCCAAGAAAAATGAAGAAGATATAATGGCATAGTTAAAAATAGTAAGTAAAGAATGTGAAAGGTCTGTTATTGAAATTACTTCTTTAAAAGTAGATCTTGAGAAAACAAATAAAGCAATCAATGATAGAGTAACCAATGATTCAAAATTTGAGAATAATACTAATATATTAAATAAGATATTAGAAAAATAAATATCAATGTTAGATAAGATAGGTATTGAATTTAAAAATGAAAAAGAGGAGGCCACTACTTTCACAGATAAGGAAAAAGGAAAGAGCTATGTTGAAGCTCTTACAAAAGAAGAAATAAAAAGGGAAGGAGTTAAGAATGCAAAGGACATCTCAAACAAATAAGGCTAGAGGAAATAGAGTTATAAAAGGCAATCAAGTCAGAGATACATAAATATATTCTATTTTTATGGTTATTATTTTTATTGTAATGCATATGGTCATAATAAAATAGAATGTCAAAAAAGGGCTAAAAATTTTAGAAATAAGAAGGAAAGCCATGCAGAGTCAAGTAGAAGCCACAACTCTTTTTCTCCTCTATCAAGCATTAATGAAGAGGCCATAATATGTTACAAGTATAACAACTTTAGGCACATATCCTGATACTATAGAAGTGTGTTTGAGTTAGTTAAGAAGGACTAGAGTTTCAAGGCTCCATTCATTAAGAAGAAAGTTTAGATAGGTTCATGGCAAAAGAAACAACCTAAAAAATCTATGTTGGTATAGACAACTTTGCATGCAAGAAATGAAGAAAAGCCATGGTTCATTGACAGTGGATGTTCAAGGAACATGATAGGAGACAAAATCAATTTCATAACCTTGAATAATATCAATGGTGTTATAGTGAAATTTGGAGATAATACTACTACCAAAATTACCGAAAAAGGTACACTAAGTTTGGATAATGGTAGAACTAAAATTTCAAATGTTTTGTATGTAGAAGGTCTTAAACATAATCTGTTGAGTGTAAGCCATATGTGTGATTAGGGGTACACAATAAATTTTTATGCAGAAGGTTGTGAAATAATGAGAAAAAATTTAGATGTGTTGATTACAGATGCTCTGAGAATAGGCAATAATTTTATATGTTATCAGATAGGAAAGGTCAAAGATGTTGTTTGATGTAGATTAAATAAATTTATCTATGGCATAGGAGAAGGAGTCACATAAATTTTGACAATCTTGTTAACATCAACAAAAATTAAGCAGTCAAAAATATTCCAAAGATTACAAATCCATCTGACACGCTTTGTGAACCTTATCAGCATGGGCAGTAGGCCAGAATGTGGTTCAAAACAAAAGAGTAATCAACCATTCAGATGTTAGATCTTGTTCACACTGATCTATGTGGACCTATGAGAACTCAAAGTACTCAAGGTGAGAAATATTTTATGTTTTTTATTGATGATTTTTCACGTATGACTTGTTTAATATTTTTAAATAAAAAATTAGTAGCTTTTAGACATTTTAAAGCATTCAAAGCATTAGTTGAAAATGAAATTAGTTTGAAGATTAAGTGTCTAAGATTAGATAAAGAAGGAAAATTTATGTTAAATCAATTTATTGAGTTTTATGAAGACCTTGGAATAAAGAGACATTATTCAGTAGCCAAAACTCCACAGTAAAATGGAGTAGTTGAGTGAAGAAATAGAATAGTTCAGGAGATGGTGAGGACAATGCTAAATGAATCCAACATACTAGATTAATATTAGAGAGAGGAAGTTGATATAGTAGTGCATAATTATAATAGATCATTATTGAGATTCAATAGTGATAAGAATCATTATAAGCTATAGAAAGAAAAACCAACAACAATTGATTATTTTAGATTTTTTGGTAGAAGATGCTTCATAAAGAGAACTGATAAAAAACTTGGGAAGTTTGAATCTAGAGTAAATGAAGGTATAATTCTTAGATATTCTTGTAAAAGTAAAGCTTATAAATTTTATAACAAAAAAACCAAGAATTTTTTTGAAAGTGTAAGTTTTATGATAGAAGAAGATGGAAGAAAAAGAATTAGTGATCTAGTAGACATTCCTAAAATCATTGAAGAGGAAGATTTTAAAGAATTAGATGAAGATGAGAAGAAGGAGAAAAAGGATTCCAAAACTCGATCTAAATATATTTAGATAAATCATAATGAAAGTAACATCATCATGGCCACAAATGAAGGAATTCACACTAGAAGAATGATGGTAAGTGAATCTGAACAAGTTAAATTTCTTTTTGTTATCCAAAATTCAGCTTAGAACTTTTTCAGAAGCTAGACATGATAAGCATTGGGTTAAGGCTATGGATGAAGAATTAAATTAGATAGAAAAGAATGATACTTGGGAATTAGTGCCTAGACCAAAAGATCATAATGTGATAGAAACAAAATGGGTTTATATAAATAATTTGAATAAAAATAGAGAAGTGACCAAAAATAAAGCAAGATTAATATGTAAAGGATATGCTCAGATTGAGGGAATAGATTTTGAAGAAAATTTTATACCAGTGGCAAGGCTAGAGGGTATTAAAATGTTTCTTACATATGTAGTATTTAAAAATTTCAAAGTGTTTTAGATGGATGTCAAATCTATCTTCATAAATGAGAATCTAGAAGAAAATGTCTACATTGAGCATCCCGAGGGATTTATTCTCTCAAATATTAGTAGCCATGTATGCAGATTGAAAAAAGCACTTTATGGATTGAAATAAGCTCCTAGATTTTTGTATGCAAGACTTGATAAGTATCTATAGGATCAAGGTTTCAAGAGAGGATTTGATAATAATAATCTCTACATCAAAACAAAAGGTGAGCATCAATTGATTATTGTGGTATATGTTGATGATATAATTTTTGGAGGAAACATTGAAAAGATGATTTTTTTTTTAATAATATGCAAAAAGAATTTGAGATGTCTATGCTTGGAGAATTGTCATTTTTCTTAGGTTTATAAATATTTCAATCAGATAAAGGAATTTTTATATCTCAAAGTAAATATGCCAAGGAAATGTTGAAAAAAATTGGTTTTGAGGATTGTGCATCTGTTGGCAACCAATGTGTATAGGAAATAAAGTGAGCAAGGATGAAGATTCATCTATTATAGATCAATATTTGTATAGATCTATGCTTTTTAGTCTTTTATATTTGATAGCATTTAGGCTAGACATTATGCATGTAGTATGTATGGTTTCAAAATATCAGTCCGCTCCAAAAGATAGTCATGTTTAGTTGGTGAAGAGAATATTTAGATATATCAAGGGAACATTAGATTATGGATTATAATATTCCATGGGTAGAGATTTCACTTTGGTTGCTTAAATAAATTTAGATTGGGTAGGTTCCTTGGATGACAAAAAAATTATAAGTGGATGAGCTTTCTTCCTTGGTGATAGCTTAGTATCATGGCTAAGCAAAAAGTAAAATTTAGTATCACTTTCTAAAGCTGAAGCAGAATATATTGTAGTGGTATTATATTATACTCAAGTTCTTTGGATGAAGCAAACTTTGGAAGATATCAAGGTAAAATATGATGAACCTATTTCTATTTTTTGTGAGAACATAAGCACTATTAATATTTCAAAGAATCCAGTGATGCATTCAAGAACAAAACATATTCCCATTAGATATCACTTCTTGAGAGAGCAAGTTGTAGATCAACATGTTAAGATGGAATATATCAATACAACAGAGCAAATTTTATATATTTTCACAAAGGCACTACCAAAATACACATTTGAGTATCTGTGAGAGAAGTTGGGAGTAATTTCTTTTACTAACTGCCATTGAGGTTCAACATCAGTTGAGGGGGAGCTAAGTGTTAGCTCCAGGTAGGTCCTTTTCCATTGATGTCAAAGGTGAAAAAAATAGAAATATGTATAATTATAGGTACAGGTGTAGGAATAAGTACAAATAATAGGTATAGGTTGCTACAGTAAGAGGGAGTTACTGTATATTTTTTAAATGATAGTTTTAGTTTGAGGTTGCCATCAATGACAAAGGGGGATATTTTTGGACATATTGTCATTGATGTCAAAGGTCTAGCATTATTGGTGATAAATGCCCCATTTCATTTAATGGTGTTTTTAATATTCATATCTTTGCTAATATGTGTTAATATTTATTTAATATTAATAAATATATTTTTGGTTGCATATAAGTCAAAAGAGGGCCCATGGAAGATTAAAAGAGTCACAGGGTAAAGACAACGGAGGAATAGGATACATTTTCTCATGAAGAGTCATCTTGAAAAATTATAAGTCACCATGTGAAGATAAAAGAGGGTATGATGTATTTTTCCATAAAGGGACACTTTGAGAAATATGAAAAGTCACTAAGATAAAGACAAAAGAGGAAAAGATGCATTTACTTATGAAGGGTCACCATATGACTTTTTAAATGCAAGGATATGAAGGGTCATGCAAGTTTGACACCATTTTCCATGAGTATTGAAGGGTCACAAAGGGTAAATGCCAAAGGTTATTTGGAAAACTATAAATAAAGGCTTGAGAAGCCATTTGTAATATGCAAGAGAGTGTATGGTTTGTATTTATTTTCAAAGAGAGAAAATTAGGAGATATTGTAGAGTTATATCATTTATTGGGTAAGCAACATTGAGAGATAGTTGTGTTTTATACACAAGAGGGGTTGGTGCTCATAAGTAGTTGTTATGTTGGTGCTCGATAAATGGGTTTATGCTCCTACAAGTTAGTGCTTGCAAAATTTGTAATTTGAGTTGGTGTGAATTGATATACTTGAGATTTTTCTCTATGGTTTTTCCCACTTTGGATTTCCACATAAAAATCTACTCTCTCTCTCTCTCTCTCTCTCTCTCTTGTGTGGTGCATATTATTGTTTCGGTTTTATTACATATCTTGAATATGTGGTTAAATGGTTAAAGAAAAGGAATTAGATTAAGAAATAAGATATATAATATATTGATTCACCCCCCCCCCCTCTCAGTATATTTTGTGCTTAACATCTTACAATGGGAATCTGTGAGGCCAATGGGAATAAAGATAACTAGGAGCATTTTTATTGGTTTAAGTTAGTTTTTGATGGATAAAGTTCATCCAAAGACTAGTTTTTGATGAAAGCAAATAAGGTCATGCAGGATCAATCAATTTTACATTAGAGCTCAATCTAAAACCAAGAAGTAGACATAGTGATGCAGTCAAGTATAAAGAACATAAAGGGATGCCATTAAAGCTAAATATGGGCCTTTGGTTTGACATTTTGTATCATGCAAGATTATTTATGTGACTTTGTTCACCATTTTAAAGAGGATCCATGTATATGTAAATCCTCAATTCTTATAGAGATAAAGTGGGTCTATTTGGACCTATTATAATCAAGAGGGAGGTTATATAGTCTATAGGTTTGCATCAATGTGACAACTATAGGAAAACCAAAAATCTGAGATTGGTTTTCTGTCTATAGTATACCTATGAACATGGGGATGAGCTCAAACATGATCCAGGTTGAAAAAGAGCTATCATTTCAAAGGATGCCATGGAAGCATACACATAGACCTAAAATGGTTCCATCTCTAGGACCACCTACATGAAAGGGACCCTTCTCTCCACTTTTGCATGCCATGATGAACCAATGAAAAGTAATTAACACTAAGATAAAGCTATAACAAATTGATCTGATTGTCTTAATTGCATTGATGTCAAGACCTAGCTTATAATAACTTGATCTCACTATTTCAACCATTAGGAAACATCAAGGAAGGAATAATGTAATTGTGTAACCACTTAAATTAACTCAGATCAATCAAAAGGTCTGAATGAGCATAATTTACAAAAGTAGTTGTAACTATGGTTCAAATGGAGTTGAGATCTTTGGTTCCTCCTTGAGTACCAAAGTCTCTCTCTTTTAAGGTCTTTTCTTCTATAAATAAAGCCTTTGAACTATTGATTATCATCCCTCAGGTTAGTATGACTAGACTCTACCATAATTTGTATTTTGCACCTCTTAGAGTAATGAATAGAGTATTTTTGTAGTTGTTTACTAATCTATGCTTAGTGTGTGTGTTTGTCTAATATGCAAAAGTGGTTTGTCATCTTCCCTTTAAAGGTTTAGGTTTAACCTAAATGCTAATAAAC
Source organism: Torreya grandis (assembly GCA_037957365.1). Taxonomy (NCBI): domain Eukaryota; kingdom Viridiplantae; phylum Streptophyta; class Pinopsida; order Cupressales; family Taxaceae; genus Torreya; species Torreya grandis. Next base: position 2,155,001 of record JARHVA010000338.1, on the reverse strand, counting down.
TTTCTTGTAGTTCATCTAGATTTTTTTAAGGTTGATGTCTCAAGTGTAGAGTGGATAGTTGACTATAAGTGATTTCAATCAAGCCTTACCCTCATCACCCTCCAACCTAAGTCCATCAAACTGACCTCTAAGTGAAACACTATTGCTTGGAAATCATTATAGATATTACATTAGTTCTATTAATAATCTATTAATATGATAAGGAGTTCAATATTGAGAGTGGATCCTTGAAAATTCAATGCATCACCTCCTTTAGATTAAGTTATATTCATGTATTCTATAACTCTTTTCCTGATAACTAATTAGTTGGCATATATATAGATCATTTCAAGATACATTCAAGGAGCTAGCCCTTAAATCTAAAGGCTCATTTTCAACATACGTACACCCACATACCTAAATATGTTTCCATATTTTCCAAATATAGAAGAGGCTTGAACAACCTCTTCTAGGGTACAAGATTTGGTGACAATATTTTTGGCACACCTAGTGGGACACATTGTCTTTAAGACAACTTGTCAAGGTGAATGGTGGTCTTGAAAAACATCAAATGCAAGTTGGTGTGCTACTCAACATTTGATTACTCATTCATGGTAAATCTAGTTTAAGGCCATTTATTTTTTTATAAATGTGCCCTCACAATTCATGGTTATCACTAGGTCATCCTTTGCTAGAATAGTCAATCCTATTTAACTCACCCATTTAGCTTGAAATTCCTCTTGTAATTTAGTATCCATAGCCTAATATTCCCTTTGAAGAATGAACATATTTTGCTAGAAAGGAATAGGTTAAAGAGGCTGAAGAAATTGAAGATCTTGAAAAATAAGAAGACATGTCTATGTCTCATGCTTTCCATGCCTTCAATACTGAAAATGAAATTCAACTTCAAGTATATGATGTCATTCCTCCTAACTCCATGAAATGTGTGCCCACATTTAATGGTGAGAGTCATGTCATGCTTAGTGAGCACATTAGAGATGTTTCTAAATTTTTTAGTTTCCAAAATATTATTTGAGATAACATTACCATCAGACTCCTTGCCATGTACCTTAAAGGGAAGGCTCTTGATTGGTATAAGAACCTAGAATTTGGATGCATCACAACATGGGATTATTTTGGAGTGTTGTTTACTTCCAAATTTGGAAATGGAAGTGACCATGCCTCTCTCATACATCAACTCAACATGATAAAAATGGGATCCAAAGAAATAATGCATGACTTCAATGAAAGGTTTTAGAAGACATGGCATAGATTGCCTCCTCCCATGAGACCACCTACTATCTTTGCATTCCCTAATTACTTGAAATCCATTAGGACTAAAAATTTTACCATGATTCAATCTATGAGAGGATCCACTCTTCTTAGAGCATATGATATTGCTATAAAATCTCATAATAGTCTCATCCAAGCTGGAAGATTACCTCCTAAGGTGTCTATGCCTCCATTTTCTCATAATTATATTAATAATTTAGAAATGGCTCAAGTTCCTAATGCCAATACCAATACTAAGGTTGCTCCCAGGTAGATAGAAGATGATGCTTATTGTAAAGCAAATTTCCTAGCCTTAGAGGCTCAAAATAGGCAAGCTAATATGAAACAAGCTGCCTATAAAAATCCTTACCCCTATAAACAATAATATGGAAGAGGAAGAGGCTAATGGTATCCTAATCCCAATAGGCTTACCAATGTATATAGTCCTAACTCTACCACTAATGCAAGAGAGATGGTACTATTTCATATAAATTTGGTACAAGGAGAAGATTGACAATAAGACCAATTCATGGATACCAATGAGAATCAAGATCAAGCTCTAGTGTCTCAATGAGTAGTTACTCCCCTCCTATCAAATGAAAATGAGGTGATGATGCAAGTTAATGAGGATTGGTAACCTTAAGGAGAGACCTTCACCAATTTCCTAGTTGAATACACTTTTATGCTAAATCAAGGATCCTCTATCATATATAATACAAGGTCCAAGAGGAAGGATCTAAAAGGTGGTTGTATCATGCCCACAGGCTCATCCAATCCTCTTGGAAGACAACAAGACATATTTATAAGTGTGATAGTTCCAAAAATTTTTGCATCTCTATCAAGTCAAAATATGGTAAGGTCTGCTCCTATTCCTCAAGTCACAAGTAATTATCTTCCTATAATAACCCAAGAGAAATTAGGTATGGATTTTTTAAACATTCTAGATTATTTGAATAACACTAAAACATCCATTTCTCTTTGGGATGTTCTTCATATGCCTAGTCAAAAATAACTCCTACAAAAGCAATTAGCTACTATCCCTGCTAGTGTCTCACCCTTAAATCAAAGTCATGGCCATGTTTCTCTTGAAAATTATCCTAGTACCACTATTTAACCAACCATTATGGATTATAAACCTTTAGCATTTTACCTAACCCTCATTATAGGTGACAAGTTGGTACATAATTGCATATTTGATAGTGGAGCTTCTACTTCTATCATGCCCAAAGTTGTAGCTAACAAGTTGGGCCTAAAATATGAGCCATATAGAAAAGGGTCCTTAAATTGGATGGAATTTCAACTAAGATAGTAGGATTTATAAAGGGATTGAAGGTTATCCTGCATGATTATCCTAGTTTTCCTATCTTGCAAGACATAGTTGTGGTTGATCTTCCATCACACTTTACAATCTGCCTATCAAGGGATTTCATAGCCAATATAGGTGGTTACCTCTCAAATAACTGGTATTTATTGGCCTTTAAAACAAGGTATGGGGCCAAGGTGACAATTAAGACATAACCCATTTCAAGGTTTCATATTAAGCCTTACATTGAGACAAGTTCTAATCTGAATTGTGTGGCCCATGAAGAAAAAGACTATATTATAGATGATGGAACTTATTCCAAGCTTGAGGTTATTTTAAATTTGTTTCTTTATGAATATGACACTAATAATTATGATCAATATCCCTATGATTTTATGGATTAAACTGATGTATACATGAAGGAGTACCAATACCTCTACTTTCTAAGGAAGAGGGTGAAAATGATGAGTTGTAGAATATATTTTTTTATGGTTCAAGAAATAAATTTGGTGTAGGTGTTGGTGTTATTTTGGTCTCCCCATATAAAAAATAGTATTATGCTTCATATAGATTGCATTTTAGTTATACTGGTAATGTGGCTGAGTGTGAAGGTTTAAGTCATGGTCTTCAATGGGCAAGGAGAAAAAGAATTAGGAAATTGAAAGTATATGGAGATAATGAATTGGTTGTACATCAGGTGAGGAATGTGTTTTATTATAATAACCCTTTGATTAATACATATAGGCATATGATATGGGATTTACTTAAAGACTTCAATGCATTCAATATTCAATCAGTCCTAAGGGAGTAGAATAGTCATGATGATAGACTAGCTACCATAGGAGCCCAATTTGATACTCCAACTACCATAAAAGAGGATGGAAAATAGTCTCATATTAAGATCATTATCAGACCTTATATAATTTATAATTAAGTGTCTTGGTAATTTTTTTATATTGATAAACACATTTCATGCTTCTTGGAAAATGAGGCCGAGTTTTCTTTAAGGAATCAAAGGAGACTCCAAGAAAATTTTGGTGATCATATTGTGAAACTAAGAACCAATAAGATACCTAAGGGTTTGGTGACATTAAAAATTATATTCAATGAGAATGATCAAAATAATAAGGAGAAAGTGAGTGTCAACAAAAGAGGATAGTTATGAAAGAGTCTTGATCTTCAAGGATAAACTCCTAAATATAGGTAAGGTATGGTCCATATTGGAGAAGCAAGCATTAATTGAGCTATGTAGAGAGTTTCATGATATATTTTCTTGGTAATATAAGGACCTCAAAGGATTTTATCCTAACCTAGACACCATACTATTGAGTTGGAACATGGAGTTAAACTAGTTAGAAAAAAACAAATACCCATCAACCCCAAGGTTGAGCAACTCATGAGGTTAAAGCTTACCAAACTCCTTAAATCTAAGATAATATTTCCCATCAAGCATTCAAAATGGGTAGCTAACCTTGTTACTATTATAAATAAGAATGGGGAGATAATAATTTATGTATAATTTATAGATATTAATAGAGTGTCACTCAAATATCACTATCCTCTACCCTTAATGGAGCATATTTTGCAAATGATTTCAAGTTCTCAACATTTTTTTATTTTATATGGATATTTAGGCTATAATAAAATTTTGGTCAGTGAAGATGATCATTTAAATACATCATTCACTATTAAATTTGGGAATTTTGCTTATAGGAAGATGCCCTTTGGTCTATCCAATGCCAGTGCCACATTTCAAAGAGCAATGGGCATGGCCTTCAAAGGTTTGATCAATGAGATGTTATTGGTTTATCTAGATGATATAACAATATTTTATAAATATTCTAATGATAATATGTAACACTTGAAATGAGTGTTTGAAATATGTAGGTTGTATGGAGTATCTCTTAATCCAAAGAGTGCATCTTTGTTGTTCATGAAGGTAAGCTTTTAGGACACATCATTTACAAAGATGGTTTAACTATTGATCCTAAAATAATTGAGGATATTCTAGGCTTATAATTTCCCTTTCATAAGAAAGTTCCTCAAATTTTATTTGGTAAGATAAATTTTTTAAGGAGGTTAATACCTGGTTTCATATCTTTGGTGAAACCTATCACAACTATGCTCAGTAAGAACCAAGTCTTTTCTTGGACCAAAAAGGGAAAGAGTAGTTTTGAAGCCATAAACAAAGAAATTTAAAAATATCCTACTCTTGTGAATCCTAATTTTACTAAAGAATTTATGTTGTATTCATTTTCTAACCTTGATACTATATTAGCCATGTTGATGCAAAAAAATTATGAGGGTGTGGAACAGCCAATTACATTCTTTAGTCAAGGTTTAGAATATTATTAAGTCAAGTACACATTTGTAGATAAATATGTCCTTATTATTTTAAGGGGACTAAATAAGTTAAGAAATATGGTATTAAATAATAATATTCATGTTATGGTCTCTCATCGTAGCACCAAAGAGTTTATTTTGAGCAAAGGTATTAGTGAAAAGAGGGTAGGGTGGATCACTAAGGTAATGGAATATGATGTTGATATCAAAGTGACAAAACTAATAAGGGTTAAAGGCCTTTGTGAACGTCTAGATTCAAACCTTCATGAGTCAAAGGAATAGTCTCTAGTTAATCATGACTATTCCTAATCAACTAGTTTTTTGTCTCCACAAAGTTGGACATAAGATGTGATCATATTTATTCAAAATGGTGAGTATCCTAATAATATGATTAAGTCACAAAGGATAAATTTTATATTTCAATCTATTCCCTATTATCTTGTAGATGGTGTGATTTTTAGGAGGTACATCAATGGTGTGCTATTGAGATGCATTGATAATCACCAATTTGGATTGTTGTGAGAAAGGTTTCATGATGGGACAATAGGAGGTCATTTCTCTCTAAGAACCACAACTACCAAGATCATGAGGGATGGCTATTATTGGCCCAACCTCTTTAGGGATTGCCTTGCTTGGGTGATAAGGTGTGGATAATGTGATTTATTTATATGAAAATAGAAGCTTGTAGCTCTTCCTTTGAAGCCTATCCAAGTTAATCAACCTTTCATGTAATGGGGTCTTAATTTCATTGGCATGATAAATTCCCCATCAAGTGCTAGTCATAAATGGATACTCATAGCAATTGATTATTTTATAGGATGGATTAAGGTAATAACATTGAAGGAAGATAATGAGAATGCTATCTTGGATTTCTTTGAGAGCATCATAACAAGGTTTGGCACTCCTACTATTATTTCAGATAATGCTCTTATTTTTATGGGTGATAAGATAGCTGATTAGGCAAATAATAATGGCATATTCTTGATCAATTCATATAAATATTACCCTCAAAGTAATGGGTTGTTTGAATCCACTAAAAATAATTTGATCATAATCATTAAGATAACCCTAGAGCATAACCAAAAAACTTGGCACACCAAATTGAAGACAACCTTACAGGATGATAGGATAACTACCAAGAGGTCAATATGGAATTATCCTTTTGTTCTTATTTATGGAAGGGAAGCTAGTTTGTTTATCTCTCATATTTTACCACCTTAGAGTTATCACATCAAATAGAGTTTATTGAGAATACCCCAATGGAGGTATGATTAATAGAATTAATGGAGTTATAAGAGACTAGATATAAAGATCATCAAGCTATGGAACATCATCAAATACTAATGAAGAGGTATTTCAACAAGAAGGTAACTCTAAGATAATTTCAAGAAGGTGACATAATATTGAAATGGGATGAAGATAGAAAAAAACTAGGGAGACATACCAAATTTGATACCCTATGGAGTGGACCAAATGTCATCATCAAGTACAATCAAAGTAATACGTTTAATTTAGTAAGGGTGAATGAAGAAGAGTTTCCTATCCCTATGAATGGGATACATTTGAAACTCTACTATTGATATTCAAAGGTTAGTTTTGTAAATATTAGATTAGGTATGTGTTTCCCTTTGTTTTTGTGTTGTGTTCTAATAAGTTATCTTGAAGCACATGTGCATTTCTATTTTATTTCTTGTTCCTATTATTTTTTATTGTTTGGTGTATTATAGAGGTAGTTTTTATGTCAAGCTTGTATAGATGCAACTCCATAGTCCAATGGAAAGGATTAGGCAATTGTTCATGGAATAACAAGCATGCCACCCTTGGTAAATCACCAAAGATGTTAACCATTTTTACCTCAGGCCAAAATGGGCCAACCCCCTATAGTCAGAATCTTATATAGGGGATTTTTTATAATGTCATGGGGTATGTTGTAGCTCATTTGATATCATTTCATATGCCATTCTAATATTTGGTCATATTCCAGATTAGTATTTGTATCATTTGGTGTCATAAGAGTCATTTTATAGTCATATATGCAAGTGGCAGATTTTTATGGTGCTGAATAGTTGCAAGAACAAGTCTAGAAAAGCCTAATTTGACACTCAAGAAATATTTAAACTTTTGGATAAGTATTAAGGACATATTTATTTTGGATAAATTGTTCTACACATTATCTGCAACAAAATTCCAAAGGTATTCTTTTCTTTTGGATAAATTGTTCCACATAAAAGTTCTGACAAAAGGTACAAGGACACGAATTCTTTCAGGAAAATTGTTTCCAAAATTTGGCTAAAGCATTGATTTATTTTGGGGAAAATGTTACACAATAATTTTCCTAAAGAATAAATTATTTTGGATGAAATTTTCACATAAAAATACTAAGTACATAGATATTTCAAGAATTTTTTTCAGAATAATTTCTCTGAGGACATATTTCTTTCAAAAACATTATCTGAGATAATCTTTCTGAAGACCCATTCTTTCTGACAAAATGTCAAAAGAAAATGATCCTTTTCAAAATTTTGAAGTCATTTCTTTTGGACATTTTGTCTGATACAAAATGCCTATAGGCATCATTATTTTGGAGAAAGCATTTGAGACAGTATCTAAGAAAAAATGTCTAAGACTATATGCCGATGCAAAGCTCCAAAGGAATTAAAAGTTTTTGGAGAATTTGTTTATCCAAGCCTTCAAAATTGATACAAATAAGATCCCATAGTGCTCACAAGCTTTTAAATACATGGATCATATTGTCACAGTATTTAAAACTCATCATGACCTTGAAATATTGAATCAAAATAATTTGGGCAAGTAAAGGGACCAGACCATAATCAAGATGTCATGGAAACCAAACTAAACTAGTTCACTTGGGAATTTTATAAATATACTCAAAAAGCCTCATGTGACTATCAGACCATGTCTAATCAAGGTATTTAGTGCTAATATCATTATCTACAAGTTTCATATCTTGATAAGTCTTCTATCTCGACATCTAAGCCTTCAAATTTTAGCTTGTTGATTTTAAATAACCAAGCCATCCTACACGTCACATGGAAATGAGATGGATAGCTTGCTTGTGCTTTTATTATCTTCACTCAAAAAATTACATGAGCCAAAATCTTACAACACCATGGATTCCTTCATGCCAAGATCATATCTTGAAAGTTCCATGTCCACATGAGCTTTCTATCTCAAGTTATAAGCTTCTAAATTTGGACCTAAAACATAAGATGTTCACACTAACATCAAGTTTGAGCTCCATAAAGTAACCATTTGGGTTCAAAAGGTCCTTAAAAAGGTTCAAATTTGATCAAGATCTAATGGTATATATGATTTTGTAGGCTGACACTTGATATCCAATAGTTCACACTAAGGCCAAATGAGTCAAAAGGTCATTAGGTTAAATCCCTTTAAAGATCTATAAGTTAGACAAGATCTGATGGTGTAGATTAACTGAGCAGATATCCAATGGTGTAATCTCAAATCATAAGGAGGTGGGTCCAATCAAAATATAATGATCCATGATAAATTATACATCTTAATTTGATAGTGTGAGATGATTCAAAATGTCAAAAGAGCTCAAGGGGCCACCATGTGGCACAAACACAGAGGTTGACAAACTAACAACAAGATCTTGAGATCAATGTGTCATTGATAAGTGGCATGAGCACATTATTCATGGTAAGAAATCAATGGAATACTTTTTTTCATACCAAGGAGATCAATAGCATGCAGAAGGTCAAAAGGTCAAGATCTAACAGTGGGGATCTGCAAGACCAATGGGAATAAAGATAGCTAGGATCATTTTGATTTATCCAAGTCAGTTTTTGGTGGATAAAGTTGAGACAAAGACCAATTTTTTATGGAATTAAACAAGGTCTTATAGGGTCAATAAATTTACCATTAGAGCTTAATAAAATGCTAAGGAGTAGATATAACCATGCAGTCAAGTATAGAAAACATAAATGGATGCCATTAAATCTGAATATGGGCTTTTGGTTTGACATTTTATATCATGCAAGGTTATTTATGCGACTGTGTTTACAATATTTTTAAAGGATCCATGCATATGGTGAATCCTCAATTCTTATAGAGACAAAGTGGGTTTATTTGAACCTATTATAATCAAAAGAGGGGATGTATAGTCTATAGGTCAGCATCAATTAAAAACTATAAGAAAACTATTAATCTAAGATTGGTTTTCCATCTATAGTGGACCTATGAACATGGATATGAGCTTGAGCATGATCCATCTTAAACAAGATATAACATGTAAAAGGATGCCATGGAAGCATACACGTATACCTCAATGGTTTCATCTCTAGGACCACCTGAATGAAAGGGACCCATCTCTCCACTTTTACATGCCATGATGAACTAGTGAAGAGTAGTTAGCACCAAGATAAAGATCTAAAAATTGATCCAATTGTCCTAATTACATTGATGTTAAGATCCAACTCAGAAGAATTTGATCCCACCATTTCAACTATTAGGGAGCATCAAGGAAGGAATAATGTAATTATGCAACCATTTGAATTGACCCAGACTGATCAAAAGGTTTGAATGAGAATAGTTTGAAGAATTAGTTGTAACTATATTTTAGATGGATTTGAGCTCTTTGATTCCTCTTTGAGTGCCAAAGTCTCTCTCTTTGAAGGCCTTTTCTTATATAAATATATCATTTGAGCTATTGATTGTCATCCCTCATACTGGTACAACTAGACTCTACCATAATTTATATTATGCACCTCTTGGAGTAATGAATAGAGTATTTTTGTAGTTGTTTACTAATTTGTGCTTAGTGTGTTTATTTTTTTTATATGCAAAAGTGGTTGTCATCTTACCTTTGTAGATCTAGGTTTAACCTAAGTAATAATTAACTTTCTTACAAGTCATCTAGAGTGTCTTAAGGTTGATGTCTTAGGTGTAGAGTGGATAATTTATTGTAAGTTCTTTCAATCAAGCCTTACCCTCATCACCCTCCAACCTAAGTCCATCAAACTGACCTCTAATTGAAACATTATTACTTATAAATCACTATAGACATTGTATTATTTATATTCATAGTCTATTACTGTGTTAAGGATTTCAATCTTTAGAGTGGATCCTTGAACATTCGATGCATCACCTCCTTTAGAGTAGGTTCAATTAATGCATTATTCAAATTCTCCCCATAATTAATCAGTTGGTATAGATAAGAGCATTTCAAGATACATTCAGGGAGATAGCCCTTAAATTTAGAGGCTCATTTCCAATATAGGTACAACCACATACCTATAAATGTTCCCATGTTACCCAAATCTAGAAGAGGCTTGAACACCCTCTTCTATGGTGAAATATTTGGTGACAACATTTACCATGGGTGGAATACAACCAGAGCATCATAAATAATTGGTATGAGGTATACTCTAAACAAAGTCCTGACATCATGGGTGACTAACCCAAAGGAAGTTGTGTTTATGAATGACATAGGGGACCTACCTATCCAATAATTCAAGAAAGGAGTAAATATTAGCTTGGATTTAATAAATAAAGTATTTGGTAATGCACATATTAGTTATATAGACATGAGGACTATTCCTCTTCTACAACTAATCTTAGAGGATTAACAAATTCCCCCACTTGGGGATATTATTAGAGAGAATATAGTCACTACTATGAATGACACTTGCAATAATAGGGATCCATTCTACATGATGAGATATTTATTATATTTTATCTATGAAACTATGTAATTAGGTTCAAATACATGTTCCCCTGAATGGCAGGAGGTTGTACCCTAATCATTTTCTACACTACACATTCACCATTTTAGGCATAATATCAAGATAATTACAAACAAATTTTATCCACCTATTTAAAAATCTATCACTAATTATGAGATACCAAGGATCCCTTGAGAAGTCATAATGGCATTGAAAAACATGGGAAGTTTTTAGCTTTACCTGAATATCATGATCATCTGAGTGGAAGGGGTGATGGTAGATCCCCTCAGGCTACTGAGATATGTGCCAATTAAGTTAGTATAGGAAGAGATGGCCTATCAACTACTCCATGTAGTTTATGGAATCTTCAAGAGGAAAAATAATATAGTCCCCCATAAAACACCTTTTAAGCTAGGGAAGACCAAGATAATGAAATTACAGGACATTATAGTAGATGTAAGGCATAAAGACTCATACCTATTACCTATAGATAGTTTTATGTCATGGTACCCAAACAATGTCATTGCTAGACACCTACTCAAGTTCCAAAAGGATGTGGCATTAAAATATAAGCATCAGGAGGAGGTGCATGAATGAATATACCTGGATGCAATGAATGATGAGGTAGTCATCAAAAATGCTACTAGAGCTAGAATTAAGGCTTGATAAGGAAATGAAAAAGGAAGAAATCATAAGGCCTCAACCATCACTAACCCCTAAAAATATGTTTGATGTAGACTATGATGCTAGACAAAAAGAATAAGAAGAGGATAGAATTCCTCTCATCAAGAGTAGAGCAAGCCACTCCAAGTGGACAAAGCTTACCTCTAAGCCCTGATCAAGGAGAATTAAGTAGCCAACCAAATCCTTTTCAAGGTCTTAAAATTGTATCTATATCTACTAAGGAAGTTTCCACATAAATATTGGATCAGTTGGATCCCAATACATTGATATTGAGGAAGAGTGGAAAGGAATTAAGTTCTCAATGGAAGAATTACATGCACTAGCTGGGAGAAATGTTGAAAATGTTTACACAAGGAAGAAGTCTCTCAGGGAAACCATAAGAGGAGTAGCTCCTCCTCCATCAAATCCCCAAACCCCCATTATAAGTAATAAACCATTGCCTTCTTTCCCATTTATTAGCAAATTTACTACTTTCCCTACTTCTATTGTTACTACTCCCATGTTCACATCCCCTACCACTACTTCCTTTGGAAGCACCATTCCCCACTTCATCTCCCATTCCACTATCAAAATTCCACCTCCATCAAGCTCTTAGAGCACTAGTACTAGATAGGTTATGGGTTCTAATCCTTCTTAGGCAACCACCTCTAGTGCATCACTTTCCCTTAGCTCCCCTGTATCCACCAAGCCATTTTGACCCATCTTAAAGATATCCCCCTTCCACAAGCCACTCAACCTCACCAAAACTAATAAAATGATTGGGCCTTAAATGTTGTCTTCATTAATTCTTAACATGGGCCCCACTAAATCAATATTTATCTCATTTGGGCAATTGGACCCAACCAATTTATTCATCCCTACAATAGCTTTGGCCTCATATTCTACCTAGGCACTCTCATTACATCAACCTCTCATATAGCCACCATTTATAGCCACAAAAAATTAGGTAAGAGACATGATGTAGACAATAAGGTATGGGAGGCCTTAGGTAAGATAAACTACAACCCAAATTGGCATGAGGTTTGATGCTGACACTGGCACCATGAAAATGGTGGTTAGAAGATAAGAGGAACATCCAAAATCAAGCTCTGTAGTGATTCAGGAAAGTGAAGAGCCCCTCTTCACCTTGACAAAAAAATAAGGATAACTCTAAAGAGGCACAAGAATATGTAGAGGACCCTATATCCTTAGTGCAAGCATAGGCAGAGTCTACTATTGCCTTGATGAAGGGGATGTAGTGAGAACTAAAAAGGCTAAAATAGAAAGCACTACCCCTTATGCCAGAGGGAATTTTAAGTTCAATAATTAACACTATCATTGATGTATTATACTTGTATAAAGTGATGAAAAATAGGCAAGAATATGAGATCAAGTAAGCCAAAGTGGTCATTAAACTTGAACAAAATATTACACTTGATAACACTAAGTTGGAAAACTTGGCAAGAGTGGTAAGAAGCAATAAGTTTCATAGCCTCAAGGTTATGCCTCTTGAATACATTATCCTTGCATAGACCATCCTCATGAATATGAGGAGGATTTTTAATTCATGGTTGGATTAGCTTAAGGATACAAATACATCATTTAAAAAATTGAATTCAAGATTGCCTTGCTGCTAAAAGATGCCATGATCACTAGGGTGACCAAGTCTGATGACACCCTCATGGATGAGCAAGAGTTTAGAGAACAAATGCATTTTTTTGCTCAATTATATTAGGATGTGTCTAGTGCAAATAATTATATATAATTAATAAACATTATGGAATTTTTCAATCAAAGTCTGGATAAGGCAAATGTAATTGAGGAAGCATAAGGAAAATACTCATAAAGCATGGTAGGATCATCCAGGAAATAATGGACTTATTTAGGCCCATGATCCTGGACATCTCTTAGATAGACCAAGACTACCAGGTATGTGTAGAGGTTTAGACTAAATAAGAAACTAAAAATAATAAAAGACAACAACAACAACAACAACAATAACATGCTAGCCAACATCCCCCTTTAGGACCATCAGGAATATTAAATTATGCTTTATAATTTTGAATTAAGAATATTCCATTTTAATTTGGTAGTTTAAGCCACCCGAATGTATTTACACACCATTTGTGGGCCCATTTAGAATTGTCTTAAGAAATTTGAAGCTTATAACTAGGGGTCTTCCCCTCATTTGTAAAATAGAAAATAGTTGTTACAAAAATTAATGCAAGGAGCCAAAGAATTTGAGAGTCTATTTATAATGTTGTTTTGTGTGTTTTGTAATTTATGAATTCTCATGCTTTAGATGTCTAATAGTTTTTTATCTACAAGCTAATTTGGAAATTACATTTTATATATGCATCTATTAGTTTGAGCTTAATTCTAGCTAAAAAATTTGATGGTATACATGCTCTATTTTCTTCTCATTTATAACTAAATGTGCTATGTAATTTACTATGAGTAAGTAAGTTTATGCAAAGTATGTTGTTAGACATATGAATTTTCCTTCCTATGAAGCTTAAAATACATTTATTTAGCTTTGATATTTATGATGGAGTTGGTAGATGCTATTTTTATGTGTTTTTCCATAGATGCTAGTAGAATTGTTATATTTAATCATCTTAAGAACATATTCTTTTCTACCATACCCTACTCACTCTTGAATCCACCCATGAATCAATCTAAGTCAGATCATACTATAAATATCCATTATTTTTTATATTTTGGGTAATAATTGGAAAATATTAAGATGATTCATAAAGATTAGCAAAAAAATTATCACTACATAAATATATATTGTCCCTATAATAGGGTCTACTTGCAGACTTTCATAGGGGTGACCATATCTCTATTATTTCTATTATTCCTAAGAATAGTTTCATAAATAACTCAAGCCCCAATTCTTCTAGGACTTAAAATTGAGTTTCTCACTTTCTCCTTGTTCCATAGTGACACAGGGAGCATAATACATGCATCAACACTTCTTGCTTTGCTTTCTTGTTATGTCCTTTCTCACTTTTTTGATTTACTTTCTTATTGTGTTCTTTTTCACTTTCTTGCTTTGCTTTCATGTCATGTTCTTTCTTACTTGCTACTTACTTTTTGTTTTGTATTGTGTGTTATAGCTTAGTAATAGGCCATTTGGATAAGAATTCATTGGCTCAATTTATGTTAATTGGATCCTTAAATTGGAAGAAGGGATTGCTGGTTTTAAACATTGGTCATTCGAAGTCTAGAAACCTCTAACAGTGTTCCAATTCAGAAAATTTGGGTAGGGTTCATGAGAAGTTAGTTTTATCATGAAAATAATAATTTATTTTAAGGATGTAATATAGTTCAAATGAATAGGCATTTACTTGAATGAGTGTTGGAAATCTATGTAGGCCATCATACTATCACTTAAATTCACCAAATAAAATGCTAGGGTAGGACTTGATATCTAAAAGTGAGTTACATCCATACTGCATCTTGACAAAACCTTAAACCTCACTAATTCTAGTTCCTAACCATTCTAGTTTATGAATACATGTATATATTGAAAAAATGGTACACCAATGAAGTGAAATCATAAACTACCTTCATATTCCATGAATGGTGATTTAGGCAATCTCTATAGGGGTTGTTGTGTAGACTAATTACCTAGTAAATACCAGATTCTTGAGTCCAATTAACATTAATTATCAACCTAGGGTGTGTATGATTTTCAAGGATGTTAGTGCTTTATATGCATTATTGATTCATAAATCAACTTGCTTTACTAGTTATAGTATAATGAACTTATGTTGAATTTACCAGATAGTTATACTAAGAAACTATTATGACAAAAATACTTCACACTTATAAATCACACATGCATCACATTTTATATAATTATATTAATAATCAAATCTACTTACACACTCTTAACTAAGGAGGGTTAGGATCTTCACTACAACTCCTTCTGAGGGGGGTCTTCCTCAATCAGAACTGAGTTCCAATCCTTCTTTGAGATATTTTCAAAAGCTTATTATAGAATCAAATTTATCATTACTCAAATATATAGTAATTAAAGATTGATATAGAAGATTACAATGCAATGACTTCTATAGTTATATTAACTATCCAATCTTCAATTTCAACTCACTACTTCCTAATTTGATCTAGGTTCTACCATCAAATACAGAAGGTAGTTTATTAACTTCTAACCAAAGACACCAAACTATGAAAAATAAAAATACTTTAAAAAATACCCCAATCAACCTTAAAGTGTTTAGTAACCAAAATTACTTATTTTAGGCTTGACTGGGTTAAGGACAAGGTACACTATTTTATTGTTTTAATTTTTTTTTGTTTCCTTCTCATTGTCCTTATCTTTCTCAACTTTGGTAGCACATCCAAATTTCCTTACATGTAGGGAATCCATACATATCTATGGTCCTTTTTAATCATCCATTTAGTTCCCAAGATAGTTGGATGTATCCTTAAGATATGATGATAATAATAGCTCTATTTTGTATAGTGGCTATGAGCAACCTATAGGTGAAGCCTACAGTTGTTATAGGTACTCTACAATGGCTATGTAAAATCTATAGGTGAAGCCTATAGTTTTTGTAAACAATCTATAGTGGTTATGGGTAGCCTGTAGGTGGAGCCTATAGTTGTTGTGGGCAATCTGTAAGTGTTGTGCCCAAACAAGATCCTACAACCTTACATTATCCTTCAAATGCTTGTTAATTAAAGTTACACAAGTATAATATAATCAAGAAAAAAACATAAATAATTCATAACATAACATATACATCAATGCACACACAAAATCATAAATTCATTCATTTATAGAGTCATAAATGGTTGTGAGTATTTACATAGGAAAAGATATATACTAGGTATGGATGAGGCTTATAAAATAGAAAAATTGGTGGCCTCATCACACCCCCCTAATTAAGCTCTTACTCATCCTCAAGTAAGCCTTGGTTGTATTTGGAAACCATATTTTTTTTTGAAATATAGGGGCTTAGTGCAGCCTAACCCTTCAAATATGTATAAACCTTTAGCATCATCAATGTCTTTCCATCTTTTCTTCTTAGCCTTTCTATCAGCTAGGACCTTTTCCTCTTAGTCAAGAATTGAGTACAAAAATGAAAGAGTTTGAAACATCAATCCCAACCATTTTAACCTTCTCCTCCTAACAAGCTCAATGTACATGTATACTCTATGGATGACCTCTCTAAGGTTTTGAGGGGAGTAAGGTTCCTTTCTTTTTAAGGCATCAAAGAGTTTTATCCATCTTTGGAAACAAGAAAGAAATTTTTTCTTGCCATCTCCCTCTATAAGACTCAAATAATGATTTTAAACTTCTACCTATTTTTTGATAACCCATGCTTGTGGAGTACTTGAGTTAATGAAGGAGATCCATTCTTCTATTACAACATCTAGATTACTTGATTCACCCTTGATCATCAGGGTATCTTCTTTTTCTTTTTCTTGATATTCTTCCACTTATTTATTTCTTCCTATTTCATTAAGAACATATGAATAAAATGCATTTAGCTGGACATCCCCTAGGTAGATGTTTGGATTCCAATATGCATTACTGGGTACAACATATTGGTGGATGTAAAAATCACTTAATTGAGCTTGGAGGTTAGGATAAACATGTCTATATACTTTGAAGAAAGATTTAGGGTCACAAACCATGTAAGACTAATAATTATATATCCTATCATATCTAAATTTAAGCCATATCTCTTCTAAGTAGACAATATACACCCTAGAAGGTGATCTATGCCCCATTAATAGTTTAGTGGTTTCATGCATTTTATCAATCTTTTCCTTCAGACACTTGATCTTGGTTTTAGCTATTTCTAGTTTTTCTTTCAAGTCTACTTGCTATTATCATATTTCAACATATAATTTAAATATGTGTACTAACTTCTTGTAGTGAGTTTCATCATCACCAAATTGTTCCTTAAGAAAATGCAGGAGGTCATTAGTTTCTACAAGTGTGGTAGCTGAAAGATCTACATCAATAACTTATCCTTATGTAGGTGTTTTTGTAGTGGGCAATGAAAGATGAAATATATTTTAGAAGGGTACCAAAGCTAGAGCATAATATATTGTAGGTGCTTCTATGGCCAAGGTAGATGAATTTATTATAGGTTCCTCTAGAGAAGCTGTTGTAGGTTCCTCCAATAACCTTTTTCTATCCATAGAAGGTTATACAAATTATGCTACCCCTATAAGTGTTTCAATGCCTCTTTTACCTTTCAATTATGTTATCTCATTCTTCAACCTATATATTTATTTCATATCTTGTTCCAATATTTATAACTCTTTGGCATGAGGAAATATCTCTTGTTCTTTTTTTTTTCATAAAATCTTCTTCAATCAATTCCTCTTATACTACAAGTCGATCTACCATTCTCAATTCTTCTTATGTATACCCAATGTGTCTAAGGAGATTAATGTCTTCCTTAGTGAATCTAGATGGTTGGGATGACTATTCTTCTTCTTCCTTGGTATATTCCTCATCAGTAGACCATTCTTTAATTCAAACCCATTAGGGGTCTTCTAAAACCTAGGGTCTTTCTTTGGCTTTTCATCCTCACTGATGTCTATGGGTGAGGAGGCTATAGTTGTCTTTTATTTCTTAATTATTTGAGATCTCCTAGGAAGAGGTCTCCTTCTTCTTGATACAGTGGGTTTATTTTATTTAGTTTTCATCTTCCTTTTAAGAGGGGTGGCTGATGGAACTTGTTCTTCTTGTGTAGTAGTTGATGGAAGAACTTCCTCTTGTCCTGAAGGAGCTATGGTGGAAGAATCAATCTATGGCAAGGATATATTGGGAGAAGGAATATGCTATTGTGGACTTCCCTCTTCTATGTCAGAAGGAGGTAGGACTAGTTTCCTTCTCTTTCTTTTACCCATAATAATTTTAGATGGACCCTCAGTAGTTATGGGCTGGCCAGTAGCACTAGTGCCCGCAACATCTTCTTATATATTTTGTTAGGCATACTCCTCAATGGATTAATTCTCATTATTACCCTCTTCTTACTAAGGTTCATTATTCCCTAGGGATAAAAACCATTCCCAACTTAGATCAGGTCTGATAGAGATTTTTAATTATCAATAATATTAGGGAATGATGGGATAAGGCTTTTTTAATACCCTTTTGGTACTCTTTAGACATCCTTTTTAGAATGTTCCATAGGTGATTGGGAACATTAATGGTTCTCTCATACCTTAAATTATTTATAAATTTAAAATAAAGAGTATAAATTAGGGAATACCTTCCTTCATAGGTCATATATCTGATGATGTATGAGGCTATTTCCCTCCAGGCTATAGGTAAGCTAAGTCTCTCCACACCACCTTTTTTTAGTACTAATCTTTCATCTCCATGACAAAAATATTGTCTAGCTTCTTAACCATTAGGTTTGTCTTGCCAATTCTCTCTTATACTTGGTAGCCTAGCTACCTGGCTCACCAGTTCTTCAGTGATTGGGAATGTGATGCCATGTACAGTAGCTTGGTCTCCAGTAAAGGATCCTATAAATTCAATTGCAAGGGGTTATGATAAATGCTATAATTTCTCAAAATAAGTGGTCTAACCATCTCTATTGAAGACAACCCAACTGGCTTGGTCTCTTTGAAGTTTTCTATGATTCGTGGGTTCTCTCCTTACAACTAACCCTCCTATTATGTTAAGTTTAGCTTTTATGTCAATTCTTTCAACTAGTAATTGGCAATACACTTTGTTTGGCTTATAAAAATTTGCCTATAGAAAAGTAGGGTTTGTTTAATAATAATAGTTTATGGTTAAAAGTTGTAAGGTTACAAGTTATGGCATGCTTCAACTTTGTATGAATGGTTGTACTTATAAGGGAAAGCAATGAAATTAATTATTTTACCTATAGGGTATTATGGATTCATTATGGCATCTAATCCCACATGTGTGGATCCTATATTACATGGTGTTATCACTTGTAAATTCTCCCCCCATGTGTGCCATCACATGTCCTCAAGTGACATAGAGTGAATAGGATGGAAGGGATAGAATGGAGTCATAATGAGGAATATAAGTGTGGGTTGGGACATCATCATGTGGGTTTAAGTGTGAGTTTAGGGGTATTAATAAATGGCATGTTTCATGATTTAACATGATTTTTAATATCATACATGTTATATTAAAATAATAAATGCTTTTCAATGATCAAAACATACGACATACCTTTTTAATAGTTTACCAAGGGTTACATCGAGGATTTGCATGTAAGTGTTTGTATGTGAGTGATTGATGAAATGCAATGATTATGCTTATAGTTGTAATTGGAATGAAGTGGGCCCCTTTAGAGTAATTATGAGATCATAAGATGTTAGACTTCTATGGTGACCTCAACTCATCTACATGTGATTCATGACACTAGAATAGGGGTCTTAATCTTGGATGAGAGATTATTGCTCTCCTACCATAAGGTGGTTATTACAGAGCTAGGTGATCTAAGTCATGTACTACATGAACATGGAAGAGGGTAGTTGAAGGTGTTATTACTTTATGATCTACCTTTGCATGAGCTTGCATGATTTGCCTTTATGCTATCTTATTACCTATGGATTCTACGTAGTGACTTTGCCTTGTTATTCAGGGGCAAGCTTAAGAAAAGTTTTGAATTTTATACTATAATCCTCTTTCATTCATCCTCTAACTAGTTTGGTGTCTTCTTTGTATGATCAAAATCTCATAGCCAAGGTCGTAGCTTAGAGTTTGAGAAGAACTATCCTTCATGTGTTTAGAGAGATGTTAGGGTATGTCTATAGCACCCAGAGATGGTACCCATAACAACTACAAGGTTGTGCCTAGCTATGGAAAAAGTGCTTGTAGTATATATAGAAGAGCCCATAACAATTAAAGGAGGTGTTTGTAGTAGCTAAAACATAGCCCTTGGAAACTAGAGGAAGATGAATAGTTTACTTAAAATTATTGTTTATTTTTTGTTTTTATTTTTACCCCTAAATAGCCAGTAAGCTAGTTTTTTATTTAGGCTCATTTTATAGTTTAGGGTAGACAATAGGCTGGTTTTTTACCCAAACACTATCAATAATTCCCAAAAAGGGTTTTTTATTATTTGATTTTATTTTTAAATTTAATTGCTACCTATATTGGAATGTTTCTTTTAGGTCCTTACCAAATTAGCAATGAGGGTGACTGGTCAAGGACCAAGTGAAGGTCGTAGT
Source organism: Torreya grandis (assembly GCA_037957365.1). Taxonomy (NCBI): domain Eukaryota; kingdom Viridiplantae; phylum Streptophyta; class Pinopsida; order Cupressales; family Taxaceae; genus Torreya; species Torreya grandis. The sequence continues at coordinate 2,134,526 of JARHVA010000338.1, read as the reverse complement.
CTTCATGCGAGTGGAGGGCTAGGATATCCTCCTCTCCTTCTTCATTTGTGTGTTGGTTGGTTCTCCCTTTATCTGGTGAGACATCATGTTGATTCAGCACATCATTATATCCATTTTTTAATTATGTATGTATGTGCTTGGAAAAATCTTCTTGAGTGAGTGTATTTTTGTATAACTTTAGTCTATGGCCATTGAATAGTAGATGGAATCTTACTAGATCAATGGTTTGGATTTGCACTGCCCTATTTTCATAAACATGCTCAATCTCAAATGGACCAAGCCATCTATTATGGAGTTTTCCCTTATGATCCTTGTTTTTTAAATCAAAAAGAAGAGCCCAATCTCCTAAATCGAATTGTTTGGTCTTAATGTAGCTATCATGCTAACTAATCTAATGGTACTATACAAGTTATGTGTTATACAATGCTTGTTGTTTGTATTCATCTAAGGCATTCAGTTGCATAAGCCTTTCTTTCTATACTTTAGATATATCCATCCCAAGTAATAATATCATCCATAAGGTTTTATGCTCAAATTCTATTGACAAGATAGGTTTCTTTCCATAGACCACCTCATATGGAATGAATCCTGTAGTAGTCTTCCACATGATTTTATAAGCCCAAATAGCTTCAAGAAGTCTAGCTTCCTAATCCTAAAAGGATATACTAACAGTGTTGGTCAAAATATTTTCTAACTCCCTGTTGGTGACTTCCACTTATCCATTAGACTATGAATGATATGGAATTGATTGTTTATGCCTAATCTCATATTGTTGGACCAAATCAATAATTAAACAAACAATTAATTGGATTCCTTGATCAGTCACTATTTATCATGGCACACCATATCTTGTGAATATTTCTTCATAGAATAAAGCTGCCACATTCTCATCCCTAGCATGTGTAAGATCCTTGACTTCCACCCATTTAGTGACATAGTCAGTACATACAAGGATGTATTATTTGTTGTTGAATTTTGGATCAAAAAGTCTTAAAAAGTCTAGGCCTCATTTTTCAAATGGTTCAAGCACCATTTAAAGATGTAAAGGCATCTCATCTGAACACGTAGGTCTCCCCATACACTAATATCTATCATAATGAACAATATACCTTATTGCATCTTTATAGAGTGAGGGTCAATAATATCCTATATTCAATATTTTTAATATTGTACACTTGGCTATAAATTACCCTCCACAATTTTCATCATGATAGGCTTTGAGGATATCTGAAACTTCATCTTCTCTAAGACATCTTCTGATGATGGAGTTAGGCCCAATATAGAAAATAAATATGGACATCCATGAATACCTATGACTTTTCTAAATCAAATCTCTTCTTTGTTTAGGGAGGAAGTGTTATGGGAGTAACCTTATGGTAAGGTAGTTAGTAATATCAGCATACCAAGGTGTGGTAAGGGTGAGGGAGAACAAGTGCTCATCTAGAAATGAGTCATACATTATGGTATCTTCTTCAGGGGATTGTAGGCATGATAAAAAATCAGCCATGATATTATTCCTACCAAGCTTATCTATAATGGTGATATCAAATTCTTGTAATAAGAGCAACCATCATATCACTCTAGCTAGGATAACTTGTTTGTTCATAAGGTACCGAAAGGTTGATGGTCTGTATGAATAAAGACTTGATACCCTATGATGTAGTGATAGAACTTGTTGATAGCATAGACTACTACCAAGAATTCTTTTTTTATGATTGTGTAATTTAATTTTGCTGCCTATAGGTTCTTGCTTATAAAATATATAACATAATTGAGTGCTCACTATTTTTGGCCCAACATAGCTTCATCTATGGAAATGAAGCTTCCAATAAGGACCATGCAGAACAGGGGTGGTGGCCAATAATTCCTTTAATTGTTTAAAGGTTGTATCATAGGCAAGAGTCCAAATGAATTCAAAATCTTTAGTCAAGAGAGTGAATAACGATGCTTCTAATTTGCTGAAAATATTGATAAATCTCATGTAGTAACTAGCATGTCCTAAAAAACTCCTGACATCTTTATGTTTCTAAAGAACAGGGAGATTTTTTATGATGTTGATTTTTGTAGGGTCAATATTAATTCCTTTAGTAGATACATGATGGCTTAAGATAATGCCTTCCATTATAATCATGTAGCATTTCTTATGACTTAAAGATAAATGGTGCTCCTAATAATGTTGTAGCACTTTTTCCAAGTTGATCAGGCACTCATCAAAGGTTTCTCCATAAATAATGAAACCATCCATATAAACTTCTACACATTCAATTGTCATATTTGTAAAGATACTCAAGACAACCCTTTAGAATATTTTAGGAGCATTACATAGCCCAAAAGGTAATACAACATAAGCATAAGTACCATAGGGAAAAGTGAAGGTGGTCTTCTCTTGGTCCTTAAGAGTAATGTTAATCTAGTTATAACCACTAAAACTATCTAGAAAGGCAAAATATTTCTTCTCTACTAGTGTGTCCAACACCTGATCAATGAAGGGTAGATGAAAATGATCCTTTCTATTTGCTATATTAAGTTTATTTTAATCTATACATACACACCATTCTCTTTTTTTCTTTGATACAATTACCAAAGGTGAAATCCATTCACTATCTGAGATGGAGTATATAAATCTAGTGGTCAGTAGTTTTTGTAATTCCACTTTGACTATTTCTCTAAGAGCTAGATTAATCCTATGTTGTGGTTGTTTGATTGGTTGACATTCTTCTTTGATATAGATATGATGTGTGCATGTTTATGGGTTAATTATATGCATGTCCTCATAATCCTATACAAAAACACATTGGTTTGCATGCAACATGCTGATTAGACATGTTTCCTCATTTGAATCCAACTTGTTATTAATAATCAATCTTTTTCTTAGAGAGATTTAAATTTTCCATGAGAGTTATTTCATTATTTCTATATTGCTAATGAATCTAGTTTGGCTACAACTATGAGGCAACAACTGGTGGAATATTTCCTATACAGATGCATCAGATTTATTTGCTTTCTAAAATTTATAAAATGGGCACTCAACACATTACAAGTGTTTGAGAGATATAGATTAAGTTTGGTAATTATTCTAGATAATTTTGGAGAGAATTGTATCATCTTCTTGATCAACCAAGGTACATGCATGGTCTATGGTGAATACAATAATCCAAGGAGGTTGCTCTGCCCATCTTCTTTAGTCCATAATGTATGCTCTAGTGTCAATGTTGGTTGTGTTGGGGGATATAGGACCAACTTCTTAGTGTGGATGTCATTAGATATCAACATGTCACCTGATCTATAGCTAATGAAGGCATCAGCTATGGCAAGCCAAGGACATCCTAAAATAAGAAGATATCCACCCAAATTGGACTTAGGCTACAACATAATAAAATATATAGGATACTCCCAAGAATCTATAGTAATGACAAGATCTTCAATGATTCCTTCCAATCTAACTATAGACTTTTTATCCATTTATAGCATTATATATGTAGGATAAATATTATTCAACTATAGTTTATGCATGGTTTCCTTTTTCATTACATTTATTGTAGCCTCTAAGTCTATCAATGTATTATACAACTATTGATCATGGATCTGAACTGTTACTACAAGGCATCCTAGATCTAAATATTTTTTTGGTAGGATGTTTCTTAGTATAAGGTCTACCAACTGGCCAATCACATGCACTGTATTGGGATTTTTCTTCTTCCTTCCAAGTTTACGTAGACATAAGTCTCTAAAAACTTTGGAATATATGGGCACATCCTTGATGGCCTAGAAGAGGTGAATTTTAACATAGAGTTTTTTGAGCTATCTTATAAAATTAAATTTAAGCTCAATTACATGATGTCAAAGGGTAAGACATTCTAGAAATGGTGGGGTTATTTTATCAATAGATTTATTTTCTAGTTTAAAGAGTTCTTGTGGTGGTGAGGATGGGTTAGCATGATCTTTTAGAGTTTCTTGATCTGAATCCATTATTATGGATGGGGCTAGAGGTGGTAAAAATTTCCTTAAATGTAGATAAAATTCACTGATATTCACCACATATGCTGGGTACTAGATAGGTTCAATACTAAATGTTGGTTGAACCAACTTATTTTCAAGGTTCTACATGGATTGGGTAAGGAATTGATTAGGCTTGGGTGCAACTTCTGTATTGGGCATAAGAGTAGGAGGTTGTTGTTTCTATTATGGAGGAAATCATCCTTGATGGTTTCCCCATGGCTATTTGGGTCTCTAAGATTATTGTCACTGGTTTGTAAAGGATGAGCCTTGGAGTGGTTTCCAAGCTTGTGTCCAAGGTGGGGATGCATTTTATGGAGGTTGTTAGGAGGTGGTGGGGTAGCTTGTCTGATGTGGATGCCAACTAGAATTAAGAGGTGGGGATGCATTTTGTGGAGGTTTTCAGGAGGTGGTGGGGTAGCTTATTTGAGGTAGCTACCGGCTATAATTAGGAGGTAGGAAATTCATCCATGGACTAGTCCAGTTGGGAGTAGTATTTGAGAATTATGAGTTAAAGGAGGTATAATTTGTAAAAGGTGGATTTTGTCCCATTCCTGGATAAGATGGTCATTGAACCCATGGATTTATTTGTGCAACATAAAAACTTGGTCTCCATCTCTTCCTATAGCATGCATCTCTACTATTTTTGGTTATTCAGCTATGATGTTAGCTACTTTAGCCCAAACCTTGTGACACTTACAATCTATCTTCTTCCTCTTATAATCTAGACAATAGATAGTCAAAGTTTAATCCAAAGATACTTGCTTTTGCCTTGAGTGAAGGTTATCCAGTTGGGTGGTCAAATGACTAATGATATACTATTTCATGTTTTGTAATAGGTTACTAACTTTAGATTTTGATAGGCCACTTACAACTCTCAGTAGAAGCTTGCTGCCCCTAACTTTGTTTATGGCAGACTTGGAATAGTTCTTGCTCAATTCCTTGATGTCTGTAAATGGTAGATGGGAGATATCTCCCCCACTCATTAGGTCCAAGGTTTCTAAATAGTTTTCTTAGACTGCTTTCATGAAGATGAGTTTTAGAGGTTCTTCTCCTAGTGCACTTTACTTGAATTAATGTACATTGAACATAAACTGTTCAACATAGTCTTCCAAAGATTCATCCCCTTCTTGAGTCATCCTAAAGATGTCATTTCTTCTATAACTTCTTCCTCATCCATATTCATGATACTTAGCTAGAAATATATTTTTCATATCCTCCCAAGTCAGGAATGAATTAATACCTAGTCACATGAACCAATGAAGTGTTGAGTTTGTGAGGGTGGCTAAAAAAAGTTTAAATTTTTGTGCATCCTACATATAGTTATAAATTATATAGAGGATATCAAATTTGAACAAAAAGGTGTTCAACTCTTTTGATAATGTACCTATGAAATTAGGTAAGGTTGAGGGTGGGATATTTTTCATTTATGTTACACCTATTACATATGGAATAGGAGATTCAAAATTAACTATGTTTGGAGTCATGTTGTCATCCAAAAAATCTCCTCTATTCATGATGGATTTTCTTGTGATATGGATATGCAAATTACTCAGGATCACATCTTCAAATTATATATCAGTCCCTTCATTAGTATGATAGTAAATGTTTATCTATTGCTCTATAGTGTTTTTTATTGATGATAAATTTGAAGATTCTCCTGAGCTTTCTTAGATTTGTTCAATAAATCCTTGACAGAATACTATTTTGATGCTACTTTTTGGAGTGTTTGGTTCATGAAGTTCTTCTCCTTCATTTCTCCTTACCAACTTAGCTAATGCTTCTTCTACTTCTATTTCTTTTTTCAAAGCCAATAGTAATTCTTCTATAAGCTTCTTGCTTTGGTTTATAGTGTTTCTTTCTTCAAGAGTCCTCTGGCTTATGGTGTATTTTTCAACAAGATTCTTAGTTGTTATGGGTTATTGTGGTTCTTTCTCGGTATCAACTTGTGACTTATTTGACAAGAATCTCTCTCAAAAATATTTTTTCTATCTGCATAAACATTGTACTACACCTTTCAGCTGACATGTTCCTTCTTTCATAGGATTAGTGTCTTTTTGTTTTTTGAGTGTTCTAAGGGGTTGTTTCAGAATAAGAAAAAATTATAATAAAGGAGTGTGAAAATCAAAATAACTAGAACTAAAATTTTACTTATAGAAAATAGTAAAGTTATCTATTGAAAGTGAGAAAATTACTCCAAGAAGTACAAAATGAAATAAGAAAAATTATCCTAGAAAATAGGAAATGAAAGTAGGAAAATTATCCTAGAAAACAAGAAATAAAAGTAGGAAAATTATCCTATAAAATAAGACATGAAAGTAGGAAAATTATCCTAAAAATAGGAAATGAAAGCAATAAAATTAAAGGCACACTTTACATAAAATAAATCCTAAAAACATGAACTAAGTAAATTATAAGATCTCAAAGAGACATTTAAGGCTATGCACCATTTACTTTCAGAAACTTAGACATCTGGCATAAGACACCATAGTCCCTCACTCAACTTACTTAGTTAGAACTATATGTCCATGAACTTAGACATATGACATAAGACACTATAGTGTCCTCACTTAAATTTACCAACTGGGTAGAATAGTAAATTAACCAATCTTAAAAAAATAATGATTAATTTTAGAAAACAATAATTGACACCCTCCCCAGAAATAGTGCCAAAATATTGTGCAAAATAATTACCTAGTGACTACCAGATTCTTGAGTCTAATTAACATTAATTATCAACCTAGGGTGTGTACACTTTTTAAATATGTCAACACTATATATGCATTATAGATTCATAAATCAGCTTGCTTTACTAGTTTCAGTACAATAAACTTATGTTGAATTCACCAGATTGTTATACTATGAAAATATTATGATAAAAATATAGAAATACTTCACACTTATAAATCAAACATGCATCACACTTTATATAATCAGATTAATAATAAAATTTACTTACACTCTTAACTAAGGAGGGTCAAGATCTTCACTACAACTCTTTTTGAGGGGGGGCTTCCTTGTTTAGAACTGATTTCCAATCCTTATCTAAGAGATTTGTAAAATATTCTTACATAATCAACTTTATCATTACTCAAATATGTAGCAATTAAAGATTTCTACAAAAGATTACAATGCAATGACTTCTATAATTCTATTAACTATCCAATCTTTAATTTCAACTCATTACTTCCTAATCTAATCTAGATTCTACTATGAAACTATTATGATAAAAAAATAGAAACACTTCACTCTTATAAATCAAACACGCATCACACTTTATATAATCAGATTAATAATAAAATTTACTTACACTCTTAACTAAGGAGGTTAAATATCTTCACTACAACTCTTTTTGAGGGGTCCCTTCCTCATTTAGAACTGAGCTCCAATCCCTCTCTGAGAGATTTGCAAAATCTTCTTACATAATCAACTTTCTCATTACTCAAATATGTAGCAATTAAAGAATGCTATAGAAGATTACAATGCAATGACTTCTATAATTCTATTAACTATCCAATCTTCAATTTCAACTCAGTACTTCCTAATCTAATCTTGGTTCTGCCATTAAATATAGAAGTTAGTTTATTAACTTCTAACAAAAGATACTAAACTAGGAAAAATACAAATCCTTTCTAAATTGCCTCAGTCAACCTTCAAGTGGTTAGTAACCAAAGTTACTTATTTTAGGCTTGGCTGGGCTAAGGACAAGGTATATTGTTTTTTTATTTGACTTCTTTCTGTCTCTTTTCCATTGTCCTTATCTTTCTCATCTTTGGTAGCACATCCATATTTCCTTGTATGTAGGGAGTCCATACAACATCTATGGTCCTTTCTAATCATCCATTTGGTTCCCAAAATAGTTGGATGTGTCTTTAAGATTTGTTCACAATAATAGATCTATTTTTTACATTGGTTACATGCAACTTGTAGGTGAAGCCCACAGTTGCTATGGACATTTTACAGTGGCTATAGACAACCTATAGGTAAATCTTACAATTTTTGTGATCAACATATGGTGGCTATGGACAGCCTATAGGTGGAGCCTATAATTGTTGTAGGCAACTTGTAAGTGTTGTACCTAAATGAGATCCTACAGCCTTACATTATCCTTCAAATGCTTGTTAAATAAAGTTACACAAGTATAATCTAATCAATATATATATATATATATATATATATATATATATATATATATATATATATATATATATATATATATATATATATATATATATATATATATATATATATATATATATATATATATATATATATATATCAATGCACACACATAATCATAAATTCATTCATTTGTAGAGTCATGGATGGTTGTGAGAATTTACATAGGAAAATATATATATTAGGTATGGATGAAGCTTATAAAATAGAGAAATTGGTGGCCTCATTAGGGGATATGGATGTTTGGATGATAGTAGAGTAAGGCCTGAAGTGGAGCCACAGGTATCTCTGTTGGGGCTATAGATGTCTAACTGGCAATAGAGCAATAGCCAAGCCATACTTAAATAAGCAAAGCATTATTATGTTAAATTTAAAGAATGTTTAAGTCACTTCATGTTTGATGTATTGAATCTTGAAAGTTATCATTTTTTACCCCAATGGTAATGGTTAAGGAACCTAAAATCACATACATAGTATGACTATCTACAAGGTTTAAACTCTATTTCCAGCCTATGGGCTTTCATTAGTCATGAAAAGAAATTTTGATACTAAATGAAGAACATAAATAAGACAACTAATTTATGATTAATCTTTAAAAAAATATTTGAGTTCTAAAATTTTTCAATGTTTCCTCATAGATTTCACCATTTTTTGATGATCAAATACCCCCTATACCCAGAATGGGGACCCTCCTTTCTTCAATTCTTAAAATTTCCCAAGATTCCTAGCATATTAAATCATTTGGTTACATGTCTTTGATTTACTTTACCACTACTTATTATTCTAAAATTTTTGGTTAATCATTCATGTTGCAATAATGATTGACACTTAGAAATATTCAATTTATTGCAAGTTTTCTTCAAGTTTTTAATTTGACAATGAATTATTGACCATGAATGGTTCAATGGTGTGCATACAGGCTTTTAGTAGGGAAGTGCAACTTGGATATTCAAAATACATGGATGTGAGCTTTACTAAGATCTTATTGAACTAACATTATGATTGTGTTTAAATCATTTGGTTATGAAATTCTACATTTAAACTTGTTTAAATTCACTTTTGATAGGCAATGATGTATTCAAAAAACATAGTTTCTCGCTTGACCTCATAGGATGTCAAATTAATGTAATGGTTTATAATACCTCATTGGATTTCAAAGTTTAGTATATGGCATAACAGATAGGAGTCCACCTCACTAGGATTCATAATTCCTTAAATATCCATCACATCTCATGCAAGACACTTAGAGAAAATCTATTAAACCCATGAGTTATGTGGCATCATCTAGATTTCTCATGAAGAAGTTAACTATTTGAATTTTAAACCCTAGATATGTGTAATAATATTGGCCCCTACAAGAAATCCCACTTAATCTAGTCCACCATGCATCCCCCATGCATCTTGATATAACATCAAATCCCTTGAGATGCCATCACATGTCTCAATCATGACCAATCAGATCTGAGTAGCCTTTTGAAATGATGAATCTCCATCTATGATCAATGTGCATCCACACCACATTGCATCCATCTAAAGATCGTAAGAGCTCCTAAAGTAGATATCTAGGATCACCCAAGCCATCCAATCAAGGCTTGATGATATATAGCTATTAAAGGCTCCTTCTAAGAATGACACTTGGAAGAAGAACAAATATAAGCCTATGAGAATGATGCATGTCCACTTTGGGCTTGTGCAATGATGCCACATGTCATTCCCATGAAGTTTCATTCCAAGATCCATGAGATTGCCTTCAAGAAGGACATGTGTCTCCACCTGAGCCACATGATTAATGCCAAGTTGTCAATAGTTTTCCAAAAGCCTTTCAAAGGTGACACTTGGAAAATAAAAGCTATAATTACCTATGAAAGAGCCACCTAGTGAATAGAAGCTATGATTTCTCATGAAGTGATGCATGGAAATCCCATGATAAATCAAAATTGAAAGGCACTACTTAAGAGCTCACCATGAATTGAAATATGCCACATGGTGAGATACAGATGATTCATCATGTTAAGCTACATTTTGAGAATCCTTGAGGCAATCAAAAGGTTCTGTGTCTCAACATCGAGTTGACTAAAAAAATTAGTCATATTCAATCCTTATGAGTACAAAGTTAGATCTTAGGTGGAATCCATGTGTCAAATGGTGGTAATATTTAGATTTAAAGATAAAATTAATAGTAAATCAACAGAAAAGTAAATCTAAATTTGAACTTTGGGGCAATTAATTGACAAAATCAATAGCTCAAAGTTATTTCAAACATACACAAAGTTGACAAGCTCTCCATTAATATGGCACAAACTAGAATCACCATTGACTTTGTATTAATCAAGGTGATCTTTAAAAAGGATACTCAATAAAGCTAATGCTATTTTCATTTTGAGTTATATGCATTTACTATCTCTATTGTTGGCTCTCTCCCAAGTCAATAAAGCTCAAGTTGTTTGTAAACTACACTTTGAACCACCATTGTTGAAACTTGATAATTATATAGGGATATCAAAAATATGTTGATTGATACCCATAAAATTGAAAGAGATGGCACAATCAGGTCCTTTAACTCTGGGTAAGATTGTTTCCTTTGGGAATGATGACTTCTTATTCTAGTATGGTACTTTAGTTATTTTCAAAGACATGAAATTCATTTTCAAAGATATAACATATGGTGACCTACATTATAGTAGCATATACTTTAATGTAGAGGAATATAGGGATATTGAGGAGGATGAGACAATACCTCATATAATTCAATTAGCCTCAGACATCCTTTCCATCAACATTTCTGGTCTCCACAAGGTCTCAGCTAAGCCAGAGGTCATGCCATGCACTGACATGTTTATGGGATCTTTGGGAGGTTGATATGTGAGGATAGACTAATAAAATAAATGTATCAAATGATATATATTTACTTCATATTAATACCCATATTTTATAAGTACTATGACCTTATTTTTCCATAAATAGACTATAACTAGGCCATCATTGACAACTAGTATGAGGTGCACTCCCCAAAGAAGGTCTTGGCTACATAGGTGACTAACCCAACTAGAGTTATTCTCATGGATGACCAAGGGAAATATTTATGTCTATAAATTCACCATAGAGGTTATTAGTGTTCAAATAACACTTCTCATTTTATAATTCCAATAATTAAGAGCATGAGTAGTGGGTTGTGGTAACCTGATATCACCTATGGTAGAATAGCAACAAAGATATGTATGAGTGTTTCACAAAAAATATAATAAGTGATGGTTGGGAGCCATCATGGTCCATTCATTATGAATTGAAGAATACCTATGTTAACTTAGTGAATTATGATCCAAACTTAACCTATAAATTAAACTAGATCTATATTTATAATGAAGTTTAAACTAAAGTGATTTGGTGTAAAAAAGAGAGCAAAGATAATGGTAAGGCATAAAATAAAATGAGTGATTACCTATCTTAGTCTCAAATATTATGAAAAAACATCAATTTCAACTATATATTCATTCAAACCAATATATAATTTGAAATATCCTAAGCTCAAATTTCACTATATACTAGGCAAACTTTGAAGGATAATGTAAAGAATCACAAGTAAGAACCATGTTTACTTTTAAATATTTACTAATATAATCAAATATCACTTGTACATATAAATATAGATAAAAATTAATTGAATAAAATCCAAGATCTTTCAACTAATATAGCATATACAAAAATTAGAAACCCTATGATTAGAAAATGCAACCTAGAATGTAAATAAGTTATTCAAATTTAAGACATAAAAATAGCAATTGAGAGAAAAAATATGTTAGTAATTTACATATCAAATTTGAAAAATATTTTTATAAATCCTTGATTATACTAATTACTCTAAGTATACAAAATTTGATCAAAATTCTCTCCATTAGGAACATGGTAATACTACCTTTTATAGAAGACAAGGCAGTACACCGGTCAGTTACAAAATATCATTGTACAAAAGATAAGGAAAACTATCCTTCTTCAAAAATTTCAAGAATACACTTGTATTTTAAAGCTATAATAACCTAGATGAATTATACTAATATACTATCATATGTCTTACAAAATATTATTCCCTATTTTGAATATTACAATGTTTTTACAAAAAAAAAATTAATTGGTTGGTGCATCCATTGCCTTTGAACTCTCTTGTTGATCCTGTAGTAGCTCCATAACCTTATAATGTTGATATTTTATTATTTATAGGTCCATAATAGGATTCAAGAATTATAAATATTCATGGTTATCTAATTCATTAAAATCCCTATCATCTCTAGCCATAGCTTCCTTAATGCTCCTGGCCTCTATTTTCTTCTCTTCAACTATGAAAATCATGTCTGAGATTCTTCTATTATCTCTACCAGACTAGCCTTGGCTCTTTATCTTAACTGAATACATTACCAAAGTGACCATGTGTTTGTATTCAACTTCATCAATGATTCCAAGGGTAGTGGTCTTGGCAGGATTGGCCAACATGGTTCGAAGTAGTGACTTGATATGGGCAATCAACTCTTCATCATCCTTGAGGAGTCTATCTAAGCCTACTAACCAAGTACTTAAACTTTGAATCTTGTCCATCACTATCCCAAATGTTTCATTTAGATGGCCTACGATAATAGTTTTGAATTTGGGAAGCTTGTTCCCTATCTATATGCTGATGAGATCCCTCAACTTGGTATTTGCCTCTTGCCATTTTGCTATTATTCCTTTAGCCACTTTATTTTGTTAGATCAAAGCATCTTGCCTCATCTTCATGGACTATATAGAATTAAACATATAAAAAAATAAGGATTCAAACATGTCCAAAATAGCATTAGGCATAGATAGAATGGCCTATGTCTCCATGTTCTCTTTCTCCTTTTCCAAATTGTGAATTCTCTATTTCATTCCTCTAATTCTAGCCTTAGCCTAAGCTGATTGGGCATCGAGTAAACTTTCAACATCCTCATTAATAGGATGTTCTCATAGATTTTTTCCTTCAACTAGGGTTAGGCTTACAAAAGGTTTCATGTTCTAAAATGTAAACTCCTTAGTTCCCACCATGGCCTTCTTGGTGGTGACCCTTTTCAATCCAGCTATCTCTAGATTAAATTGGACAATGGTGAATGGATTTATGAATTTAAGAGATTCTGAGACCTCAATTTTTATGTTGCTTGATGCTCTAAGAGCATCCATTTTCTTACTCTTTAGCCCTCTGGTGGCCACTATCCTTCTTTCTTCCTCTTCCTTCATTATATCCTTAATCCATGTCTTAATTTCATCATGTACTTCAATGTTGATAGATTTTGTTATGTCCCATGAATGGGAGAGAGAATGGATATTTTTCAATTTCCCATAAATAAACCAATCAGGGATGACTAGTTCATGAATGGGGAATTCTTCACTGAATAGGTTGATCTCACTAGTAGGATGTGTGAGAGTCAACCTTGGTCTTTTGGGTCCAACATGGACCAATGCCATTTTTGCCTTCCTCTTCTCCTTAGGATCCACTAGGACTAAATCAAGACTAACCTCTTTTCCTTTCTCTTCTCTAAGATCCCCTACTTGTATTTAAGTTTCTTCAATCTATTCCCCTTCTTCATCTATGCCATATGCCTATGCAAGTTCTTTGAGGGCATCCTCAACTATTTCATATGGTTCTAAGGTAATCATATCTCTATGTTCAATTAGGGAAGGTTGCCTTTGTGGCAAGGCTAAGTATGAGGGTCCCTCTCTAGGTCTCTCTTCCATCTTCTCCTTACCATGGCCTTGTTTATCTTGACTTTACATAATTTTACCTTGAGTTTATTGATGCTCCACTTGAGGTTGTTCCTAGGATGGTCCAGATGGTGTAGTTAGAAATTTATATTGGAGAGGATGCATCTACCCCACCTCTCTTGTTGGCTGATCATATTTTGTCAACTTATTCTCAAGATCAATGTTGTAGTCCTTGATACTAGTTAACATTTCTTCAAATTTACTTGCCCTGATGTAGATGGTGTCATGAACATTGAGCTAATACATACATACATATATATATATATATATATATATATGTATATATATATATATATAGGTTTGGGTAGCTTCTTCTCTTTCAAATGATCATTCACTATGTTCTTCAGATCCCACATTTTGAGTTCATCAAATTAAAACCCAAATTAGTCCCTATGCTTAGACATGATTTCTACTTATTTCCAATCTTGTAATACAGTCCTTCCAATGATTAGAGGGAAGGGATGGAGAAGACCCTTCCTCTTTTACTTACAAATTCCATCAAATCCATTGATGATGTAGGAGGTAATCTCTTATTCTACTAGCTTACTTGGTACATACAAAAGCAATCTATAGGGTGAGGACATGATTCCCTCAATCCTAATAATTGTGAAATATATATAGAACTAATGTCCCATATCATTTCTACATATTTATTGATTAGTGGATGGACCTTAGGCATGGGAAATCCTATGATAACCTCTACCAAGGCTGGGTATACACAGTCACAAATAAATTTCCTATGGTTCTTGAATTTAAAGAGGTGTAATTTGGAGTAATGATGGTAAATGGTGTATCTACCCTATGGAGACTAATTATTGATACAAATAAAGTTGATGGAAGTAATTAGGGCATAAATTAAATAAAACATCATGTATAATTACCTACCATTGTTCCTCTTAATGGTAGCAAACTAGTACCCTAAGTGAAAGCTACTTACCTCTCCAATAAGGGGGTGAGTTTTTCCTCTATCATGAAATATACATATGAAACTTAGGTCATGTTTACATATGTGGTGGAAGGGGATCTTAATGCTCAGTTCAATAGGGTCATGATTACCCTGATCCCTTCCTTAAATTGTGCAATTAGGATCCTTCACTCAAGGTCCCTAAACACATGGTTCCCTTGGAGCAACCATGGTCAGAGGATGGTGTCTAAGTCATGTTTGTTGGTCCACTCCTTGATTTTGGGTAGGTTTACATGGAGAATTGGGATATTATAATATTTTTCAAAGGCCATGGGAGAAATGTAAGCTACCTTCTAATAAATTCCTTCATGGATGATCCAATCATTATCTATCCTACAATCTACAAATATAGGAGCAAGCACATCAATACAATGAAGTACCTTAGATGTGGTAGTAGCATAATGAAGGATATCCGTCTAAATAGTGACCAATTCATAGTGTTTCCTACTGATCATAGTAATTATTTATTCTTACTTGGTGATAGGTGGTAGTTCCTCTATGGTAAATAAAAGTTTAGACTAGTTCTTACATCCATTATTTAGTGCCATAGTATTTAGCTTGATGTCTTTGAAGATCCTACCTTTGTTATCTATGGATAGATAAATTTCTCTCTCCTCTTTTCATTATTGTTAGTAATCTACCATGGCTTCTACTTCAAAAAAAAATTCACATCAGATTGTAGTTGATCTCTATGATGTTTATTTGTTCAAAAATGTAATTAAGCTTCTCTCATATCTAATTGTAATCAAATGAATCCATTTAGGGTCTCTTTTATGCAAGTTTTAGGGTTTTAGAGATTTAATGATAGTAGTTCATCTAGCTTTCAATGCATACATGCTTGGGATTTGATTGGGACCTTTACCTTTATACCTTCACATTTCTAGGCACACAAGATTTTTTGTTTTGTTTATTTTTGCTTGTGTGGTACTTATGTGGCAATGATCTAGACCTTTCATGGCATTTTTCATAAATGTCTTTGATCACTAGCCATTGGCATTTAAAATGCCTTCTTTTATTTCACCACATTAGATGAGGATCCTATGAGTGACCATGAACTATTGATCATCATTCGGGTCCTTTTTTGTGATTTTCTTTCTGTACCAAGCCTCATGGTTGTGCCACTTGAAATCTTTGCATGCCTTC
Organism: Torreya grandis; assembly: GCA_037957365.1. Classification (NCBI taxonomy): domain Eukaryota; kingdom Viridiplantae; phylum Streptophyta; class Pinopsida; order Cupressales; family Taxaceae; genus Torreya; species Torreya grandis. The sequence continues at coordinate 2,118,478 of JARHVA010000338.1, read as the reverse complement.
TTGTGCTCTATATCCTATATCAATCCTTTGTTGAATGAGTATTGGCCACATGGTAAGCTTTTGGGCCTTTGAAAAGTCATTGGTACTTTCACACCATTGGATCATGAAGTACGATGAAGTATAGACTTTTGGATCATCTGTTAGTTCTAATTTGAATGTGTTTTTTCCATGCATCAAGCCTATGGGCTCTCAGGACTCCATTGAAAATTATTTGGGTTATTCATGTCATTACATCACCTTATCTCAATGAAGCACAAACCATTGATCTACAAAGATGCCTAAGCTTTAAGTTATCATATTATTAATGTAGGTACTTAGGTTTAAACCTCTTAGGCTAAGGTTTATTTTGTGTTTATTAAACATGAAATAAACTTTAGGCTAAAGTGTTTATGCCTAAGTTTTCTATATTTATACAAAGGAGACCACAGCTAAATATTTTAGGCCAAATTTTATGTTGTGTTTAAATAAACACAATGTATGCTTTGAGCTAAAAATATTTATGTCAAGCCTATAAAATATGCTCAAAGGGGTCAAAATGTTATAATGGTCTAATGTAAAATAGGGTTTTATAAAAAATGGGGGTATGTTGGCCCCAATACAAGGTGACTCATGGGGGAAACATAACAATATGTTAGAACCTAGAGACTCTGATTTAGACAAATAATTAGGTCATCCACTCCACTTGATCAACATCATTATATAGATTAGATTATGGTTAAAAAAACCTTGTACTTGAAAAATTAGTGTCAAATATCAAGACATAGCCATACTATGTGTGTGTTTTGATTCTACTTACTATTTTCCATGGGGTTCAAAAATAAATTTTAGGTTTCATGTCCTTAATCACTAACACTGACTTATAACATGTTTAAATGGTCATTAAAAACCATGATTTTAGCTCAAAAAATGCTTGAGCATTGCTCTACTACTAGGTAGGCATCCATAAGCCTAATAGAGATGCCTTTGGCTCCACTCAAGGCCTTGCTCCACTACTAGTTAGATGTCCATAGCCCTGATAGAGATTACCAAAATCACCTATGCTCATAAAGCTTTTGACTTTGTATTGAATCCTTATTTTTTGTATTTTCTTTAAAGCTTTATGATTTCAACAATGTTGGGAACTAAAATAGCTAGGTTTTAGGATTTGGTTAAGTATTTGATTTTTAGAGAATCACTTATGGTTGCACCCCTTACACTAGGCAAGGATGTTGATTAAGTGCTAGCATGGCTATACAATGATAGTTTGAGCTCTCACTTTATAAGTGCAAATCTTATTAAAACCAATTTGAGGTCAAGACAATGTTTGAGTGCTTATGGAGTAATTGGCTTCTTCTATTGGTATTTATCAATTTCTTCAAATTAAAATATTAGGATTGCATTTCATAACCATAACCATCATATGTATGAGGTACACACCTAAATTTTTGAATTTTAGGCATTTTCAAGTAAACTACCTAACTTTGAGCTCAAGATTATTCAAAAAGAGTTATTAGAATCAAGGAACCAAAAAACCAAAGCAAACACAACAAAAAATAGGAAAGAAAGAAAGCAAAGGGGAGTAAAAAATATATACATGCTTATATACAAATAAGGGATAGGAAGGAAAGAACTTGAAAGAAACTATCTAGCCTACCCACACTAAATTTAACCATCTTACAATTTAATCCATAAAGACCTTAGGAGGAGCAACAAAGTAGTGCTTGAGGTACTATCCATTGGTAGGCAATTTGAACTCTAATCCTTGTATAAATTTCATCTTGAAGGTGTTGTTCCCTAGTTTTTTTGCAATTTGATAGGGGCCAATCCACAAAGGTGTGAACTTGCCATGTTTTCCCTTAGGCTCATATGATTTTTCCCAAAGGAGAACTAGGTCCCCTTGTCTGAACACTTTAATCTTTTATCATTTATCAAACCATCTTTTCACTATGGTTTAATACCTACTAAAAATAGGAAAGGCTTTCTCCCTTACATATTTCATATGAATTAAGTCTAGAAATCTTGAGTTCACTAATTCTTGACCCTCTTGTATATATTCCTACATGAATTTGTATGTGGGTAACTTAAGAGTGATAGGGAAGATTGGTTCCTATCCATACACTAATATAAAAGGTGATGCCTTCAAGGTTTGTTTAATCTTGATCCTATATACCCATAATGCATACTTGAACAACTTGTGCTAAGTCTTGGGTTTATCTTCAATAGATTTCTTGATTGCATTCATCAAATTTTTATTGCTAGACTCAAAAAATCCATTCCCTTAGAGATAATGTCTAGGTAAAAACTTTAGATAGACACCATTATCATAATCCCATTCAATCATCTCTATATATGAAAATCTAGACCCATTGTCACACACTAGAGAGACTAAAGTTATAAATTTAGTACAAATGTTCTCCTCCATGAAGTTGATCACTTCCTCCATTCTGCATTGTTTAGTGGCTACAACTTCAGCCCACCTTATACAATAATCTGTAGCAATCAGGATGAATTTGTGACCTTTAGATGAATTTAGGTTGATTACTCCTACAAATTCTAACCCCCATTATGTAAATGGTTTTCCAACCATGAATGGTTATAGAGGTATAATTGCCTTAGGCTCCTTGGTGATAAAATTTTGGAAAGAGTGGCATTCTCTCACATGCTTGTGAACATCCTTGAAGATAGTTGGCCAATAATAGCTAGCTCTAGGAATCTTATGTGTAGTAGTCTTCCTTGATGGATGTCCATTGCCAAACTTCTCATAGAAGGTACTTATGATTTGAGCAACTTCCTCTTTTAAAACAAACCTTAGATAAACTCCCTTAAAGTTTTTCCTATATAAGACTTCATTCTTAATCATATAATGAGTAGCTTTGAGCCTTAGATCCCTCTTTTTCTCCCTTTTCAGTCCTATAGGATAGGTACCATTACTTAGAAAATGAATAATAGAATCATACCATTCACTAGCTTGAAATTTTTGTTGATCAAATTGCATAATACTTAATTTAGGGTTGGTATTAAGAATCATTTAGATCAGACCTTGGCATCTTACTAGTTTTGTTTTTTTAATTTATATGTCATACTCTTGCAAAAATGACATCCACTTACCTATGCATTATTTGAGCTCATTTTGGATTAACATAAGATTTATGATAGGGTCAGGTAGAATAGAATGCACCTTATTTCTAAGGATATAATGCCTAAATTTCTTTACTGCCTTTACTAATGCATATGTCTGCTTATCAATCAATGAATAGTTTAACTTAGCATTCTTAAAATTAGTTCTCATAAAATCTATTGGGTGATCACACCCCTTAATTTTTTGAGTCAATAAAGTAGCCATGGTATGATCAGAGGCAAATGCATAGAGGTAGAAGTCCTTTGAAAAGTTAGGACTTATCAAGACTAGAGCTTGGCTAATGGCCTCCTTAATGTTATTGAATGCCTTTCTATATTCTTCATTCCATGATACCTTGGCATCCTTCTTCAACATGTCATTTAATGGCTTGACAACTAATGTAAATCTAGAAATAAAATTTCTTACAAAGTTTATCTTACCAAAAAATGACTTTAACTCTTTTCTACTATTTGGAGGTTATATTCTGGATATAGCTTCTACCCTTTTAGTATCTATAGAGATCCCATCCTTGGTTATAACATGTCCCAACAACTTATCTTTAGTAACAAAAAAAAATAAAATCAAACACCTACTGTAAATGCATGAACTAATCTTCCCTATTTTTAGAAAAATTGGTTAGATCATCCATATAAATAATGATGCATTTATCTATCAGGGCTTAAAAGGCATGGTCAATTTCTATTTGAAATGTAGCTCCTACATTTATTATCTCAAAATTAATTCTATTTTAAGCAAAGGTTCCCCACTTTATAGTGAAATCTATCTTCATCCTATCTTCTTTGTCAACCAATACCTGTTTATAACCTAAAAAGCCATAAAAAAAGACATCATGGCTGAACTTGAAACAAATTGTATAACTAGGTCAAGAGAATGAAGATTATAGTTATCCTTCTCATATGCTTTATTAAATTTCCTAAAATAAATATAGAGCCTAATCTCACCATTCTTCTTCTAGACTAGCACCAAATTAGCCACCCAAGTACAATGCCTTATGGGGAGGACTATCCTAGCATCTAGTAGTCTCTTAAACTTTTTAAAAATGATTGACTATAAGATAACGTTTATAGGCCTCTGTTTATGCCTAAATGGTTTAAAATTTTCTTTAAGAGGGATGATGTGAGTGATGACCTTTGGATCAAATATCTTTAAGTCATTATAAGACCATGCTATGACATCCCTATATTGGGTAAGAAGCTCTTTGGATTTTTCATTCTAAATGTTTATGCAATATTTTCCAACATTTACTAGTTGGGTTTGATCTTGGAGGCCAAGATCAACAACATTATAGTCCTTCCCACTAACATTAGGAATATTATAAACCTCAACCAATTTGTCCTGATCAAATAGTCTCTCTAAATCAATCATCCCCTTAGGGATATTGTTGTCATTCAACTGAATGACTTTACCATCAAACTTGTCCTCCTTAGATGCATTTTCATTAGTCTCATCAATAATATGGGCATCAAATGCTCTAGAATTGGTCATAAAATATAATATATATTGATCATCAATGAAAACTTGAAAATAGTTAACATTATTAGGCATTGAAGGACAAGGGATCAACTTAATGTTGAAATTAAGGGAATCTTGGTTAGGCATGAGGTTGGCTGCAGTAGATGCCAACTCATCAGCAACTTAGTTTTATTCTCATGGGATGGAGGTAATTCTAAAAGAATTAAAGGAATCAATCAAATCCCAAACCTTGAACTTATACCTCTTAAGATATGAGAGCTTGCATTAATATTTGCTTCTTACTTGGTTGACCACTAGTTTGAATCCCCATAAACTAGCATTTCTTTGACCTTATTCTTTATACCAAATTGCAAACCTCAGATAAGGGCTTAATTTTCAACAATATTGTTATTACAAGGGAATTGGAGTCTATAAGAAGCATGGTAATTCTTACCAATGGGGTTAGTAAGGACAATAAATAATCTAGATCTAACCTTACACTTAAAACCATAAAAATGCAATTTACATAGTCCAAAAACAACATGAGCACTCTTGAGATCACATATCTTATTAGTCTCTAGAGTGGAAACCCCTAAGTCTTTATTTATTATGTTGATCCTCTCATTCATATAATTGTACTCCATTATCATGTGTTTCATCGTTGGTTCTCTCTCAACCCTGATTTGATTAGGAACTCCCTTCTAAGGTAGCCACAAATGTGAAATAGGGATCACATTAAGTACATCAACAATACATATATATATATACACATGTGTGTGTATGATACATATATATCTTAGTGCTATATCAAATATAAACTATATATATCTAAGTGTTATATATCACTCAGATATATATAGATTATATTTATGTATGTATGTATGTATGTGTGTGTGTGTGTGTGTATGATTGACACATGATGTTTACAACTACTACAAAATTTGATCTGATCCTCATCCATTGTGACATTTCCACCAAGCTTCACTAGACTAGTGATAATGAGCAAGAAAGGAATTCGTAGATGTCTTCTTGATACTTAAGATGAATAATGGATAAGATTGAATGGGATGTTGATGCCTAAATGTTTATCACTAGGTCAACATATAGTGTTTAAGAAACACTTCTCATTTTTAGATTCACAAAATCCATTGCATGAGTTACTGGTTATGATAATCCTATTATCCTTAGTGGAATAGAGGTAGAATAGGTTGACTATTTCACAAATTTATATTAGTTGATAGTTAGGAGCCACCATGGCTTAATAGTCAATCTTTGATTGTGAAGATGATATATGCTATTTAAAGTGAATTATGCTCAAAACCTAAGTCTAAAGCTAAACTAAGATGAATATTCACTATGAATCTAATCTAAGGTGAATTGATAAAAAGGGGAGAAAAAGGTAAGGTAGGGCAGAAAAGAGAGGTGTTGTTGATCTTTATTTTAAACATTATGACAAAGCTCTAACTTCATCTAAACATGCACTTAACCAGTGTGCAACATGAAGTAGCATAAGCTTAGATCCTATCACACATTAGGGAAACATCTAAGGAAGGTATGCAATGATGCAAATAAGAACAAGATTTACTTTTAAAAATTTATCCCTATAATCAAATAGCATTAGCCTAGATGTAAGAAGAGAAAATAAAGTGAAGTAAACCTAAGAACTTTTAACTAATCTATCATTATCATAAATTAGCACTCTATATTTAAAGATGCACATCTAGAATTCAAAATAACCATTCAAATTTGAAGATAAGATCAAAAAAATGAGAGAAAAACCATGATAGTAATTCACACAAGAAAATGTGGACAAACTTTGCAAAACTCTTTTCTTATATTAATTTATTCATTACAAATAGTTTTTTGGCTCCAAAAACTCTCTCCCTTTTTACAATTGGTAATACCTCTTTATATAGACCATTTAAGAGGTATGGTAGTCAGTAATGTCAAATTACATTTGTACATGTGTCTAGGATAGATATTATTTTTGGTACATTCTAGAACAAATGATCTTTTCTAATATACTGACCTATAGGTAATGCATTTTACAATCTGTACATGAATTTACAAAAAAATATTCCTTTTTCAAAATATACAATGCTAATTATAAAATAATATTCCTAATCTAACTTTGGGTTCTTGGTGTTGTTGTAGCCTTCTACCTTCCTTGAAAGATCTTCTTTATATAATGTTGCTCATTGATCAATTGGAGGTCAATGATGGGTATCATAAATTTCTCTTTTTCTTGATCTCCCAAGTTATTGAGATTTTTCTTAGCTCTCTCCAAAGCTTATTCCTCACCTCATACATGAATTAAGAAGTTTTATGCTTGAACTCCTCATTGATGATAAGGCCTAAAGGACTAAGTGAGGTGGGATATTTGATTAAGTTGTCCAACATATGTAACATTTTATCTTCCTACTATCTGAGGTCCTTGGAAATGTCCTCCATATACTTGGACCAACTGCTCAAGTTAATTTTGTCCACCAATATAGCCATATTTAAATGGGCTAGGCTAACTATCCTAAATTCAAGGACTTGATTCTTGGTCAAGGATTTGATCAAGTATTTCACTTGATAGCTTGAATATTGTCATTAGCCAACTTGGCCTGTAGCCATGAGATTTTTCTTAATTATTAACTTTTGTTTTGTTCTGACTAAATTTTAAGGAATTGAATAAGTCAATCATGGTGTCCTCAAATAGATTGAATATGTCTTCTTGGATTGATAAGATGACAGTCTCTTCTAAATTATTTTGTTGTTGCATTATACCTTTGATGATAGCCTGCAATTGACAAGATTGTGTTTGATATAGATTCAATGGGTCCTCTTTAAAGATAAAAACCTCACCAGGCCTCTATCTTTCCATTGGATTCAAACTAGTGAATGGTTCCACTTTTTGAAAGGTGAATTCCTCTCCAAAAATCATGGCCTTCTTTTTTTCTCTTCCTAGTAATGGTGGGTTGATACTCAATGGAAATTGATGTTGATAGACTTTTTTATGAACCAAAGATGGTGTAGAGTAGGGACTTTATACAATTTGCCATAATTGTTGTGAATTTGTTCAAATTGCTCACTAGTGGTCTGCACTTTGGTTATGGATTGAATTCTTCTTGAATAGATGATAATTCAACTCTCTTAGGCTTGATTATGATCAAGATAGGGTTTAATTAGGGATTTAGTGCATGTTAAGGGTCTTTTAAAGGTATTCTTAGTTCTTTAATGGTGGTAGCTAGTCCAAACAGTGAGTTTCATGGCATTTTTATGGCAAATTTACTCATTAATATTTAAAAAATGACCGTTACCTTTTGAAAATTCTACCTTGATCTCGTACCATTGGATATATTTGCTTAGATCAACATGGTTCATTGATATCTATCTAAGAACTCAAATGATATTGGCTAGTTACAATGTTCCCCATGGTTATGACACTTTTTACTTCTGTATTTGCTCTTAGCTTTATTGAAATGTTAACATTAATCTTGCACCATTGATATTTTTTTCACTGATCAATCATGATTCATTGATATTGATCTACTTAATTATGTCTCCTACTCTATGGACTATTTATTAGAATGTGTATACTCTTTTGTGAATCATTAATGTTTGAAAGAATCTCAATCTTTATTTTGTGGCTCACAACTATGCCACATGTCTCTATGTTCAACCTAAGGGCTTTTAAATTTTTGAATTTAATCTCACACCATCAGATCTTGATTGGATGGATCAATGTGCACCATTGGATCTTGATCCATAAGGTCAAATGCCATTGGTTGCTGAGTATTTTTTGACCATGATTGTAAGACTTGTCACTTTGTCACTATCTTGGGGCTCCATTGAAGTCTTTACTCAATATGCATCATTAGATCAATCTTTCTTGAGTAAACGTACACCGTTGATCTTTGGAAGATGTTTGAACTTTATCTTAGGGTTGGGGCTTTGAATTTTAAATTTTATTCTCACATCATTAGATCTTGATCTCCTAAGCAAATACAGACCATTGATCCTATGGATGAAAATGATATTTAAGTCAAGCTCTATAAAATAGAGAACTTAGCATAAAGTTTTTGGACTATGGTTTTTATTTAAAGTCTAAAACATAAAAAAAAGACCCAGGTGGTGGAAATAAAATGGACCAAGGGGGGCTCAAGACATAGAGGGACCAAACATAATTTTTTAGACTAAGGTTTGGTCATGTTAATAAACATGGCTAAAATTTGGGATACAAATTGAACTAATTCTAAGGCATGATTAATTGTTCCCACATAAGTTGTTCTCACCAAATTTTAATTTGATTCAAAATAACATGAGCTAGGTTATTTTTAATGAGGTTATTGGGATGAAATAGTTTTATTTTCAATATACCAAAGGCTATTAAAAGGACAAATTGATATAAAAATCATGAAACCCAAGCATTGCCCATTTCAAATGGACTCCATTGGAGTTGCAACCTAAAATATAAAGATCAAGTGTTAGAAACATTAGGCAAGATTATATCATAATTATGAATAAATATGCCAACCAAATCAAGTGTGAATGATCTTCAAATAAAGATAATGTGCAAACATGCTAGTGGTACTTTGATAAAGTGAATTTTAAATTTCAAGGTACAAATTTGCACAATTTAAAATAAGGGTCCTCATTTTTTAGATATGGGGGTATGTTGACCTCAACAAATGGAAAATTTTGTGGAAAACATAGTAATATACTATAATTTAGAGACTCTAGTTTAGACTAATAAATAAATTACTTATTCCACTTGATCAGGCACCATTATTAATATCAGTGCATGGTTAGAACAAATCTTACACATGTAGTTAGGACCAAACATAAAGACATAGCCATGTTGTGTGTGTGATTTGATTCCACTTATTGATTGCCATAGGATTTATAGAACAAATTCTATACTCATGACCTTAATCATTAACATTGACTTACAATAAATTTGGATGTTCATTAGGAATCATGATTTAGCTTAGGGAAGGCTTGGGCATTGATCTACTACTAGCTAGAAATCCATAGCCCCAATAGAGATACCTTTGACTCCACTTAAGGCCGTTATCCATTTCTATATAGGCATCCATAGCCCTGATGGAGATTATCAAAATCACCTTTTCTCAGAAAGCCATTTAAATTTTGCAATGAGCTCTTTTTTTTCTATTTTGTTAGATATTTTGAGTTTCTAACAAAGTTTGGGAAATAGATTATCCAAGTTCTAAGATTTGGTCAAATGTTTTATCTTCAAACAATCATCCTTGGCTTTAAAATTTATCCCAAGTAATTAATGTTTTTTAAGTGCAAACATGGCTTTGTCTTAATAATTCAAGCTTTCACCTTATATGTGCAATCCTTCTTAGAACCAAAATTAGATCAGAACAAGGTTTAGAATTTCAAGGAACAATTAACCTATTAATTAGTCTTTACTAATCTATCTAAATCATATGATTAAGCTCATGTTTCAACAATTCATGATCAACCAATGTTGAGAAGTCATACCTACATTCCTAAACTATGGAGTTACTTTTAAGCATCTAAATGTATTTTGAGCTGAGGAATATCCAAAAAGACTTATTAAAAACAAGAAAAATAGCATGGAAAATAAACAAAGCAAACACAAAGCAAATATATATATATATATATATATATATATATACAAACATTATGCACAAACAAGGGTCAGGAAGGAAAGAAACTAAACTAAGCCCTACCTACTCTAACTCTAAGTAGTTTTATAGTTTACTCCATGAAGACATCTGGTGTGACAATAGATAAATAGTGCTTGAGGTATTACCCATTGGTTGGCAATGTAAACTCGGCTTCTTGTAAGTCTTTCAATTTGAAGGTGTTATCTCCTAGGGTCTCAATAATTTGAAATGGACCAATCCACAGAGGTGTGAACTTCCATATTTTCCCTTTACTTATGAGGCTTTGTCCCAAATGAAAACTAGGTCTCCTTGTATAAACACCTTTATCTTTAAATGTTTGTCAAACCACATCTTGACTATGTTTTGGTGTCTATTAAAGTTAGAAAAAGATTCCTCTCTTTCATTTTACATCTTTATGATGTCCATCAAATTTGAACTTGCAAATTCTTGATCCTCCTCCATGTAATCTTGCATAAACATATAGGTTATCATCTTGAGTGTTATGGGGAATATAGGTTCTTAACTATATACTATCAAGAATGGTGATGCCTTAAGAGCTTGTTTGACTCTTGTTCTATCTACCCAAAAGGCATACTTAAGTATCTTTTACCATGTTCTTGGTTTATCAATTGTAGACTTATTTATGGCTTTCATTAAGTTCTTATTTGTTGATTCAAACACTCCATTTCCTTGAGGGTATTGGTTGGATGAGAACTTGAGGATAGTGGTTTTGTCATATGCACACTCAGTCATCTCAATGGATACAAAGGTAGATCCATTATCATAGACTAGAGATACAGGTGTCCCAAACCTTGTGCACATGTTATTTTCTAAACAATTGATCACCTCTTTAGCCTTACACTACTTAGTTGTCACTACTTCAGTCCATCTGATGTAGTATCTAGGTAGCAATTAAAACATACTTATGACCATCAAAATAATTAGGGTTGATGACCCTCATAAAATCCAATCCCTGTTAGGCAAATGGTTTATTAGTCATCACTGGATTTAATGGCATGGTTGCCTTGGGCTCTTTAGTGTTGAATATTTGACATGAGTGTCATTCTCTTGCATGCTTGTGAGAATCTTTAAAGATAGTGGGTCAGTAGTAACCATATTTAAGGATATTATGGGTTTTTTATCCTTTTACATAGATGCCAACTTCCTAGTTTTTCATGAAAAGTGCTCAAGATCTTAGCCACCTCTTCTTTGGAAACACACCTTGGGTAAAGTCTTAAAATTTCTTCCTGTATAACACTCCATCTTTGATAAAAAAATGAACTACTTTGAGCCTTAAATCTCTATTTTTCTCTCTACTTAACCTTACAAGACATTAGCAATTGATTAATAAATGAACAATAAGATCATACTAATCATTGGTATTAAATGTTTTGTTGTTCTACTTACATGACACTCAGTTTGGGATTAGTATTGGCAATCAACTAAATTAAATCTTGGCATCTTATCAACTTTACAATCTTTATCTCTAGATCATATTCTTGGAGAACAAACATCCACTTACCTTTCCTTTCTCTAAGTTCACATTGATTAAGCATGATTTTAGTGGTAGGGTCTGGTAGTATTGCATGTACCTTATTTATAAGGATATAATGCGTAAATTTCTTCACTACCTTGACTAGAGCATATACTTGTTTGTCAATAAAATAATAATTCAATTCAACATTTTTAAAATTAGTACTCATGAAATCAATATTATGATCACATCCATCTATCTTCTAAGTTAGGACAGTTGTAATTGTATGGTCATAAGTAAAAGAGTAAAGATAGAAGTCTTTAGTAAAGTTTGGACTTATTAACATAGGGGTTTGTCTAATTACTTATTTGATTTTCTTGAAGGCCTTCTTGGTCTCTTCATTCCAATTAATCTTAGCATATTTATTCAACATGTCATTCAAAGGTCTCACTATTTCTACAAAACTATAAATAAACTTCCTCACAAAGTTGATTTTACCAAAGAAAGACTTTAGTTCCTTCCTATTATTAAGGGGTTCTATCTTTGATACTACATTTAATCTATCTGGGTATATAGAGATCCCCTCAGTTATAACATGTCCAAATAATTTTCTTTTAGTTACATAAAAAATTCTCTTCTTTGGGTTGACAAAAATTCCATACTTTTTACACCTTTCAAATACTTGTTGTAAGTGTATGATGTGATCTTCCCTATTATTTGAAAATATAGTTATAGGTCATCCATGTAAATAATAATGCACTTACCTATGAGGCCTTAGAATGCATGATCTATTACTTTTTGAAAGGTTTCATCTACATTTATTAATCCAAAAGGCATTCTCTTGTAGTCAAAAGTGCCACTTAGTACTAAATTCAATCTTCATTTTATCTTCCTTGTTCACTAATGCTTGCTTATACCCTAAAAATCCATCAAGAAAAGACATCATAGTAGAACCGAAAAAAATTGGATTACTTGGTCAAGAGAAGGTAGGTGGTAATTATCCTTTTCAAATGCTTTATTCAAATTTATAAAATCAATGCACAATCTAATTTCACCATTTTTCTTCTTGACTAGTACTAGGTTAGCTACCCAAGTGGTGTGTATAATGGGAAACACTATCTTAGAATCTAGTAATTTCTTAACCTCTTTGTATATCATTGGTTATAGGATAGGGATGGATGGCCTTTGTTTTTTCCTAATGGCTTGAAATATTCCTTTAGAGGTATGGTGTGGGTTATGACCTTAGGATCAATGATCTTTAAGTCATCATAGGACCATGTTATTACACCCTTATACTTGGTCATCAAATATTTGGCTCTCTCAGTTTTAATGCTTATGCAAGATGTACCAATGTTCACCAACTAAGGTTGACCTTGGGAAAATAGGTCCATTACATTATATTCCTTCCCATCTACTTTGTGAATCTTGATAATCTCATATATTTTGTTTGAATCAAACAATCTATCTAAGGCTATCATCCCTTTGGGGATCTTGTTTTCACTCAACTGAATGACCTTGTCATCAAGTTTGCCTTCAAATTTGTCATCATCAAGGATATTTTTAGTAGCTTCATCAATGATGTGAGTCTCAAATACTCCTAAGCTAATCATGAATTCTATGATCTATTGATCATCACTGAATACTTGCAAATGGTTCACATTATTTGGAACTGAAGGACATGGGACTAATTTAATGGTAAGACTTTGTAAATTGGAAACTTGATGGGCATAAGGTTAGATGTAGATAAAGCAAGTTCATCATCAACCTTGTTTTCTTCCCTAGGGATTGACATAATGTTGAAAGCAACAAAACATTCAATTAAGTCCCACACTCTAAATTTATATTTCTTAAGATAAGACAACTTGCATTGATATTTACTCTTGACCTAATTAATTACTAATTTAGAATCACCAAAAACTAATAGTTGTTTTAACCTTGTGTTTTATTTCAAATTGTAATCCAAGAATAAATGCTTCATACTCTATGAGATTATTAGTGCATGTGAATTGGAGTTTGTAAAAGGCATTGTATTCTTTCCCAATGGTATTAATTAATACCACTCCTACTCCAGAACTTGATTTGCATCTAGCACCATCAAAATATATCTTCCATAATCTAGGTATAGCATGAGAAGTTTTATATTTACATACCTTTGGGGTATCAAGAGTGTAAACACTCATATCTGAGTTAACCATGTTGATCATCTCATTGGTTGCATTGTACTCGGTGATCATATGCTTCATCTTTGGTTTTCTCTCTATCCTGATCTAATTTGGAACTCCTTTCTAGGGTAACCATATATGTGAATAGTTAGTTGACATATAACCATTCAGAGATTTGGTCCAGTCCCTACTTAGCATCATTCCATATGAATCAGGAATATCCACCACTTGGATGTCAATGAATTATTGGATCCTTGGTTCAGAAGCAATCTACATGTGAACATTAAAAAATTCACCAATCACTTTAACTCTTAATTTATCTAATTAATTCATAACCCTATCAGATTTTATTGGAGTCAAACCTAATTGTTCACAAATACCCTTAGGCATGATGTTTGTATATGCACTTGAATTTACCAAGGAATTATGTAAATTCTTACCAAAGATTCTAATTGTGATAGGAAAGGTGGAATTTCTGCCTTATTTTTGTGTATTACAATGTTAGAATGTGTAGCCTTTTGAGACTTACCAAGTTTATTAGATAAATATTCCAATAATAGATCCCTTTAATCTGTAATATGAATCAACTCATGCAATGTTAGCTTTGATCTTTTTCATGTCCTCTACTATACCATATCTAGTCTTATTAGAAGTATCAACATTAGGTTTGGAGGTACTTCCCTTAGGAGGCTCTATAATTTTATTTGATGTAGTATTAGGAGTATCAAAATTATTTGGTGGAGTTGAGGTAGTTAAAATTTAATTTTTATCCCTATTCCTCAGAGGATAGGTCTTCTTTAACTATTGCTAAAAGGCATGAATCTTTTCAAGAATATCCTCAGGCTCATTTTCTTCTTGGAATGGGAACTCAAATGTCTCCACCATGAGACTTGAATCAGGAGATTTAGATGACCTTAAAGAACCTAAGGTAGTGACACCATTGTATTTATTAAGGACAAATTTAAAATTGTCAAATTCTTCTTAAAAAGATTCAAAAGCATTACAAAATTCTAGACAATCTAATTCACCATGTTTTAAAGTGTAATGTAGTCTAAAATAATTAGGAAAAACTACATCATCAAGATTTATATCAAGTACATTATTATTTCTATTGTTTTTATTATTTTGAAACATGTTTGAAGGTCTATTGAATCTTTGGAAAGAGAAATTTCTTTTGGAATTTTTCCTAGTATTGCCAACTTGCTTTTGCAGTTGAATCAAATAAGTGCTTAGCTTTTGAACCATATTCAAGATAGAATCATTCTCATTCTTGGGTGCTTCAAAATTATGAAATTGATTATTGATACTATTTTTAGGCATCAAAGTGATCTAGTCTTGTGGATGAAACCCATTGGCATATTTTTTCAAGAATCCCAGGTTTTGGCCAAGATGTGTATTGTTCAAAGGTAATTGGTTCAGAACTGGAAGTTAATTTAAAATAGGAATATTTTGATTCGCATTGGTAATTCAATTTATAATAGGTATATTTTGATTAATTTTGGGAATACTATATGCCATTTGTAATTATGGTTGTATTTGGTCATTAATGATCACAACTTTAGCATAAGCTAAGGATAATGTATTAATGACCTGAGTAGATCTTTTAAGAAACATAGAAGTCATGAGATCCAAGGAATCCTTGTAGATCTCTATGAATAAATCCTCATTAGGTATGTAAGGAGTTATGGTTTTGCTAAACATTTTTTAGAATCTAGCATTGAAAGCTTTTATGGCCTCATTTGAGTCTCTTTTGACTATGGTAAACTATTGGTACAGGACACATGGACTAATGATTTTGCCTAACTAATCAATGAAGTAATTATTAAAATCATTCCAACTGGATATGAAGTTTTTATTAAGGTTTAGGAACTATTCATATACATCATCCTTGAAATTAAATGAAAATAATTTTCATGCTACATCTTCATGAACTACATTCAAAAGTCTTAAAGCAACTTTAAAACTTTTAATATGTTCTTCAGTAAATAAAATGCCATTAGGAATAAAATTAAGTAAATAATTTTTAGGATTATGAGGAGGTCATGTACCACACCTGTCACATTGATTAAAGAACCACCTAGCCAAGCCATACCTTGTTAGGAATTGAACATAGGATCACCCAAATTGGTTAAGTTGGTTTGAGACTTTGAAATTCTATGCTTACCTTTATCTCACCTAGCTCTCATATGAACTTCTAATGAAAGAAGAGGAACCCTTATCTCTGAACGTGATCTGGTCCTTATCCTTGGCAATTCTAGCTTGAGATCTTTGAACCGTATTTGAAATATAATTTGTAAGTCTTATCTTTATAAAGAATGATGATTAGACTTGCACATTAAGCAAATTTTGTACAAATATTTATAAAAAATGGCAAAGGGCATCAACATTTAACTAGATTAGCTCAAATATGTGTCCAAACATGTAAATATGAATTATCTTTACATGTTTCAAGCTAAAATAAACTCAAATTTGTAGAGATCTAGTCAATATTTGAATAAAACAACTATTACTAACTTCAAATGCCTTGGATTCAAGAATCTTAAGCTATCTTTAACACAATTAAACATTAAACTTGAAAAAATTCTATCTTTGTCTAAATAAGCACAAAGACTAGTCTAAAACCATTAATATCAATGATCTTTACACAAATATGCTAAAATAAACATAAATATGCAAATAATATATCAATCTTTGAACAAAATTCACCAAAATTAGTAAAGATGTTACAAATTTTCAAAGATTTAACTGCTCCTCTCTCTAGCACCAATTTTATTGATTCCTAAATGTGTATCACTAGGTCAACATATAGTGTTTAAGAAGCACTTCTTATGTGGGATAAAGGCAAAGATTATTTCACAAATTTATATTAGTTGGTAGTTGGGAGCCACCATGGCTTAATAGTTAATATTTTATTTTGAAGATGATCTATGTTATTTAAAGTGAATTATTCTCAAAACCTAAGCCTACAGCTAAACTAAGATGAGTATTCACAATGAAGCTAATCTAAGGTGAATTGATTAAAAAATGGAAGAAAAAGGTAGGGTAGGGGAAAAAAGAGAGGTGTTGTTGATCTTTATTTCAAACATTATGACAAAGTTCCAACTTCATCTGAACATGCACTTAACCAATGTGCAACATGAAGTAGTACAATCTCAAATCGTATCACACATCAAACAAAAATCTAAGGAAGGTATGAAAAGAATTAAATAAGAAAAATATTTACTTTAAGAATTTTACCCCTGTAAGCAAATAACAGTAACCCAAATGCAAGAAAAACAAAGAAAGTGAAGTAAACCTAATTTTTTTTAACTAATCTATCATTAACACAAATTATAAACTTTGCATTTAAAGATGCACATTCATAATTCACAAGAACCATTCAAATATGAAGATAAAATCAAACAAATGAGAGAGAAACCATTATAGCAATTCACATAAGCAAATGTGGACAAACTTTGTAGAACTCTTTATATTAATTTTCTCAAAAGTTACAAATAGTGTTTTAGCTCCCAAAACTCTCTCCTCTTTTACAATTGGAAATAACTCTTTATATAGACCATTCATGAGGTATGTTGGTCAGTAATGTCAAATTGAATTTGTACATGTGTCTAGTATAGTTTTCCTTTCTATTACATTATAGAACAAATGACCTTTTCTAATATACTAACCTAGAGGAAATTTACTTTACATTATTTACAAAAATAATATTTATTTTACAAAATATACAATGTTAATTACAAAATAATATTCCTAATCAAACTAACTTTGGGTCCCTGGTGTTGTTGCAACCTTCTACCTTGCAAGATCTTCTTTCTATAATATTGTTCATTGATCATCTAGAGGTCAAAAATGGGTCTCATGAACAACTCTTTTTCTTGATCTCCTAGGTTATTGAGATTTTTCTCATCTCTTTTCAAATCTTGTTCCTCACCTCCAACATGAATTGAGAAGTTCTATGCTTGAACTCATCATTAGTGATAAGTCCCAAAGGACTAAGTTATGTGGGATCTTTGATTAAGTTTTCCAACATGTGTACCATTTTATCTTCCTATTATTTGAGGTCTTTGGAAATGTCCTCCATATGTTTGGACCAACTATTCAAGGCTTTGATTTTGTCCACCAATATGGCCATATTTAAATGGGATATGATGACTATCCTAAATTGAGGGACTTGAATCTTGGTCAAGGCTTTGATCAAGTCTTTCACTTGATAGCTTGATGCCTATCATTGGCCAACTTGGCCTGTAGACATGGGATTTTGCTTACTTATTGCTTCTTATTTGGTTCTAACTGACTTTTAAGGAATTGAATAAGTCAATCATGGTGTCCTAAAATAAATTGAATATGTCTTCTTGGATTGACAAGATGGAAGTTTCTTCTAAATTCTTCCATTATTACATCATGCCTTTGATGAAAACCTATAATTGATTGTATTATGTTTGATCTAGCTTTAATGGGTCCTCTTTAAAGATAGGAACCTCACCAAGCCTCTATCCTTCCACTGGAGTCAAACTAGTGAATGGTTCCACTTTTTGAAAGGTGAATTCCTCTCCAACAATCATGGCCTTATTTTTTGCTCTTCATGGTAATGGTGGGTTTCTCCTCAATGCATAGTGATGTTGAAAAACTTTTTTATTACCAAAAGATGGTGCAGAGTAGGGACATTCTATAATTTTCCATAGTGGCCATGAATTTGTTCAAATTGCTCACTAATGGTCCACACTTTGGTTTTGGATTGAATTCTTCTTGCATAAATAATAATTCAACTCTCTTAGGCTTGATTATGATCAATATAGGGTTGAATTATGGCTTTAGTATGTGTTATGGCTCTTCTAAAGGCCTTCTTAGTGATTTGATAGTGGTAACTGGTCCAAATGGCAAGCTTTGTGGCATCCTTGTGGCATTTTCATGGCAAATTTGCTCATTAATATTCAAAAGTGATCATTGTCTTTCAAAAATTCCACCTTATCTTATACCATTAGATCTATTTGATTAGATAAATATGGTTCATAAATCTTGATCTAAGAACTTGAAAATTATTGGTTGGTTGATATGTTCCTTATGGTTATGACACTTGCCACTTACACATTTTCTCTGATCTTTGTTGAAATGTCAATGTTGATCTCATACCATTGATCTCATTTGTATGGATTTATTGTTTTCTTTCAATCTTGATCTAATTAATTATGTATCCTACTTCATAAACCATTGATAAAAATGTGTACACTCATCTATGCACCATTGATCTTTGAAAGAAGATTGAGCTTTAATTTATGGCTCATGAATATTCCATATGTCATATCTACATTAATCCTTAGAATTTTTGAATTTTTAACTTTAATCTTGCACCATGAGATCTTGATTGGTTGGATCAATGCACTCTATTTGATCTTTATCCTCAAGGTCAAATGCCATTGGTTATTGATGGTTCTTTGTCCATGAATGTGACACTTGTCATGTTCATGTTGCCTTGGGGCTCTGTTGAGTCTTGACTCAATATGTGCCATTAGATCAATCTTGCTTGAGTAATGGTACATCATTGATCTTTAGAATATTTTAAAACTTTAGCTTAGGGTTGGGGCTTTGACCTTTTAACTTTAATATCACACTATTGGATCTCGATCACCTAATAAAATGTAGACCATTGATCCTATGGATGAAAATGATATTTAAGTCAAGCTCAAGAAAATAAATAACTTAGCATAAAGTCTTTAGACTATGGTTTTTAGTTAAAGTTTAAAACATAACAAAAGGACCCAACGATGAAAATAAAATGGACCAGGGGGGCTCAGGACATAGAGGGACCAAACATAAAATATTTAGTCTAAGTTTTGGTCATGTTAATAAACATGGCTAAACCTTGGGATAAAAATTGAATTGATTCCATGGCATGATTAATCGTTCCCACATAAATTATTTCTACCAAATTTGAATGAGGGTTTTGGGATGCTTTTAGTTTGATTTTCAATAGACCAAAGGCTAGTAAAAGGCCAAATTGATATAAAAATCATGAAACCCAGGCATTGCCCATTCTAAATGGACTCCATTAGATCTACAACTTGAAACATAAAGATCCAATGTTAGCAACTTTAGGCAAGATTAGATTATAATTATGAACAAATATGCCAACCAAATTAGGTGTAAATGATCTTTAAATAAAAACAATGTGAAAACATGCTATTGGTACTCTGATCAAGAAAATTTTCAATGCTGAGGTACAAATCTACACAATTTAAAATAAGGGTCCCCATTTTTTAGAAATGGGGTTATGTTGATCTCAACATGGCAGAGGATAAATTTTCACACCAATGGCTGGGTGAAGATTTTTGATGCCCTTAACCAAAATACTATTGACCACATCTTCACTAATCTTCTACCTATTCATTACGATACAACCAAGACCAATGCCATGGGACTTCTCATCCTTCCATCCTCCTCTTCTTTGACCATACTTTTTTACTCAAATCAACGTGAGCTATTTTCTCTATGGAAGAGACTTTACATTATAGTCCAAGACTCACACCTTATAGGTTTCTATATTTCCCCTGTTGGACTTTGCTCGACAACTTCCAATAATGTTAGAACTATATTTAAGATGAATTACATTGTGGAGTGTACTCACCTAATGGATTATAATGCATACCAACTATTTAACCTAATGCCTATGTGAAGTTTGGATTTTATGAATAGAGCTTTACCCAAGGTAGAGGCTCAAAAAAGTTCAATGATTTGGGGATGATATATATTTTACCTATCCAAATCTTTAAAAGTATGAGATAAGATAGGTGAAAATAAATAAAAAAGAAAATAAAGTGAGAGAGGAATAAATTTTTACTTCTATCCAACATCAAAACCACTATAAATAGGAAGACTATAAACTATTTGAAAAAATGCCAACAAATTATAACACTTACATTATTGATTTTGTAGCCACTAGCTTAGAGGTTATGGTGATAGGGAATTAGGTCATGATCTGATCCATTTATGGGAATATCATTTTCATGTGGGTTTCAATGATAGAAATGGTGGTGGATGTAAATCATAAAATTAAACTCTCCCTTAGGATCCTAGTGGATCTTCTCCTCTTTTGAATCAGGGTAAATAACTTCTAAACTTTACCCCCTTGT